>CM065380.1:15935000-16535000 GCA_033060915.1 Euryodendron excelsum | reverse complement strand
GGCACTATGAGATTGTGTATTAATTACCAACAATTGAATCAGGTTACTGTAAAGAATAGATATCCTTTGCCTCAGATTGATGATTTGTTTGATCAATTACAAGGAGCTACGGTGTTTTCAAAGATTGATTTGAGATCTAGATATCATCAATTGAAAGTAAAAGACAGTGATGTACCAAAGACTGCATTCTGTACGCAATATGGCCATTATGAGTTTTTGGTAATGCTTTTTGGGGTGACAAATGCACCTGCTATTTTCATGGATTTGATGAACAGAGTATTTCGACCTTTCCTTGACTCCTTTGTGATTATTTTTATTAATGATATATTGGTTTACTCCCATAGTCAAGAAGAACATGAGACTCATCTACGACTTGTAATGCAAACTTTTGAAGGAAAAACAATTATATGCCAAGTTTAGCAAATGTGAATTCTGATTGGACAGAGTCATATTCTTGGGCCATATGATATCTGCGGAGGGAATTAATGTGGATTCAAAAAAGATTGAAGCTGTGATTAACTGGGGACAATCGAAGAATGTTTCAGAAGTAAGAAGTTTCTTGGGCTTAACTGGCTGTTATCGGAGGTTCATATAGGGCTTTTCATCTATTGCGGTTCCTTTGACTCGGTTAACACGCAAAGAGGTAAAATTTGACTGGACAAATGATTGACAGTGTAATTTTTAATAATTAAAAATCAAATTGACTACAGCACTAGTATTGACCATTTCTTCAGGTAAGGGTAATTTTGTTATTTATAGTGATGCTTCACATCAAGGATTAGGTTGTGTTTTGATGCCAAAAGGGAAGAGTTATAGCTTATGCATTAAGACAGTTGAAGATACATGAAAAGAACTAACCTATACATAACTTGGAGTCGGCAGCAGTGGTGTTTGCATTGAAATTATGGAGACATTATTTGTACAGGGAATCTTTCGAGGTATACACAAATCATCAAAGTTTAAAGTACTTATTTACTCAACAAGACTTGAATGCACGACAGAGGAGATGGATGGAATTGATTAAAGACTATGAATGTGTAATTCATTACCATTCGGGAAGAGCTAATGTAGTGGCTGATGCTTTGAGTCGGAAGTCTTCAAGTAGACTGGCTTGTATGCGATGTCATCGAATGGAATTATATGCGGAAATGACTTCTTTGGGAGTGGAGTTTGAACAGAAAGGTAGGGGTGTCATGTTAGCTCATTTTCGGGTGAGACCATTATTACTTAATCGAATCTGTAAACTTCAAATGCAATATGAGCAATTAATGAAGATGAGGCAAGAAGTGACGGAGAAGGTGAGCACTGATTTCTCTATCCTTGATGATGGTGCTTCGATGTTAGGAAATCGCTTTTGTATACCTAATCATTCAACTTTAAAAAATAAAATACTAAAGGAAGCGCATCACTCACTATATACTATGAATCCGAATAGTACCAAAATGTATAGAGATCTTCGAGAGATATATTAGTGGCCAGGTATGAAGAAGGATATTGCTAAATTTGTGACAAAATGTTTAACTTGCCAACAGGTGAAAGCTGAGCATCAAAGATCGACAGGTTTATTACAGCCTCTCTCGATACCCCAATGGAAATGGGAGCATATCACTATGGATTTTGTTTTGGGACTACCAAAAACTCCTATTAGACATGATTCTGTATGGGTTATTGTGGACAAATTGACCAAGTCAGCTCATTTTCTTCCAGTAGAGGTTGCTTATACGCTGGATCAATATGCCAAGTTATGTGTGAAGGAGATTGTTAGACTATATTGAACGCCAGCATCTATAGTTTCAGACAGAGATCCAAGGTTTACTTCGAGATTTTGATTGAGTCTTCAGTAAACTATGGGTACAACATTAAAGTTTAGTACGGCCTTTCATCCTCAGACAGATGGATAATCTGAAAGGACTATCTAGACTTTGAAGATATGTTGCGAGCTTGTATGCTTGATTTCAAAGATCGTTGGGGTGATTACATTGCTTTGATGGAGTTTACGTATAACAACAATTATTAATGTAGCATTGGTATGGCACCATTCAAAGCATTTTATGGTAGGAGATGTAGAACTCCAGTATGTTAGAGTGAAGTCGGTGAAAGATAGTTGTTGGGTTTGGAGATGATTCAAGACATAACCGAGAAAATCATGACAGTTTAAGAGCATTTGAAGGTGGTGCCAAGCAGACAGAAAAGTTATATGGATAAGCAACAGCGTGAACTTGAATTCAAGGTGGGGGACTAGGTGTTTCTTAAAGTTTCTCCATGAAAAGACGTTTTGAGATTTTGAAGGAAAGGTAAATTGAATCCGAGATATATTGGGTCGTATACTATTGTGGAAAGAGTTTGTGCTGTGGCTTACAGGTTAGATCTACCTCCGGAAATGTTCAAACTACATAATGTTTTCCATGTATCTATGTTGAGGAAGTATGTGCTAGATCCGTCTCATGTGTTGGTTCAGCAACTAGTTGAGTTAGCAAATGATTTGAGTGATATTGAAGAGCCGATGCAAATTCTAGATTGAAGGGATCAAGTACTTTGTAATAAGGTAATTCCATTGATGAAAGTACTGTAGAGGAGCCATACAGTGGAAGAAGCTATATGGGAGAGTGAAGAGATAATGCAAAAATAATATCCATAATTGTGTCCATCAGGTAAGAGAATATCGGGACGAAATTCTTTAAAGAGGGGAGAGTTGTGAAATCCTAATTTCATAATACCACAATTAAGTAAATTACATATATTACATGGTTAAAAGGTATGAAAATTCATTTATGTTTAATGAGTTTAATGAATGACCTTAAGTAATTACTGTAAATAATTAGTTGAATTAAATTACCCTACCAATAGGAGTGTGGCACCTAGGTATGAGTCACCTAGTGAATGGTATTGGTGGGGAAAAAAATAGGTGACACCTAAGGGTGTTAGATACAAAGGTGTATCTATTTGGCTAGCAATTCAGGAGGTGGTTCAGTGAGAAGAAAGAAAAGAAACGAAAGGAAAAGAAGGAAAAAGAAGAGAGGAAAAGGAAAAAGAAGAGAGGGAAAACCCTAGGGAAGGATTGGTTGCAATTATCAAGGTGAGTTTCATATTTGTTTGTTGTATGATGTATGTATATTATATGTTACATATGCATCCTTGTCAGGGAAGGAGGAAGATGGAAGAGTAAAAGAGGGTGAGAGATCCATGGCTGCTGCCTAGAATCTGGGCAGGAGCAGCCACTATTAATCTTGTTTTTAAAACTTTAACAAGGTTTGATCTTAATTCTAAGACAATGGATGCAAAGAGCACGAAAATCCTTTCACTTTAGGCTCAAAGTTTGCTTAGTTTGGTTAAGAATTGAGAGAGAAAACTATATCCAAAGTTGGAGGAGTTTCTGCAGTGAAAATCTGTAGAAATATCCAATTTCAGAGGTTGTTTGGCCTATCTACACATCTTATTCCTAGCTGAGTTTTTATACACTTGAAATTTGAGATCTTAAGGAAATTTGAGCTTTGATTTCAGCCAAAAATGTTTAATATTCGAATTATGGTGATTTTTCAAAGTTAAGCTGCCACTGTAGAATTCTGATGCCCAGATCTGTCCAGATTTGCATACTCTGGTTTTACAGAGCATTCGACCAAGTTAGAGTAGTTCAAAAATTATGAAATTTTTATTATATCTAGGAGAAAGGTTGATTGTTATTGCTAAAATTCCTAAACTAACACGATTGAGGTGATAGAGGCTCACGGAGGATAAAAACTATCAATATCAACCAAGAACTAATCATACAGTGGTGTGAGTGCGGTGACAGGTGGGATTTAAGATAGTTTCATTCATATTGAATGAATATATTGTGTATAATATTATCTACTGGTGTTGATTATGGGATTGTGGAGCCTATGATGATGGACTGTCTTATTATTATGGTGGTTGTTACTTGTTGGATTATGGGATTTTAGGATAATCTTATTCATATTGAATAAATTATTTGTTTTCTATATATATGATGGTGGTGAATTCATATGAGATATTGAAAGTATTCATATATGAGGTAAAATTGGTATTTATATATTTAAGAAGTTATATGGAGACATTGATGATTATATATATATGGTGGTATTACATCATATCCATATTGTATGTCTTGCATTGCACTGGAGAAAGTTAATCACAGTGGGTTAACCAAGGCTTAGTCACGATGGATTAGCCTAGGGGTGCCACGGTAGGTATTCCTTGACAACGCACTATTGATATATTAGGCCAACGTTATCCAAAATTGTGCGCACATGTGTGTGAATCATTTATTGCATTAAGGCATCCATAATATCTATATATTGATCATTTATACCTATGTGCATTATGGGTGCTTATTATCCTTCTTTATGAATTTGATTATTTACCGTGAGTACATTGACTTTTAGCTCACGCCCACACAGACCCTGTTGACAGCTGAGCTAAAGATGGACTTCGGTTCACTGTAGTCCTGGACATCCCTGCGGTGGCGTCTATGTTGGTGTTAGGAGTGTCGAGTCTTAAGGGCGAGCTTTGGCTGCTTTCCTTCTGTTTTTTGCCGTGTTGTGTATGAAACATTGGGTCCTGATTTTATATACTGCTTTGTAATGATATAACCTATGGTTTACTTTTCCTGTATCGTACGGTAACGGATGTTTAGTTCGTTCATGAATATATATTTATTTAGTCAATTTGTGGTTTATCTTTTAGTGTCTTGTAAGGTGTCGTTCGCAGGCACGGTGACCTGTGCAATCACGCCCTGCCTACTATGACATTAATGATGTCTAATTAAGTTGAGGGTGTGACAATATCTTTCCATTAGGGACTTCAATTGTACATTTTGGAGTACAGTCACACCCCCTAACTATGTTTTGGCTAGTCCTTAGCAAAACAAAGAAATACACTTAAAAAGGTATACTCCACTTTCGTAGGATATCACAAGTGCATTTAGCCTATGCACTAAATCTTTCAACCTCCAGGTTACCCCTAGTGGATGGGTATAATCTCTTAAGGGTTTCCAGTGATGATACCCACAAACATTAAAATGTAGCCTGCAAGTAAGGATAACGAGGACAAAGTATAACATGTATCAAATGCATGTCGCGCCCAGATTTTTCGCACTCGAGGAATACACACACAAGCGGGAAAAATGTTGTACTCTCTCGTTAGAACTCACTCTCCTAGAAGAATGAGTGCGACTAGGTTTGAATTGAAAATTCGGTTTGAATAAAGGGCTTTTGGAAAAGATTTGGAGTCGCCACCTAACTTGATTAAGGTGAGCTAGGTCACCTAAAGACTAAAAATAATCCGAAGACTGCACTTAGGGTTTTTGAAAAACGATTTTGAAAATATCACCTCAAGAGAGGGTTTTTAAGAAAAACAGGTTGTTTGGCAACCTTTGGAAAACATTTAGCCCTTTTCTGAAAAATAACTCCTTTTGGTCTTTGAAATCAGTGATCTAGGTTCGGAGGTTGGTAACGTGTAGGGAAGACGCACTAAGCCATCACCCTATCCCGCTCTTTGGGTACCTACATGTCAATCTACCCTAGATTCACCTATGAGAGTCTTCAACTAATCCAATGTTCAATCCTATTCACTTTAAAAAACAATGTTTAAAATCTATCATGCTGCATGATGCAAGTGCAAGAAAAGGAAGTTGAAAAATAGATTTGGAAAGAAATTTGAAAAGAAATTGATTTGATTTGAAAATAAATTTAAAGAGGTGGAATTGAAATTGGAAAGTTTGAAACATTGGAAACAGAAATTTGAAAATAGAAATTTGAAATTGGAAGTTTGAAAATAGAATAGAGATTTGGAAAATATGGTGGAATTTGAAATTTGAAAGAAGTTGTTTGAAATTTGAAAAATGTGGAGACCGCACCCATGAGGGTTGCCTACGTATCCTTTTGGAGGAATCGGGTTAGTCGTAGTTCGGACAAGAGTCCGATTGAAAATAGAAGAGTTGATTTGAAGAAGGAGATTGAATTGGAAATTGGATTGGAAGATTGAGTGATTAAACTTTGATTGGAAGATTTGAAAAAACTTGACTTTGAAAGACTTGGTTTTAGGAAACCTAGACTTAAGAACTTCAAAAAGAAGAATTGGATTTAGGAAGGGTTCGAATTAGAAAAGGTCCGATTTAGGAAAGTTTCGAATTTGGAAAGTTTTATTTTTGGAAAGTTTTCGAATTAGGAAAGTTTCAAAATTAGGAAAGTTTTGAAAAAGAAAAGGTCTCAACTTAGGAAAGTGTTGTTTTAGGAAAGGTTTTGAAATTAGGAAGTTTTGAAAGTTGGAAAGTTTAGAAAACAAGGAAGTTTTGAAAATAAGAAAGTTTTGAGTTTAGAAAGCTTTGGATTTGGAAAGATTTGAAATTTGGAAAGTTTAAGATTTAAAAAGTTTTAGAGTTTTAGAGAATCTTGAAATTAGGAAAGGTTTGAGTTTAGGAAAGGTTTGAAAACTTAGATTTGGAAAATTAAGATTTGGAAAGGGGTAGAATTAGGAAAGGGTTGAATTAGGAAAAATTTGAAAATTGAGTTTTAAAATTTAAGAAAGATTTTTATGTTCAAGTTTTGGAAACTTAAGATTTAGGAAAGTGGAGGATTAGGAAGGATTTGAATTAGGAAATCTTTGAATTAGGAAGGGATTGGATTTTGTTTCTAAAAAGAGAATGTTTGATTTTGTTTCCAAAAAACAGAGGATTGGATTTGGTTTCCTAAACGGATAAATTAGATTTGGTTTCCCAAAGGGAAGATAGGATTTGGCAAAGATTTGGAAAGGGAGGTTTTGGAAACCCTAGATTTGGAAAACTATAGCTTTGGCATAAAAAATAGGTTTTGGAAACATGTATAGTTTTGATATAGAAAACAAGAGGTTTTAGAAACCTAAATTTGGGGCAAAGTTTGAAAATCATGTTTTTAGGAAGAAAATTAGGGTTTCCTAATTGTGGGTTCTAGGGCTTGACTTGGGCTCTAAGGAAAGAGATTTTTGAAAAGTGCGTTTTTGGAGACGAAGATTTTTAAAAGGAATCCTAGAGAAGAGTTTTTTGAAAAGTGAATTTGAAGATAGAGTTTTTGGAAAAAGATTTTAAAGAGAAAGAGTTTTTGGAAAGTGTGTTTTTGGAAACGAAGATTTTAGAAAGAAAATCATAGAGGGGAATTTCTAGAAGGAAGATTTTAGGAAGAGAGTTTTTAGAAAGATTTTTTAGATTGCGTTTTTGGAAAGTAGATTTTGGGGAGAGCATTTTGGAAAGGAGTTGAAAAATGAGGTTTTAAAAAATAAATTTTTGGAAAGAGTTTTTAGAAAATAATTTTAGAAAGAGGAGCTTTAGGAAAGTAGGTTGAAAAAGGGATTTTTAGGAAGGGAAACTTTTGAAAAGAGAATTTTTAGAAAGGTGTAAAAGATCTCACTTTCCTAAAGCGATTTTAACCATAAGAAGGCTAGAACCACTTTAGGAAAGCGGCTTCGAAAACAACAAGATTGAAAATATGGACCATATTGGTCATTCTAAATGTAACACTTTCCTAAAGTAATCCTAGCCATGGAAAAGCTAGAATCACCCTAGGATTGTGGTTTTGAAAATAAGTTTTTGAAAAGGAGATTTTGATGCAATTTTGAAAACAAGTTTGAAAACGATTTGAAAAACAACTTTAAAAACGGTTTTTGGAAGATGCAAGATCATGATATGCACAATGCAATTTTGGGGTCGTGAACATACAAGGCTAAGGCTTCACCACATAATTAAGGGGGCCGGACCCACGTGGTCTCTGGTTAGACTAGAAGAAAGCCTCAACACGGTGACTCTCCAATAGTCTAATCCTGCACATGGATCAGGAGTCCCCTTGTTTCAAGCATGCAAAGAAAGGGGGGAAAAAGATGGGGAATTAAAATAGAAGAGAACCCAAGTGGGTTAGGAGAGAGAAGAGATAGGGGGAAGTGCGGAAATTTAAATAGAGAACCTACCTTATATCTTGTTTATTTTGCGCACCTTGCTTTCTTCGATCTTCGTCTTGATCTTCGTCTTCAATCTTCAAGAGCCGCCTTCAATCTTCAAATTTCAGATTGCAACTCTTCAAGTCTTCGAAAAAGGATTAAAGGTTAGTGTATAGGTGTATGGGGGTGTGTATGAGTGTATAGAAGGCTAGGGTTTAGTGTATGGTGGCTAAGGTTTGGAAAACCTAGAGAGGCTAGGGTTTTTGGAGTGTTCGAGCTCTTTATATCGAATTATATGATTTTTGGTTTGAGTTTGCGGACCTTTTTCACGTTGGAAGAGGCTCTGTATTTATAGAGGGAGGAATACACTAGCGCCTGTTGCAGTGGCGCCAGGCCAAACTTTACACTAGCGCCACTCCATTTTTTGGCTTGGCGTAGTGGCGCCAGCCATTTAGGAAATGTTTAAGGTCGGCAAGCAACGTATCTTTGACTAGATTTGGGCGCCTGTATTAGTGACTACCATGCAATTTTTAGCCTGCCTTCACTAGGAGTGACTCCAGAAAGTCCAGGAATGATTTAAGGGACCGAGAATGGCTTGGAAGGCTGGAAAAGAGCAGGAACACTTAGAATAGTGTCCCGGAGGTATTTGACTTGAAAAGTGAGGATAGGATGCGTCGGAAGGGTTGACCGGGCCTTTAGGGGCAAAACAGTCAATTGGATCGGGAAGCTGTTGGGACGGACTTGGACTGTCCCGGAAGAAGACTTGGGATTTGGAAACATTATTTAGAATGTTTCCAAAGGTTGTTGGTTTGATACCCAGAGCCGGTGTGGTCAGAAGAGGTGACCGGCCCACCAGGGGCAAAACGGTCATTTCACACCGGGTTGGCCGGAACTGACTCGGAATGATCCGGAAGGATAGAGGAAGGTTGAGAATACTATAAGAAGTAATCTCAGAGGATTACCAGTTTGATACCCAGAGCCGGTGTGGTCGAAAAAGGAGACCGGCCCACCAAGGGCAAAATGGTCATTTTGTACCAGGTTGGCCGGAACTGACTCGGAATGATCCGGAAGGATAGAAGAAGGTTGAGAATACTATAAGAAGTAATCTCAGAGGATTACCGGTTTGATACCTAGAGCCGGTGTGGTCGAAAAAGGAGACCGGCCCACCAAGGGCAAAACGGTCATTTTGTACCGGGTTGGCCGGAACTGACTCGGAATAATCCGGAAAGATAAGGAAAGGTTGAGAGTAATATAAGAAGCATTCTCAGGAGGTTACTAAAGGGGCCCTGATTGGAACCGTCTCGAGGAATAAACTGTCTCGAAAGAAGGATTGGAAAGGGGACTTACCGTCTTTGAAAAGACGTGCCTGATTGGAACCGTCTCGAGGAATAAATTGTCTCGAAAGAGGGATTGGAAAGGGGACTTACTATTTTTGAAAAGACGTGCCTGAGTTGGAACCGTCTCGAGGAATAAACTGTCTCGAGAGAGGGGTTGGAAAAGGGACTTACCGTCTTTGAAAAGATGTGCCTGAATTATATCCGTCTCGAGGAATAAATTGTCTCGAGAGAGGGATTGAAAAGGGAACTTACCGTCTTCGAAAAGACGTGTCTGATTTGGAACCGTCTCGAGGAATAAACTGTCTTAAAAGAGGGATTGGAATTGGAAAGGGGTCTTACCATCTTCGGAAAGACGTGCCTGATTTGGAACCGTCTCAAGGGATAAACTGTCTCGAGAGAGGGGTTGGAGTTAGAAAGGAAAGGCCAATGCCCCGAAGGGCATTTTGGTCATTTTGCCTCTATTTGGGCCTGGCGGGCTCGCGAAGCGATGGACAGACGGGATTTGGACTTAGAGAGTTGGTTTCAATTGGAATACGTCCATATTGACTTGAGTACAAGTCTAGACGGAGCGTAGACTGCCGAGCGGTCAAAAATTGGGTGCTTACAATGCAAGCATATTCTGTCTATTCTACTTTTTAATACCCAAGCAAAATAATGTCTTAAAACAACATTCGAGAAGCTTTGTATGTGTGTGTTCATTACATGATAAGAAAAGTATTACAACATAAAAAAATATAGTGTCATCCTTTAAGTTTTTATTCAACCTCACTAGATATTCCCTCAGAAAGAAAGAAATCAGGCATCTTACACTGGTTGTCCATATAAGAAAGTAAATGTAAATTATAATCAAAAGAGACAACCATAAAGAAATGATGTGAATATATATTGTGGGAGACGACTTAACATAGCTCCATGAAAGAATACTTAACATTAAAACCACACAAGCAATTGATAGATGAATTCTTTAGTGAGTAAAAGAACAAGCAATATACACATCAAATTCTCGAGTACTTTGTTCAGATTGTAACTTGGTCATGAGGTTTAAAATAGGAAAAAAAAGGATAAAAGACTCAAAACATGTGTGATCAAGGCATGAATTAATTAATGAATACACACCTTCAATTTCTCTATTTCATTTGATATTTTTTTGCTTCTTTTTTTTTTTTACTTTTACTTCACTTTTGTCTTACTGTCTTTTCTTGTTTCTTTTTTTTTTTTCATCGTATTGTAAAAACATCCCACCCTTTTTTTCAATTTAACTTTCACAAGTGAAGATACTTGTGTTTTTCTATTAGGGAAGAAACTTTAACAATGTTATATTTAGCACAAGATAAGAAATAGATCTGACATTGGGTCCAAGAAAATTATATCAACAAAGAAATATGTGGCTCAAAAGATGAAAAATAGCCTCGATTTATTTTTGAAAGTGCACAATAGCTCAAAATTTTAAGAATTCAACATAGTCAATCACCTAAGTAATTAGAACATTCAAGGCAAATACAAGAATAATGGAGCTATTGAATGAGTGATGTGAAAGAATTTCATCAAGAGTAAATGTAAACACTTCGAAAGACGTAATTGGCTTTAAAACTCACTTGGTGAATAATCTCCACTTTTATAAGAAAAAGACTATACAATATATAAAAATACTAAACTTATCATGATATGATATTGAGTGATGTAAGATAGCCTCTGCCTATGTGTTAAGATAAAATCTTGCAATTATGTTAAAAATAAAGGATAAAACAAAAATTATGCTAAAGTGAATGAAAACATGTTTCAACAAATTTTTAAAATCTACATTTGCATTCTATATAAAACTGTACAAAATTATAAAACACTTTTTTTTTTTTGAAAAATAACTTTAAAACCTGCCAAAAAAAATAAACATAAGCAATTTGCAAAACATATTTGCAGACAAATAAAACAAAAAAATTATAAAAAGAAGTACACAAACACACTGTATAACGGCTAGTCTTAACAAAGTCGAGCTAACCGTTTAACACCTAAATCAAGGTAGTCTATAGTTCTAATGAAACCTAGATGTCTCAATACCTTGACATTTACTCAACCTTAAGAATGTCTAAGTAAACTATCTGATTCCTTGATATTAATCGGTTGCTCTCTTTGCAATTTTTATTTACACACGTATGTCTAGCACAATGGTGACACTTATTCAGTCTCTTTGCTCTTCTCTTACAGGACAGAATATTGCAACCAGTAAGAGGTTGAGATTGTTCTTTTTAGAGCTCATCTCTCCTTACCACTCTTGTACGACGAATTATTTCGTCACTAACACTGCGTAGAAGTATCAGATCAACACAACATGTAAATGCAAGTACTCTACTATCTATATGAAAAGTCATGACACTATCCAGTTCTTTAACGTCTGCTGGTCACAAAAACAAAAATAATAATAATAAAAAACACAAACAACAGGAAATGACAAACCAAATGACAAAAAAAAAAAAAAAAAAAAAACGAACATCCTTCCCCCAACTAGATAATGGCCACAACCCGAGGCAAAAATAGAAAGAAAAGGGTGGGAGCCAAACATGAGTGGGAAGAAAAGTCCTTTCCCTTCAACTAAAGATAAAATAGCTACCAAACCAAATAAATAGACTAAACAAACTGTACAAACAAATTGGATGTTGCTTCTACTCAAACAATGGTGGATCCATAAGATCTATACTTTCAATCAAACTTACAAAGTTCTCCAAGTATGGCTTCAGTCTTTACCCATTAACTTTAAAAACATTCTCATTGCTGAAATTATCAATTTTTACTGCTCCGTGCGGTGACACATCTCTTACCTGATAAGGTCCAGACCACCTACTCTTCAATTTGCCAGGAAACAACTGTAACCGGGAATTGTAAAGCAATACTTTTTGACTGACATAAAAAGACTTACGAAGGATATGCTGGTCATGGAATGTTTTCATCTTGGCCTTAGAGATCTTTGCATTCTCATAGGCATCATTTCGGAGTTCCTCAAGTTCATTGAGTTGCAGTTTCTTAGTTTGGCTGGCCGTATCTATGTTCTTATTAAATTGACGAATAGTCCAATAGGCTTTATGCTCAATTTCTACCGGAAGGTAACATGATTTTTTATATACGAGTCTGTAAGGAGAAACACCTAACACAGTTTTGTAAGCAATTCTATAAGCCCAGAGTATATACACTAACTTTAAGGACCAATCCTTACGGTTGGGATTAACAGTTTTCTCAAGAATGTGCTTCAGCTCCTGGTTAGCTAACTCAACTTGACCACTAGTTTAGGGATGATAAGGTGTACTAACTTTATGAACGCCTCATACTTTCACATTAACATTCCACTAAGTTTATTACAAAAGTGAATGCCACCATTACTAATGACAGCACGAGGTATACCAAAGTAAAAAAAGATATTCTCTTTTAAGAACTTGACCACAACGCAGTGATTATTGGTACAAGAAGCAATGGCATCTACACATTTAGACACATAATCAATGGCCGCAAGAATGTAAAAGAATCCAAACGAACTAGGGAACGATCCCATAAAATCAATACCCAATAATCAAATATCTCAAGAGTAAAAATGGGATTGAGGGGTATCATGTGCCTTCTAGTCAAACTTCCTAGTCGTTGACACCTATCACAAGATATACAAAAAAGTGTGAACATCACGAAATATGATGGGCTAATATAAGCCAGATTGCATAATACCTGCACACAAAAATAATGTTAGATAGGTTAGTAACAATATTATGGTAACCTTAGTGAGCGGCACCGACCTAAATAGACAATGAATCAGCTCAAAATAAAATTATCCACAATAATATATATATATATATATAGCAATATAGTCACCATATCGAACGGCATCGACCTAAAAAGGCGGTGAATCAACTCGAAAGGTAAACCACAAAGAAAAAGAGCTAGAATAAAGTAAAGAAAATAAAATGTTAAATTGGTAACCAACGTTAGTTATCTACTAAATAAAAGAAAATATTAAATAGTTAGTAAGTTAGATTGATTAGATGAAAAATAAAATAGAAAATATAGTAACCAACTTGACTCGTTTCGTCTAGCAATAGGCGAGTATCCCAACTAAAGAGGTTAACCACAAGAAAAATAATAATAATAATAATTTTTATTATTTTTTATTTTCATTTTTTAATTTTTTTATTTTTTTATATTTTTGCATATTTTTTTAAAAAACCGTTTCCCGGCAACAACGCCAAAATACTTGGCTACGTCTAAAATATGTCACTCTATTAAAACACCCAAGTAAAGGTTACAAGAATAAAACTAGCTACTCATAATATTAAAAAGACTTGACTTAAAAAATATTTTCTAATAATATAAATTGCAACAAAAATACAATACTAAAAATGAAAACAAACTAATCACTAAGGAAATTTTTTATACTAAATTCTCTCACTAAAACTTCTGCTCCTTACCGTATTTTTCTTTCTCTACCCTTAGCTCTCTCCTGCCTTCCTTTTCTGTTACCCGAATAACTCCTCTATTTATAAAGGCTAAAATGTGCGAAGCGCATGTAAAAGATGCATCGAAGATGACCAGCTTGTCGGCTGCCCCTTTCTTTTCTTCATCTTCCCTTTCTTTTCTTTCTCCTTTCTTTCTTTTCCTCCTTTCCCTTTTGTCTTATTGCGTCGGCGGATCCATTTCACCTGCTCCCTGCATTCAACAACTATATAGTATATTATATTATATTATATTATAATATATATGATATGTGTATATATCTATATATATTAGTAAGTGGCTGTTACTATATTAAAATAAATAAATATAAAGTTACTTATATATTATACGCCACACATACTCTATGTGCATGTTGTCTTTATTTTGTTTGGTTTTAACTTCAAATCTACACAAGACACAAAATATAAAAGAATACCAAAATTATATTAAAATAATAAATAATATATAAATAAATAGTAACAATATCTTTCAATTATGGACTTCAATTGTTCATTTTGTAGTACTGTCGCGCCCCAGTTTTTTGGAGGGGTCCAAGGTCCTTTCGACTTGGAGACCCTAAAACACGGAACTCTGTCATTAGAACTCGTCCCCTTAGAAGGATAAGTGCGACTAGGTTTGAAAGTTAATTTGACTAAGGGCTTTTTAGAAAAATAGGAGTTGCCACCTAACTTGATGAAGGTGTGTTAGGGTACCTAAAACTAAGCGTTAATCCAAAGATTAAACTTAGAATTTTTGAAAAAGGTTTTTTGAAAACTTCTCTCAAGAGAGGGTTTTTAGGAAAATAGGTTATTTGGCAACCTTTGAAAATGTTTAAGCCCTTTTTGAAAATAACTCTATTTTGGTCTTTCGAAAACAGAAATCTAAAGTTCGGGGGTTGGTTACGTGTAGGGAAGATATCCTAAGATCATCACCCTACGCCGCCCTTTCGGTACCTACATGTCTAATCACCCTTGGTTCACTCACTAGAATAACCGGTTACCATTGTCCACTCAATATCCACCTTAGAACTTTGAAAAAGGGATTTGGTCATCACTTTTTGGATGAATGATGCATGATGCAAGTTTTGCAAGAAGTTTGAAAATAATGGGGGTTTTGAAAGAGTTTGGAATAAAAACTTTGAATTGATTGAAATTTTTGAAAAAGGGATTGGGGTTGAAATAAAAGTTATGACCGCACCATTTTAGGTTGCCTACGTATCTCATTTGGCGAGAATCAAGTCATTCGTAGTTCGGGCAAGAACCCGATAGAAGATAGGCGCATTAGGGCCTTTGGAAGGTTAGAAGATGTTGCGCCCAGATTTTTCGCACTCGAGGAATACTCACCCAAGTGGAAAAAATGTTGTACTCTCTTGTTAGAACTCACCCTCCTAGAAGAATGAGTGCGACTAGGTTTGAATTGAAAAATTGGTTTGAATAAAGGGCTTTTGAAAAAGATTCGGAGTCGCCACCTAACTTGATTAAGGTGAGTTAGGTCACCTAAAAACTAAGAATAATCCGAAGACTACACTTAACGTTTTTAGAAAACAATTTGAAAATATCTCCTCGAGAGAGGGTTTTTAAGAAAACAGGTTGTTTGGCAACCTTTGGAAAACATTTAGCCATTTTTTAGAAAAATAACTCCTTTTGGCCTTTGAAATCAGTAATCCTAAGTTTGGAGGTTGGTTACTTGTAGGGAAGATGCACTAAACTATCACCATACCCTGCCCTTTCGGTACCTACATGTCAATCTACCCTAGATTCATCTATGAGAGTCTTGAATTAACAAATGTTCAATCCTACTTCACTTTAGAAAAGCAATGTTTGAAAAAAAACTAACATGATGCATGATATGTAAATGCAATAGGAGAGAATTGAAAAATTGATTTGGAGAAATTGATTTGAAAATAGATTTGAAGAAAAGGAATTGAAATTAGAAAGTTTGAAAATTGAAAGTAAAAATTTGAAAATTGAAATTTTGAAATTGAAATTTTGAAAATAGATTGGGATTTGAGATTTGGAAAGATTTTGGAAACCACACCCATGAGGGTGGAATTGAAAGTTTGAAAAGTATTGTGACCGCACCTATGAAGGTTGCCTACATATCCCCTTGGGGGAATTAGGTCAGTCGTAGTTCGGACAAGAGTCCGATTGAAAATAGAATGTTTGATTAGAAGAAAGAGATTAAATTTGAAAATTGGATTTGATTTGAAATTAGGAGAGGAGATTGGAAATTTAAATTGAGAAGATTGGACTTGCTTTGGAAAGATTGATTTTGAAAAGACTTGGTTGTGGAAAGATGGAGATTTAGGAAACCTAGACTTAGGAAAGATGAGACTCGACTTGGAAGGTTTAGGAGATTAAGAAAGGTTGGATTTAGGAAATGTTTGAATTAGAAAAAGTTCGATTTAGGAAAGTTTTGGAATTAGGAAAATTTCAACTTAGGAAAGTTTTGAATTTGGAATGTTTCAACTTTAAGAAAGTTTTGAATTAAGAAAGTTTTGAATTTAGAAAGTTTTCAAAATAAGAAAGGTTTTCAAGTTAGGAAAATTCCCAAATTAGGAAAGTTTTGAAATAGGGAAGTTTTGAAAATTGGAAAGTTTAGAATTTGGAAAGGTTTGAAAAAGGAAAGTTTTCAACTTAGGAAATGTTTGAATTAAGAAAGGGAAAGTTTTGAATTAAGAAAGCTTTGAGTTTAGAAAGTTTTGAATTAAGAAAGCTTTGAGTTTAGAAAGTTTTGAATTAAGAAAGCTCCATTTTAAGAAAGGTTTTGAAAAAGGAAAGGTTTTGAAAATAAGGAAGTTTTGAAAATAGGAAAGTTTTGGATTTGGAAAGATATTGAAGTTTTGGAAAGATTTAGAATTTAGAAAGCTTGGAAGTTTAGAAAGATTTAACTTAAGAAATTTTTGAATTTAGGAAACTTTGGATTTGAAAAGATTTGAAATTTGGAAAGTTTAGGATTTAGAAAGTTTTAGAGTTTAGAAAGATTTAAGATTTTAGAAAGTTTTAGAGTTTTAGAAAATCTTGAAATTAAGAAAGGTTTGAATTTAGGAAAGGTTTAAAAGCTTGAATTTAGAAAGTTAAGACTTGGAAAGGGGGTTGAATTAAGAAAGGGTTGAATTAAGAAAGATTTTTATGTGCAAGTTTTTGGAAACTTAGGGTTTAGGAAATTGGAAGTTTAGGAAGGATTTGAATTAAGAAAAAAGTCGGATTAGGAAAGGATTGGATTTTGTTTCTAAAAGGGAAGGTTTGATTTCGTTTCCAAAAACGAAGAATAGGATTTGGTTTCCTAAAGGGAAGATAGGATTTGGCAAGAATTTGGAAAGGAAGATTCTAGAAACCCTAGATTTGGAAAATTATAGTTTTGACATAGAAAATAAGTCTTGGAAACGTGTATCGTTTGGATGTGAAAACAAGAGGTTTTGGAAACCTAGGTTTGGGGCAAAGTTTGAAAATCATGTTTTTGGAAAGAAAATTAGGGTTTCCTAATTGTGGGTTCTAGGGCTTGACTTGGGCTCTAAGGAAAGAGTTTTTGGAAAGTGTGTTTTTGGACACGAAGGTTTTCTAGAAGGGAATCCTAGGGAGAAGTTTTTGGAAAGTGAATTTAAAAATAGAGTTTTTGGAAAAAGAGAAAGAGTTTTGGAAAGTGTGTTTTTTTAGAAATGAAGATTTTGGAAGGAAAATCCTAGGAAGTAGTTTCTAGAGGAAAGATTTTGGAAAGAGAGTTTTTGGAAAGATTTTAGGAAATATTTTTAGAAATTGAATTTTGAGGAGAAAGAGTTTTTGGAAAGGAGTTGAAAAAAAGAAGCTTTTAAAAATAGATTTTGGAGGAAATTTTTGAAAATAACTTTGAAGAGGAGAGTTTTAGGAAAGTATGTTGAAAAAGAGATTTTTAGGAAGAGATTTTTGAAGAGAGAGAGTTTTTGGAAAGTATGAAAATGTCTCACTTTCCTAAAGCAATTCTAACCATAAGGGGGCTAGAACCACTTTAGGAAAGTGGTTTTGAAAATCAACAAGATTTTGAAAATATGGACCATATTAGCCACTTTAAATGTAACACTTTTCTAAAGCAACCTTAGCCGTGGAAAGGCTAGAATCACTCTAGGATTGTGATTTTGAAAACAAGTTTTTGAAAAAGAGATTTTGATGCAATTTTGAAAACAAGTTTGAAAACGATTTTGAAAACGAATTTTGGAAGATGCAAGATTATGATATGCACAATGCAATTTGGGGTCGTGAACATACAAGGTTAAGGCTTCACTACATAATCAAGGGGGCCGGACCCATATGGTCTTTGGTTAGACTAGAAGAAAGCCCCCGACACGGTGATTCTCCAATAGCCCAATCCTACACATGGACTGGGAATCCCCTTGTTTCAAGCATGCAAAGAAAGGGCGGGAAAGAGATGGGGGATTAAAATAGAGAAAACCCACTTGGGTTAGGAGAGAGAAGAGAGAGGGGGGAAGTGCGGAAATTTAAATAGAAAACCTACCGTATGTCTTCTTTATTTTGCGCGCCTTGCTTGTCTTCAATCTTCGGTCTTCGTCTTGATCTTCTTCTTCAACCTTCAAGGGTTGTCTTTAAGCTTTAGATGGCAGCTCTTCCAATCTTCAAAGGATGGTTGAAGGCTAGGGTATGAGTGTATGGGGGAGTGTATAAGTGTACAGGGGGCTAGGGTTTGTGTAGAGTGGCTAGGGTTTGGAAAACCTAGGGGGGCTAGGGTTTAGGAGGTGCTCGAGCTCTGTATATCGAAATATAAGATTCTTAGGTTAAGTTTGCAGACCCCTTTCACGTTGAATGAGGCTCTGTATTTATAGAGGGAGGACAAACCTAGCGCCTGTTGCAGTGGCGCCAGGGCAAACTTTACACTAGCGCCACTAGGAGTGGCGCCAGCCAATTAGGAAAGGTTTAAGGTCGGCAAGCAACGTATCTTTGACTAGATTTGGGCGCCTGTACTAGTGACTACCATGCAATTTTTAGCCTGGCTTCACTGTGAGCGACTCCGGAAAGTCCGAGAATGATTTGAAGGAGCCGGGAATGACCCGGAAGGCCGGAAAGGAGCAGGAACACTTAAAATAGTGTCCTGGAGGTATTTGATTTAAAAGTGAGGATAAGATGTGTCGGAAAGGTTGACCGGGCCCTTAGAGGCAAAACGGTCAATCAGACCGAGAAGCTGCCGGGGCGAACTTGGACTGTCCCGGAAGAAGACTTAGGATCTGGAAACATTATTTAGAATATTTTCAGAGGTTGCCGGTTTGATTTCCAGAGCCGGTGTGGTTCCCAGGGCATTCGGATGCCTAGGGGCAAAACGGTCATTTAGCTTCAAGTGGGCCCTACGGCCCGAGAAGCGACTGGTGGATTAAATTCAAATTAAAAAGGCGGGCTTAAAGTCTAAATTTGCATGTGATGTGTGAAAGTGAGCTTGGTCAGCTCGGAGATTGCTGAGCGGGCAAAAATGGGGTACTTACAGAAGACACTTTGGGTCTTTGAAGGAGTTTAAGACACTTTGAGGTCTTTGGATAAGTTTAAGACACTTTGAGGTCTTTGGAAAAGTTGAAGACACTTTGTGGTCTTGAAAAAGTTGAAGACTCTTTGTGGTCTTGGAAAAGTTGAAGACTCTTTGTGGTCTTGAAAGTTTTGACTTCAAATTGAAAGTAAAGTGTTTTGAAAATGCTTTTGGATTGACTCTAAGGGAGTTTTGGAAAAATGATTTAGCATGACTCAAGAGAACTTGAAAGTATTTTTGAAGTCTTGTTTTGAAGTCCTAGGGGGCATGACTTTAAAATGTTTGGATGAATTAGTTTTTTAAAGTGGTTTTTGAAAATGGCAAAGTATTTGGAATCCTAACATGGACAACCTTAGAAGTTGTTCTTGATTTGTCACTTGTCCTTGAAATCCCTAACCGTGAGAGGGCTAGGAACACCTTAGGTTTGTGACCTTTTGAAAACGTTTTTGGAAATGTCTTAAAAATGGAGTGTAGGAACATTAGAAAAGTGTATGGAGTTGGGTTTTTGAAGTCATGGGGATAGGAGGTTTTGGAGGAATGGGTTATGAGGATAATTTGAAAGTTTAAATGATCATTTGAAAAAAAAAGGGTTCAAGAGTTGGAACCTTGAAGTGTATTAACCTTGGTTAGGTTAGCCTAAGGTTAGGGGGAACCTAAGGTTAAAAAGACTAAGGGTTAACTAACTAGGGTTAAGTTAACCTAGGGTTAGGCAACTAGGTTCAAGTTAACCTATGGTTTGGTAACTAGGGTCAAGTTAACCTAGGGTTTGATAACTACGGTCAAGTTAACCTAGGGTTAGGTAACTAGGGTCAAGTTAACCTAGGGTTAGGCAACTAGGATCAAGTTAACCTAGGGTTAGGTAACTGGGGTCAAGTTAACCTAGGGTTTGATAACTAGGGTCAAGTTAACCTAGGATTAGGTAACTAGGGTCAAGTTAACCTAAGGTTGGATTGAAAGATGATTTTGAAGTGTGGTTTGGTGCATTTTTGGAAAGAGTTTTGGAAAACAAAACATATTATGCAATGGACTTTAGTTGGCAATCTATATGAAGATCATTTCCATGAAAATTTTGACTCTAGCCAAGAGTATGGTTTATATGGTTGGTGATTGGAGACCATTCCAAGGAAGGCTTCCCTATGGCCATTATAACCAATATCTTGACAAGAGTATAAAGGGCAAAATCCAACATAATGATGGTAATTTTTTGGAAGATCATTTTTTATGCAAAGATGGAGAGAGTGCATTTTTTGAAGTCATTCTTGGAGAAGGATTTTGAAACAATTTTTCAAGGGAACCATTTCATCAAGAGAGGGTTCATATGGCCAACAAAAGGGAGACCACTCAAGAGAGGGGTTCATGGGGTCATTCCAACCACTAAACTTGAGAGAATAGGAACCATAGAAATCAAAGATCTTGAACATCATTCCTAGGTGATCATAAAGAGAAAAGGAAACCATTCTAACAATTTAGGGCTCCTATGACCAATATAAAGGGAGACCACTTAAGAGAGGGTTCCATGGGACCATTTTAACCACTAAATTTGAGAAAATGGAAACCTTGAAAATTAGAGAGTTTGAAGCAATTTTTATGCAAGTTGAAATACAATGGTGCAAAAGTATGGATTAGGGGGTTGTGAGGGATTTTCTAGGGCATGATTCCTAAAGTCTCATCCTAAACTTCAAGGGGCCAACTCTTCGAACAATTTTTGAAGGACGTGTAGAACTTGAAAATGTCATGAAATTAAGAGCAATGCAAGCATTGTGGAATATGGTAATAAACATAAAATGAAGCCAAGCATACAAGATATGATCGAAATAACAATATGCAAGGGGTCATAATTCACATACAAGGTTTTTAGGCTTCACCATACAAACAAGGGGCTCTTAGGCCATACCATCTTAAAGTAGGCTAGTGAGAAGTCCCCCTACATGGTGGCTCTCACTTGCTTTCCTCTAGGTATGATCTAGGAGCCCTCTTGGCTCAAGCATGCAAGAAAGGGGGGTTGAAGATGGGGATTAAAATAGAGAATAGCCTAAGTAGGTTAGGAGGGAGAAGAGAAGAGTGGGGGAGAGCACAAATATAAAAGGGATACCACCTTTTGCCTTCAACACTCTTGTGATCTTCAATGGATGTCTTGATTAGAGCTTGAGTGACTTCAAGAATGTTGAGTCAATGCCTTGATTTTGATGATAACAAACATGGTTAAATGATCTAATAATTCTACTTAGTGTGCAGATGAATTATTAATTAGATCTTGACTTAAAGCTTATCATAATAGAGGATTTATGATGCAAAGATTTGATTAAAGAATGAAAAGCATGATGAAGTGATGTATTCTACAAAGCTGATATTATAAGAAGAAAAAGAAATCTCAAGTTGATGAAAATCCTAGATTGAAGATTGATAAGCATGAAAGAATAGCATATTCAACAATGGTGATTTTATAAGAGAATGAAGATGATGGATATCAAAGAAGAAGAATGAAAATGATCAAACTCTTGATTTAAAAGATTGAAGACTTTGAGGACTTGAACATATCTTGCAAGAATGGAAAAAGAAGAGACCAACTCAAAAACATAAAAGCTTTCTTGAAAGATTTAAAGATGTCTTGAAGACATGGAAGGAATCACAAGACTTGGAAAGCTTTCTTGGAAGAGTTGTTGAAGTCCATGGAGAAGCCATATTGATTGAAGAAATGAAGATTCTAAGTCATGGAAGCTCTCTTGAAGATCTTGAAGAAGACTTGAATCAATGGATGAAGCTATGATGATAGAAGAGCTCTACAAGTGATGAAAATGAAGAAAATTTACCTTGAATAGATTGAAGATATTCTTGGAGTCATCTAACCTTGAAGAAGTGTTTGCAAGCTTTAAAAAGCCTATTTAGATGATCCTTGAAGAGATTGGAAGCTTTGGAAAAGAATGAAGAAAAGTTGCAAAAATATGGGTTTTGGTAAAAAGAGTCGACCCCTCAAGCAAAAAGAGTCAACTCATTCGAACAGAGCCTTGGATTTGTGCTGGAGACTCAAAAGAGTCGACTCCTGGCCAAAAAGAGTCGACTCATTGCAACAGAGAACAAAAGTTCTGCAGACAACTTAAAAGAGTCGACTCTTAGGACAAAAGAGTCGACTCATTTGGACAGTGACTTGAAAAATCTGTTGAAATGCAAAAAGAGTCGACTCATTGTAAAAAGAGTCGACCCCTAGACCGTAACGACTAGTTTTCTGACAGACGGTATGGGCAAAAATGCAACCAAATCTTCTCCCATACTTCTCCAACGGCTAGAATCGATCCATACCTATATATATGAGATACATACAGCTTCAAATGAGAAGAGAAGAGCAATCATACCATTCATATCAAGTGCTTGAAGCTGAAAATCACCTGTACCTCACTGCCACATACTTTTGCTGAGTGTTTAAAGTTATCTATTGAGTTGTATTCGTTCATATACTCACTAGGAGAGTTACTCTTTGTATAATCTTTATTCATTCTCATTTGGGTGGGTTTGTAACCTTGTAAGTTTGAGTGTTCTTGGGAAAAACACTTGTAAGTTTGAGAGAAGCTTGGACAAAATCTCTTGGGTTTTGAAAGCTTGGGAAGAAGCTTTTGTAAGAGTGAGCTGGGCACTCATGGCACAACCAGCAGCTGTGTAAGGAGTATTACATAGTGGAATTCCTTCGAAAGGATCGAAGAAGAGAGGACGTAGGCAAGGTTGGCCGAACCTTTATAAATCTGGTGCACTTTTCTTCTGCCTCTGTTTTGCTTACTTGCTCACTATACATGCTTGCATAAATACTTGTATTAATGTACACTTTATTTGCTTGATATATATACTTTGATTATTTGTTACTAAAATACATAAACAATTTTTAGTTGCAATTCTTGATATAATTAGGCCAACCGGGAAGGTTCCAGGGGAATCGGTCACACTTGGGATGTTCTCCTAGTACATCCGATGAACTTTCATGTTTTCGAAAATTTTGAATTATGTTTAGAGGTGAGTGATATCGCCTTGGGAAGCGTGCCAAAAAGGACACTTTTGTGGAGCGTCTGTGATACGCTCCGTGTGTATTCAAAAGTAGCTGTTTTCATTTGATGTAATCGAGGCCTTCGGGAAGCGATCTATTCGATCGGACCGTATCGACGGAAAGTACTCTGGAAATACTTTCTGAAATTCTCAAATTTACGCATTTCTCAAGTCGTTTGACGGTGCGTTTTGATTAGGGAATCGAGGAAAAATTTAACCTTGGTGGAGCGTTTGCGAGGCGCTCCAGGGGTTGCTGAAAGTTATGGTTTTTCGCACCGTACGATGGAGGGCTCCGGGAAGTAATCTATTCGATCGAACCGTATCGATGTAAAGATCTATGGACGAGCTTTCGAGAATTCCCTGATTTACGCATTTCTCAAGTCGGTTGACAGTGCAATATAATCAGGGAATTGGGAGAAAAGACAATTTAAGCGGAGCGTCTGTGAGACGCTCGACGGAACTTTTATCGAGTCGTGTGAGCTTAGTGTCGTAGGGTGTTCCTTAGGTTAAACAAAAGCGTGCGGTGACATCCTTTGCTCGAAAATCCCAAGGCCGGTGCTGCTTCAGGGCGTTTTTGGCTCCCAGGGGCGAAACGGTCATTTTGACCGGAGTTGGCTAGAAATGGTCAGGAATGGTCTGATATATTGTGTTAGGCGTGTAGGGCTGTTCAGGGATGGTTTTGAGAGGGTTTGTCGCCGTTCAGCGGGGTTCGTGCCATGCTGAGTCGTTTAGGGGCAAAAAGGTCATTTTGACCAGAGTGAGCCGGAATAGGGCCGGATTTGGACCAAATGGCGTGCGGGGGACGCCCGATGGTTTGGCAACATTATGAAATGATGGACTTATCATTCTGAGGGATTTTGAACTTTCCCAAAACGTGCCTGGAGGCCCAAAGGGCAAATTTGGTCATTTTTTACCGAGTCGGGCTAGCAGGCGCCGGTGTTGACCTAGGTGTTGGTTCCCGAGACCGCTCAGTCTCGGAAAACTACCTGTGCGATGTTAGTCTCTAAGAACGTCTGGTCTTAGAGAGCTACCTGTAGGGGTGGTGTTGGTTCCTGAGAACGCCTGGTCTTAGAAAGCTACCTAGAAGGGTGGTGTTGGTCTCCCAGAACGCCTGGTCCCGGAGAACTACCGAATGACGGACATTCTACATTGGCGGGCTAGCAGGCGCTAAAAGTGAACCGTCTGGAATCTTTGATGAGGTGTTAGTCCCCGAGATCGCCCGATCCCGGGAAGCTACGTGGATGGAGTTGGTTTTTCGGGACCGCCTGGTCCAGAAAACTGCCTGGAATAATGGTGTTTAAAGCTCCAGCGGATCCTTGTGGACCCGAGAAGTGACCAGTTGACTGGATTGGAGATCGAAAAGCTCATCTTAAGCCTGCATGTGTTGTGATGTTGGGAACTGAATCCGGTCGGGTCAGAGATTGCCGAGTGGGCAAAAATGGGGTGCTTACAAGTACAATCATCACACGTCACTTGGGACCCGCTAGAGCCTTCCATCAAGTTTTGCATGCTTAGACCTTTTTTCCCTAATTCAGAATTAGGCCAAGTCGGCTTTCAGGGTACCGATAAGGGATGAAAGGTTCGGGGAGTGAAAAACTCGACAGGAGGCTTTATCCGGTCCCGAGTGACGTGTGAGAGTTGATGACACATCAATCGGACTCTTGGTTTAAAAGTTATGCAATCCTTCGAGATTTCGGGACTTAGAGTTTCGGAGTTAGGGTAAGTCGGCTTTCGGGGTATTGAATTGAGGAGAAAAAGTCTGGGAAGTGCAAAACTCAAAAGAAGGCTCTTACAGGTCCCAAGTAACGTGTGGGAGTTGACTGCACGTCAATCAAACTCTCGGTTCAAATATTATGCAGTCCTTTAAAATTTTAGGATTTAGGGTTTCAAAGATAGGCCAAGTCGGCCTTCAGGGTACCGAATTGGGGAGGAAAAGTTTAAGGAGTGTGAAACTTGACGGAAGGCTCTGGCGGGTCTTGAATGACGTGTGATAGTTGACGGTATATAAATCGGACTCCCAATTCAAAAGCTATACAATGTTGAATTATCGGAGATGATTTTTAATTTTGCTAATGTGCTTATTTGTGTTTATGATATAAACGCTAATAGAAAAAGCGTTTTTAAATAAAAATAACTTTTTGAAACAACTTTTTTTTTAAAAAATAACTTTGTTATTTCAATTTTATTTTTTTTAAAAATACTTTTTGTGTAAGCATTTTATACTTTTTTAGACATACAATATATACAACAAAAAAATAAATAAATACAAATAAAATACTTTTTATAATAATATTTTCACTAAAAATATTTTTTTAAAAAATTCTAAATCTAAATTGTTAAATTAAGGTCAAACAGCGCTCGAGTTGAAGACTAAAGTTAAAAAACCTCTATGTCTGAAAAGTTAGCCCCCTCACGGCATCACTCCGAATTAGTTTTTTCAGCGCAGGAGAATTAACATATAAAAATAAATAAATAAATAAATAATCAGCAATAGCATTTACGGGGCCTGTGCAACGACGTCGTCGTTTAGTGGTCTGTCTTCTGTCCTCGTCTCTCTACCTCCTCAAAACCCCCTACGTTCCCAGATTGTCTAGATCTGACGCTCACTGGGATCCGTGTGAACTCACCGCAAAATGACGAGTCGAGTCGTTCTCGTGCTCTCCATCTCAGCTCTGCTTCTCTTCGCCGCACTCTCTCCAGCTCTCTCCAAAGACTCCAACAATGACGACCTCGACGAGGACCTCAGCTTCCTCGAAGCCGACGACGACGGGGAAAACGACGCCGCACCGGAACACACTCACCACTCAGATCCGCACTACTCCGACGCCGACGACGACGACGACAATGACGACGCGGACTTCGAGAACTACGACGACTTCGAAGTGCCCTCGGGGTTCGACCACGAGGAGTACTCGACGCCGGGGATCGACGAGAAGGACGTCGTCGTTTTGAAGGAGGGGAACTTCAGCGACTTCATCGAGAGCAATCGGTATGTGATGGTCGAATTCTACGCGCCGTGGTGCGGACACTGCCAGTCCCTGGCGCCAGAGTACGCTGCGGCCGCGACGGAATTGAAGGGCAAGCCGGTGGCGCTCGCGAAGGTGGACGCAACGGAGGAGAGTGAATTGGCGGAGCAGTATGAAGTGCAGGGGTTTCCTACTGTATATTTCTTCGTTGATGGTGAGCACAAGCCTTACACCGGCCAAAGGACTAAGTAAGTCCTCTGTCTTTTTCCATGCAATAAAACACATATATTTGTAACTTCAAGTTGAATTATGGGATTTTGGACTGGAGAATTTAAATGCTTTGTTTGGTTCCAACTTCCAAGATATGATAAAACAATGTCAGTGGTGATCTTTGAAATTTTCATTTTTTAAGACTTAAAAACTGAAACTCAAATGTGCTTAATTGTTCTCAATTTGTCAATTTGGCATGTAGAAGCATAGTTTATTTTATCTCTTTGAGTTTGTGAGGGAAAAATTTGAAGGCTAATGCATCAACACAGACCAATAAACTTACTGCTGCTTTTAGACATACTCCTTGTGTTGAAACTTCCTTTTGATTTCCATAAAAAAGAAAAAGCAAAGAAACTGCCATATGATTTATATAACTTCTGAAATCTCTGTTCCTTGCTATATAACAATTACCTCAGTGTGCCCTCGCCAGAAACTTATTAACTGATTCGTATGGTTAGTTAATTTCAGGATTTTAAGAAGCTTAGGGAAATGTAAAAGAGAAAACTTTTCTGTGTGGTGGGTTTGGTTGCTGCTGCTGCTGTTGTTGTTGTTGTTGTTGTCATAGTTGTAGTTGTTTTTATAGAGTTATGTATCCCTCCAGAGGCCTGATAATTTATTTGTATATCACGCAGAGAAGCAATATTAACTTGGATAAAGAAGAAAATAGGACCTGGTGTATACAACATAACCACGGCAGAGGATGCTGAGCGTGTATTGACAACTGAGAATAAAGTTGTTTTGGGCTTCCTTGAATCTTTGGTGGTGCGTACTCACTTTCTGCAGCTTTTGCCCTAATTAGCGACTTCAGAAATAGCTATTATTGCAGTTGCATATTTTTTTATAATATTCTGGGGACAGATAACAGCCCAAACTCTGAACTATATTTCTTTCATTGTAGATGTGAACTTCTGAAACTTCTCATACATATTACAGTCAAAAAGCTGTTTGATGCATATTGTACTTTTGTGTTTCTGTATTTCCTTCGGTCAAATGGTTTGAAATTAGAATATTGAGGGATCTTAAATATTTAAAATCAGATTACGCTAAGATGCTATTTTCATTGGGTTAAATAATTATTACTTTCATATAGGTTGAATTATCAACTCTTCTCTACATGGAAAATTGCTTGAGATGCTATTGTAGTCTAACAAATAATTACCAAAATAAGAACCGGAAGCGGGAAATGCAACTAAAAAATATATGAGGAAAGGAGAAGTGAAAAATGATTGAAAAATTTAATAGGAATCTTATAGAAGAACTTAAAGGAGACCTTTAAGAAACTTTGTGGAAACCTTTAAAAAAACTTAGTGGAAACTAATAATTCCATAGATACTTAGTTAGAACTTAAGAAAAAAAAATGTATAAAAATTGATATTTCAAGTTTTCGTACTGTCTCTCCTTAGTTTCCTAAGAGTTTCCGTCAAGTATCCCTAACGTATCCTAATCGTTTTCGAAACGTTTCTACAACATTTTCATACGAGTTTGTACTCGTAATAGAAGTGCGTTTCCCCAGATACACGCTTCCCCTTTCCAAGTGAGTTTTCCAGCAACTAATACTGTGAAAGCTCTCTAAAACCGCGCTTCTCATAATTTATAGTATCTTTCATGCTCTCAAATCTTATTTTTTAATAAAATAATTATCCTGGTAAGTTTCTATAGATATAGTGTAGTGTTAGTATTTTAGTAGATAATGAATGCATTCTAAACTGTACATTGTTATTTTTTAGGTTCTTAATGATTTTTTTATAAATATTCTATTTGATTTTATATCAACTAGTGTTTCCTGTTGGCCATAATATTTTAAGCTACATTTCACATTTTCGTTTCCTGCATGTTGCTCAGATCCATTTCCCATATTGGCAACTATTCACCTGGACACTGCCATTGCTTTCTCCATAGTCATTGAATACTGCTACAATATCAATCTGTTTCGGAGGGGATTTTTGGCTATAACCTAACTTTCGACATTATTTGCAGAAAGTGCTCTCCACTATTTTCTTGCTGTCCAATATAGAAACTTACAAAGAAGGATTAGAAATTTTTTTCATGTCCTCACAATTTACTTAGTGGTTCGTTATCTAGGAAAGAGATCAACTTTCATTTTGGGCATTTTGGTGACATTAAATTGCTTTACTTGGTTAAGCCCATTTGAGAGTATTGCAAGTTTATGCTGAAAGACTGATAGGAAGTCGTCACGTGATGAAATGGACTTGGAACAAGAAAAGTTTTGTTTCCTGGCATCTATATTTGACTTTATTTATGGATTAGGTCCCAAAAGTTCCTTTATTTAATTACTTTTCAACTGATTACTTTCTCGTTGGCTATATATTAATAATCCTCTAATCTTTCCTTGATAATTGTAGGGTCCTGAGAGTGAGGAGCTTGCTGCTGCTTCCCGACTTGAGGATGATGTCAACTTCTACCAAACTGTAAATCCTGGTGTGGCAAAGCTTTTCCACATGGACCCTGATGCTAAACGCCCTGCTTTGGTCATGCTAAAGAAGGAGGCTGAGAAATTGAGCCATTTTGGTTAGTTTCCATTTTGGTCACTCTGAATGGGTGTTCTAAATTAAAAATTGTCAGGAAACAACATTTCCATATCCAGATTTTCACTTATTTTGCAGATCGTCAATTCGTGAAGTCTGCAATAGCTGAGTTTGTGTCTGCCAATAAGCTTCCATTGGTGACCACTTTTACCAGAGAAAGTGCCCCTGTGATTTTTGAAAGTCCTATTAAAAAACAGGTTCTGTGGAATGTGTATATACCTGTCAATCTGGAGGATTTAGCAATGTCTTGGTTATCGAGTTCACATATCTGAATTTTCATTCCACAGCTATTGCTTTTTGCCACTTCAAATGATTCAGAGAAGGTTGTTCCAACATATCAAGAAGCTGCAATTTTTTTTAAGGGGAAGGTAACATAAGTGTTATTTACAGCTAAAACCTTTATGGCTAGTATGGCATGCTTTGATTCTGAAGACAGAAAATGAACAAATGTATGAAATCTTAGTCTTGCAATGTACTGGCCCGTTATGTATTCTCACATTTCTTTTGCTGAAGTGTTAACTTAAGCTTGCATTCAACTTGATGTTTTCCATTCTGACAAAACGTTAATTGTTCAGTTTATGTGCCCTTCAAAACTCTTTCTTGCTATGACCATTTTGGTTTCCAAGTGTTGGTTGAGTTATTCAGGCTGGTGTTAATGTATTTGGGATGCGTTAATTAGAGTTGTGTGTTGCATGGCTAGCTGACAAATTACTACAGAATCAATAGTTATACAAATATATTGGTAGCAATCTAATCATTAAAGAAAATGCCTGCCAGGCTGAAGAACGTTACAGCACTTCTCCTTTCTGTGAATGAGAAAAGAAAAATATGTTGCAGTTGATGTGCTCTTCATATTTTTCTGTCCATTTCCAGGAAAACATTATGTATAAGATAATGAAAACTTTGATATAATAGATATAGTTACAATGTAATTAAGAGGAATATTTGAAGTTCTCGGTCTCAAAATAACTAGCATTTTGTTGCAAATGTTCCTGGAGGTCTCAGTTTGTTTCAGTCCACAATGACTACGGGTGCAGCATGAATGATGGTATTATTATTAGACTCTAGAAAGAACAAAATAATTAGCAATTTGTTGCATTTTCGAAGGCTGTTTATTATTTAGATTTTTCAGGACCCAAAAATAAATGGAAAACAAATAAGAGAAGTGGATAAAAGCAATTGTGATTCCTCCTACGGTGTTTTCCCCTCCCATAAGTATCGAACTGTCTCAAGGAAATTGGATGGTCTATATGTTAGTAACTAAACTTTTTTAATGATAACCAGTGAGGAGATATTTTTTTCTTTTTTATTTTCCGCTTAAAATGGACCAGTGGGTAGAGGGAAAATTTCTGTGAGTCTTCAGTGTTCTTTATCCTCCCATTTTCCAACTTTAATTACTTGTCTTCAATGGCCTTCAGTCTTGGCTAATTTGCAAAGGATATCTAAACTTAAAAATGTTTTTTTTTTAACTGCTGATGACATATACATGCCACGTCTTAAGGCTTTGTTGGAATGGCAGGAATCATAGAGAAGGAATGGACTCCCTTACCAGGACTCCAGTTGTTAGTAATAAGATTCCTGTGTCAATGCAATTCAAGCATTTGGTTTGGTTAGGAATTCTGTATGGGAAAATGATAAAATTAAAATAGTGTGGGACTATCTACTTTTATTTACTCTTAAATGGTTTTTCCTCCTCCAGGAATGTGAGATTCCCATGGGAGTGCGTAATCTCATTTTGCCTTGGAAGGCAACTAGGAATCACATTCCATGTCTTGACACGCAAACGGCGGAATGAGGGAAACTTGGAATTGGATTTCCATTCTGCCTCTCAATTCCTAGCATCCAAACATAGCTTAAGTTAGAGAAACCAAATCTATAAATTTGTTAATGAGTATTGTATTTATACACTTCTTTTTCTGGTTAATTGCAGCTTATCTTTTTATATGTGGAAATGGACAATGAAGATGTTGGCAGACCTGTATCAGATTATTTTGGTGTCACTGGAAATTCTCCAAAAGTAAAGCCTTTTTCTAACCTTCACCAATTTTTATGTATTTCCAGAATCATTTAAAACAAATGGTGACTTGATATCCGGTGAGATTTAATTATTGGTTGGTAATTTATTCCTTTCCAGGTTATTGGATATTCCGTTAATGATGATGCTAAGAAATATGTACTTGACGGGGAACTGACTCTGGAAAAAATTAAGGTTCAAACTCTTGTTTCATTTTTTTGGTTCCTACTTTCTATCATTTCATTAAAATCGGTTAGGAAAACTACTTAGGGTTATAATATGGCTTTCTTATTTCTCTCTATATCTTTGCAAGAGGCGTTATTGCAATTGAACCTTTGTGATGTATGCTTCATCTGTCATCCGCAGGCTTTTGGGGAGGATTTCCTGCAAGACAAGCTTAAACCTTTTTACAAGTCGGATTCCATTCCAGAGACCGTGAGTGATTGATTTTAGTCTTTTGGCTGATTGATTTGTTGACTCATTCTACCAATCTAATTTTTTTTTTTTTTCATTATGCTAAAGCAGAATGATGGGGATGTGAAAATAGTGGTTGGGAATAACTTTGATGAAATTGTTTTGGATGAATCAAGAGATGTTCTTCTTGAGGTATTATTCACACAATTATAGAAGGCTCTTTTAAATTTGCTTTTCTTCAATTTTCTTTTTCTATTGGGCTTATTCTAATGAACAGATGCAAAACTTTTGAGTCAGATCTATGCACCATGGTGTGGGCATTGCCAAGCTCTGGAGCCGACCTACAACAAACTTGCCAAACATTTGCATGGCATTGAGTCTCTTATTATAGCCAAAATGGATGGTACCACTAACGAACACCCTAGGGCAAAGGTAATATCATAAATAAACCTTTGGTGTATGAAGTGTTTTACTTCGTTTTAAGTTAGTATATATGGGTTACAAACGCTAGGGCTCAACTTATTCATTAATAGTTCATGTGAATTACAACAGCAGGTGTAAGGACTTCTCAGTTTGCATTGACTAATTGCCCTATGACAAAGAAAACCTGTTTTGGCTAGAAAGTTTTGCTGTTAGTGATGCATAATACCCATTTGGGTCTTCAAAAGTACAATTGAAGTTGAATAAAGATTGAATGTTGTGAAAACCATGTTTCAATTTTTGCAGGCTGAAGGGTTCCCCACGCTTCTCTTCTTCCCAGCAGGAAACAAGAGCTTTGACCCAGTGAGTGGTTTTCAAAATCTAATTGGGCGTTTCTGTTTTCTCTTCAAATCTCTGCTTTTCCAGACTGAGTTAGATTAAATTAAGTATGTATATTTTTGGGACCTTGCAGATTACTGTTGATTCTGATCGTACGGTGGTCTCATTCTACAAATTTCTCAAGAAGCACGCGACTATCCCTTTCAAGCTCGAAAAACCAGTTTCGACCCCAAAATCGGAGAGCTCTGATGCCAAAGAAAGCAGTAAGAGCAACACTGATCATGCGAAGGATGAATTATGAGGACTGTACCAGTATCACACACACACATATATATATATATATATATGCGCAGCCCTATTTACCATAAGATCAGATTGGACGGGAATAGTTATACGATCAAACTGGAGCATGATGGAGAAGCGAGTTGTATTTTATAATATTCACTTTTTTCCCAGATTTTTTAGCTTTCAATTCCCCAAGTTTATGCAGGAAGAACGTAATAAAGGTTTTGTCCTTTCCTTTTGCTGTTAATTTAATTTTGACCAGTGCCCGAAAACATAGAAACAAATAAAAGATTGTATCAATGCCATAGGCATTCAGCCCCCATGAAACCTAGACAAAGATTTGAGAGCACTGGCTATTGAGTGTTCGTATATATATATATATATATTTTGTTGAGTTAAGCAGTTTCTCCCTTGGATCTGATTGTTCAAATAGGCATTGGAAAGATTGGTGACAAGGGGGAAGAGCCCAAATGTTTTACACACGAAAGCAAATTGTCATCTCAGAAAAGATATACTGGAAAATAATGCTTGGGATTTCTGTAGTAGGCTATTTTTTATTTTATTTTATATCGGCACGTAGAGAAAATCATAGTTATCTGAAAATTCATTTTGGAGCTGAAAACACGTTTTTGCGTATCGAAAGTTCAGAAAAATGTTTTGAAAACTTAAGAAAAACATTTCAAAAACTTTTGAGAAATGTTTGGAAAACTTTTAAAATATTTAATGAAAATTTTTAAAAAATTTAAGGGAGATTTTTGAGAAATATTTTAAAAACTTGAAATATTAATTTTCATCCATTTTTTTCTTGAAGTTTTAATTAAGTATTTATAAAATTATTTGTGTAAGTTTTCACTAAGTTTTTTTAAAGGTCTATACTATGTTTTTTAAAAGTTTCTACTAAGTTTTTTAAAAGTTTTCTTTGAGTTTTAAAAAAAAAAATTATTAAGTTTTTTAATCATTTTTCACATTCTGTTTTTTTTATATTTTTTAATCACGTTTTTTGCTTTTATTTTTTCTAACTTTTTCTATTTTCACTTTTCATCTGGATAACTATAGTCAAAACTCTTGAAAACATACTTCGAGGATTGATGCACGGAAGTGCTAGAAGGGCCCAAGAAGGGCTTGGGCTTTCTACATAAAAGTAGCCTGGAAAATATATTCAGCATTTTCAGGAAATGGAAGATATGATATGATATGGCTTCCTCATTTATCTGTAATGACAAATTGATAATAATTACGATCATAAAGGGGCATGTGTGGAGCCGATTAAATTTAAAATAATAAATTAATAATCGATTCAACTAGAAATAAAAGCATATTGTCCATTTAGTTTTTTGGGACAATTACAAAAAGCCTCCTAAACTATGACTCACAAAGCTTCCTAAACTCTAAATTATGACATTCGTTACTTGAATTACTAATTTGTATCAATCAATATCTTCTATTAGCAATCTGTTAAGAAAATAAATAAAAAATCGTCATGTGACTTGCATATATACACAAAAGTATAGTTTTACATGTAAATTAATCTCATTTTATTATAATAATTGTCTAATGACTTAAATACTCTATGAAATAATATATAAATACAGGAGTAATTCAATGGGCAATTTAGTCATTAATGATTTGGATAATTACAAGCACACCCCTTGAATTATGACTCAGTGTTACTATATTCTCCTAAATTCTAAAACGTAACAAGTTAACCACTGTACTACCAATTTGTATCAACCAACTCATTTTGTTACCAATATATTAGCAATCAGTTAGGAAAGTAGATAGAAAATTATCATATAATTTGCACATGTTCACAAAAGTTTATTTTATACCTATATTACATTTTTTTTTATAATAATTGTTTAATAACTAAAATACCCTTTATATTGTCCTTATATTTGCATGGCATTTCAAGAAATATTTCAATCATTAGGCAATTATTATAACAAAAAAAATCAATTTAGGTATAACACTATATTTTTGTGAACATGCACAAGTCGTATTAAAATTTTTCATCCCTTTTTCTAAAAGATTGCTAATAGAAGGGGTTAATTGATACAAATTGATAGTTCAAGGGGGTCAATTTATTACGTTTTAGAGTTTAAATGGGTATGGTGATACCGAGTCATAGTTCAGGGGATGTATTTGTATTTAACCCTTAATGATTAAACAATTATTACCAAAAAAATCAATTTAGATATAAAATCATATTTTTATGGACATTTGCAAATCAAATTTTCATCTATATATCCTACCAAATTGCTAATATATTTCTAACATAAGGTATTAATTAATACAAATTGGTGATTAAAGAGATTAATGGGTAATGTTTTAGCCTTCGTTTGGATTAAGGGGTTGGGAGGGAAAGTGAAAGATTCGGAAGGGAGAAGATAATTATATCGTGATTGGATAATTTTTAAGAAGAGAAGATAAAGTGGATGGACGGGTGAGAGAGCTCACTTTTTAAGCATTTTTCTTCCCCTCTATTCCCCTCCAAAATTGAAAAGCAATGAAGGGAAAGTGAAGTGGTTGTGCTATTATTTTAGTTTAAATATCGATTATACCCATCAATTTATGATAAAAAAATATTGGAGTTTCTTATACAAGGTATATTAGAAAAATTGTATTATATTCTTCCTTTCTCTTTATTAATTTCTGTCCAATCAAACAAGAGAAAGAGACTTCTTCGTCTCTTCCTCTTGGTTATCCAAACGAGATATGATATCTTTTCGTCCCTTCCCTTTTCCTTCATTCCCTCTTCCTCTTAACCCTAGTTATCAAAACCAAATTGAATCGGCCGGTTCAACTTATTGAATCGGGAATCGGACTATAAACCGGTATAATTTAATTAATTTACTAAAAATATATATGAACTGGTTTAAATCAAAAGAACCTACCGGTATTTTAAAAAATCAGTGAACTGGTCAATATTTTGTGGATCGAATGGTTTTTGAAAAAAGTCAAAATATCAAAAATTTCACAAGATTTAAAACTATTTGTTTTTTTAGAAACATGTTTTTTTTGCTCTTTTGATGAAATATAAAATAAAAAAATAAAAACTTTAAACGAAAGTCAGAAGAAGAAGAAAAAAAGGAAAGAAAGAGAAAGATAAAAAAGGACCAGGTAAATAAGGTACGTTTATCTTTTTCTTACCTTGTGTTATCTTATCTTTAGATATTGTTTATATTATAATTAAATATATCGAGATATGTATTATCAAAAAAAAATTCAAATGTAAAAACTATAAACTAAGATAAAAAAAAAAAAAAATAAAGATGAAGAAAGAGGAAGGTATAGGAAGTAAAAAAAATAAATAAATAAAGGCCACACAAATAATGCGCATTATTATCTTAATAATACATATTATTGTTAAACTTTACGCTATTTCTTTTAAATATAAAAATACCAATAAGCAATAGTTTAAAAATATTAAATTAGGAATAAAAAAAAATCCTTTTGATTGTTTTTATAATTATTTATTTTTATAATTTTTTTTTTAATTTATCATTTATACTTATGTTGAGTAATCTTATAAAAAAGAGTATCTTTTAACTCATTTATAATTTTTTAATGATTATTTTTATTTAAATATATTTATGTTATTTATTTATTATATAACCAGTTGAACCAATAAACTATTAAACTGATACTATGACCCGTTCAAGCACCAATTCAGTTCTGATAACTATGCTCCTAACTAACACTTCGCTTCACTTCACCTCCCCTCACTTCCATTTAAATAAAGAGATAGAATTTAGGTGAGTTTAGTGATACTAAGTCATAGTTTAAACTTTAAAGACTATATTTTTAATTATTCTTTCTTTAACTATAAAATAATTCAGTTTGATTTGTTATTTAAGTTTAAATAAAAACTTATCGAGTTTTAAAATATATTTAAAGTTAATTTATTTGTTTTTTTTAAGCAAATACTCAAAGGAGGACTAATACGATCACGAATATCTATATCTTATATTTTATTTTATTTTGTTTTGGATAATCACTACACTAGGTTATTTGGTCTTTGTCTAGTTTGTACTCCCATTGCTTTCACCTCCATTAAAGCCACGAAGCTTCCATTCCTCTTCCCACTTCTAAACTTCAACCCAATTCTTTATAAATTTTTAAATATCGCAAAAAAATTCACGAGTTCCATCTCCTATTTCCCACAGTACGCTTCTTGCTTAAGCAAACCCCGCTAGTTTCCCCCTCACGCCACCACCCACTAGAGAGTATCTGCTATCTAGTGACCCCACGAACGAGCAACGAGGATTCGCCGCCGCATCAATTCCCCACCCTTCACCTTCGTGTCGGAATCTGATTGGGCACCCACGTCACTGTGCCGCCATTCTAGGCACGTTCTCTTCTGACTCCTCCCTCCCGAGGTTATCTCTCTCAACTTTTCAACTGTCTTTTTACTTTCAGATCTGCCCTCTCTCTCTCTCTCTCTCTCTCCCCACCGTTTTTCAACGGCAGTCCTCTGTTATCCACTCCACCCTGCATTCTCATTAGCGTCAATCTATGTGCTAAAGCTTTGGATCTGAGTTTTGAGTGTGTCGTTTGATTTGATTTACATCGCTAATCCACCTGTTTGCAGATCGAGCAACGCAAAAAGGTTTTGGCCATGGCGATTCTCCACAGGTTGTCAATGATTGTTCTCTTGGTGCTTCTCTCTGTACAACTCGTTCTCTCTGTAGATCCACCGCAGACCCCTCCGAGTCCGGCCCCCGAATCTGGTGCCGGCACGCTCTCTCCGCCGCCTGAAGCCGGAGCGCCGTCGAGTCCTTCTCCCTTGCCCGGCTCGAGTTCTCCTCCGGCTCCTCCGTCATCGGATCTCGCTCCTGGCTCATCCCCGACGCCATCGCCGAATGCTTCTCCATCGAAGAAGTCTCCTGCTCCGGCGCCATCCGTGCCGAGCGACGTCAATGCCGAGAAGAGTAATGTGAATGCGGACGCTGGGGAAGAAAAGGAGTCGTCCGGTGGATTGAAAGGTGGACAGAAGGCTGGGATTGTGTTCGGAGTGGTCGCCGCCGTGTGTATCGTGGGGTTCGGAGGGATGCTGTACAGGAAACGGCAGCAGAACATCCAGCGGTCTCAGTACGGGTACGCCGCGAGGAGAGAGATTCTCTAGATATACATACATATCCATCTTCTATATGAACCATTGCCTCTATATATTAATCTATAGTTATCAAATCTTATATAGTAATTTTGTTAAATTGAGCTTGAGGATGATTATGATGGTGATAATGATTTGTTTGATTCTTTAGCGCTAATAAATTTTGAATGATTTTGTTTTTTTTTTAAGAGTATTATTACTAATACACATTAGTCAATGATTTATTCTCCAATTTACGCTTTTGGTGTTCGTTGTCTGTCTTGATTTTCTGATCATACGCAAAGCATATTTTCATGATACGACTGCAGAGAGGAATGTCTTGCATTTGGAATCTACTATTATCGGTCCACTATTGGTTCACATTTCAATACCATTATTGAAATCTTGCTCTTGTTTTCTTTTCATATTTTAAAAAATAAATAAATTTAGTTACCCCTTTCATCGACTGGAAAATAATATTCTGTATAATGGGAAAATTTACCTCTAGCCTCATACTGTGAAGTGCCCTTTTAGCTAGAGTCAAATAGAAAAAATTATCCAGTAATTCTAGAGCATCAAATCATCTTATACTCCACCTCTCATAATGTCTAAGCAATAGTAAGGCTATATGGCTCTTCAATGGCACTGGATTATTTCTCATATGGTGGTAATATCCATTCATTTTAATGAATGTAACATATATATATGTTTGTCTGCGGAGGGTGACTCAGTATCACTTGCTAACTCAATTTTTTTTATAATATGATATAATATAACTTGCTTGCATTAGCTTATTAACTTTCTTTTTGTTTTACATTTTTATGGGCTTAAATATAAATAACTTGTGTATCACCGTAGAGCTGAATGTTTTCTTGTTATCCAACATTTTTCTCACAAATCATATGCTAAAGACAAACTTTGGGTTAATCAAAATTTGGAAGGTCTGACATGTGAGTTGTTATTTTTGCCAAAATGTAGAAATTATTGTTATTTGAGATAATTTAATTAGTTTATAATACCCATATCAGCCAAATGAATAAAGTTTTTTATTTAATTGAGATGATCTTTTTCTAGTACTGGCCCATATGAGGATGGGCTTGGGGGTGCTAGACTGCTAGTAGGGGTCCATTTACCATTAAGGTCTTTACAACTTCGTACGGGTGGCCGTGTGGTGGACAGTAATATAGTAGTTTTTACGGTGTGGGCGATGGACCATAGTAATTGTGTATATGGTGGCGCTTGTTTGTTTATTTATCATAATTGAATTTCGTTTTTTCTTGGTCACAGCTATTGCCAAAGGAAAGGAGCACACCTTCGTGTTCCGTTTAGAATTTAAATTTTCAGTGAGAAAATAAAAAGATAAAAAAAAATTAAATAAAATAAAAAAGTAATTTTGTTTTTTTTTTTATCCCGTTTTATTTTCTTTTACTTTTTTAACCGAAAATTTAGATTCCGAATGCAGCGTTATAGTTTAAGCCAAAATTAGTGATTATTATACTACTTTTAAAATCACAAGATACATGTTTACTTGGATAAAATCGTTGTTGCTTTGGCAATGAATTTGACACTTCTGGTGTTATAATACTGTTTTAGGATCAACTTTATATTCCATTGATTTATTTCTGAATTACCTCGTAATGGGTTGCAGTAGACATTCTCATATGTATCAGGAAATTAGTCTGGCCGGAGACCTTGGGTATAAAATTTAAAAGAAACTTCGATTTTATATCCAATTTTTTTTGGAAAAAAAAAAAAAAAAAAGCAACTGTAAAGGTTATGGTATAATTGGCCTTTTAACCTAGTATATTACGACTCCATTATTGGATTTCAGACTCAGGACATAAAAGAGTAAGGGTCATTTGGTATCGATTTTTTGCTTAGTTTTTTTTAAACTTACAAGCATAAAAAGTTAAATTTTTCTATAAAAATTTGACTTTTTTTAATTGTAAACTTAAAAAAAATCTTGATAAAAAAATTGTACCAAACGAGTTTAAATAAGAAGGATAGATTTGTTCTGCTGAGGTGGATGCTGCAACAGCCGAGAATTTGGAGTTAGGTGCAGTTGGTTCTGGCTTTATATATGATGGTGGTTTAGCAGCCTATAATTCCCAGTTTTGTCAATGCTGTATTACTTCTTCTTTTTTTTCTTTTTCTTTTTTACTCGTCGGGTTTAAATTGTTTGGGCTAACTTGATAAGTTTTATTTTTTTTAAAATTACTCTAAATATTTTTAATGCTTCCTAATTCATATGTTAATCGAATGGAGGTTTTTATTTTATTTTATTTTTTTGTTAGCTCACATAAATCGTAGGGCCAGCCGTGCACAGAACCATCACGTGGTTGACGGAGGTCTCTATTTGACTTGCAAATGAAACAATGACAACTGAGTGGTGGGAATTGGGAAGCATTGATTATGAGGGGAATGGTCCCCCGTCTTGTCTATCAAAATAAATGGGCAGGCCAGAATTTTAAATAAGTCCTAGTTCGATGGGTAGCAATCATGTCTAACTTCATTTTTACGTTAAAATGACACAATACCAAACTCTGCGTCTATTTAGTACAACTTTTGTTTTTAATTTTTTATTTTTGACCTGTAAATAAAAAAAGTTAAAATTTTTTTAACCATTTTACTTTTACAAGTTAAGATTAGCACAAAAAACAAAACAAAAACAAAAGTTATAAAATTTTTGACTTTTTTTTTTTTCTTATAAGCTAAAAAAGTCAAATTTAAAAATCTTAAAATAAATCCTAACAAACGAACCTGTCAAAAAAGTCCAGTAACAAAAACTTAAAATAAATCCTAATAAACGAACCCTATGGCTCCACAAATCTGAAATTCATTACCAAGGCAATTGCTTATATGTAGTCTTTTTTATCTACCAATCCCCCCGTGACTACCAATAGCCATACAGAGCCTTGATTGCAAATTGGGCATGAGCCATGATTTATCATATTGTGTATATGCGTACAATATGATTCATCATGCATGGCTCATACCCAATTTGCATTGCCTCATTTGTTTGGATGCATTGGACATGTATGGTAATCGAATAACATATAATGCATCCATTCAAGCTTTGTGCAGGGAACAAATCTTCCCCACTGTACTGCTGTGTTTACAATGTCCTGATCTCAGCTCTGCAGAACCCTAATATAATTTTTAACCACATATACAACAATTGTACAGCAATATCCCCATTTTGACGAACTTTCTCACTTATTCCTGTATGTAGTCATATTACCTGATCTTACTCTTCTGCAGAAGGATCCACCCACCGGCCATTGTCTTTTATTAGCTGGATCAAGGCATCGGTTGCATGCTCCATTGCAATACCCCGCTTTACTACCGTCTGAAATATAACCAACACCCCATATATGACTTAAAAAACCCACTAATATATGATTAACAGGAACCATCAGGATGGCCAAGGTTAAGACAAGATGATGTAAAAATGAACCACATGAATGCATGATTATTTAAACGTACCGATACTGTTTTTAAACTAGGGTTTCATGGGTAGATTTATATAATAATATCTAGGTATGAGAGAGAGAAGCTGAAACACAAAGGTAATATAGCAAAGCACAAATATGATCGGCATCCTGTTTTTCCTCTTCTTTTTTAAATTTAATATTTTTAAGATAGCCTTTTCGGATACATTATTTTATTTTATATACACATTTGCTTCTTATTTTTTCCTATCTATCCATATTTCCCAGAACTTTTCCTTCTCAAGATTCGTTAAGGCTTTGTTTGTTTCGATGTAAAATATGGGGTAAAAAAAAGGACATGTTAGGAGCAATTTTGAACATGTTTGTTTCTCTTGGTGAATGCTATTCACCCCAGAAACAGTACCCTAGAGCTCTGTTTAAGTGAAGAATTAGTCAGAAATTCTCAATAACATATTCCATTTATTTCCATATGCTACATAAGAGACGGAACATATTACAATACCTTCCTGACGTAAAGGTCAATCTTTCCTGGAGCGCCACCAACATACCCAAAATCTGCATCAGCCATCTCCCCCGGTCCATTTACTATGCAACCCATGATTGCAATCTGCCATAGGATGAGGAAGAAGCAGGGAAAAAAAAATATTTGAGACCATAGAATTTGTGTACCAAAATGGAAGGGTGCTAGTCAATGTCATCCAATTTCTGAGAGGAAAGGATTTAGTAATTACAGAAACACCAGGCAAGTGTGATGTCTTCTCTCTTATTTCTGCACTTATCTCTTGAAGATCGAATAGAGTCCTACCGCAGGATGGGCATGAGACATATTCCTGCAATAGAAGTCAGTCAGGAGTGCATAGATCAGCCAAGATAATAGCCCTTAAGTCAATTATTGATCTTATTTCGTTTCAAAACCAAGCCTCCCTACCGTCTTTGTGTTCCGCATTCTGCAGCCTTGGAGTAAATTGAAAGACGTATTTCTAACAAAATCAAAGTCCTGATCTGGTGCTTCTAGTAGAACACCATCTCCAAGACCATCTACTAGAAGGGCTCCAGCATTGCTACCAGCACCAATAACTAAGTCATCCCTGCAAATAAAAAGAACTAGTGTAGGCAAGAACTGCTCATACCACCTTACTCAAAAAATGTCCGGATTTGGTAGTTACCTGTGAATTCCTTTAGGGAACTGCAAATGGTGAAGAACAGGGAAGTTGAGACCATTGTCTGAAAGAAACTCAAATAGCCTGCAGTGAAGAAGACATTTGAACTATCAGGACAGGAGCAAACTATTCTGTTCCTGTCAAACTTTTGATCAGAAGTTCTTATATCAAAAGTCATAGCCTACTATTAAATTGAATCTCTCTCTCCGTCCGTATTTATGCATATAGGTATGTATATATAAAATACACACATGCGGATACAAGAAATACATAAACTTTTGATGACCTGCCGCAACCAAGGGTGACAAATTGTCCAATCACTCTCACTAAAGTCTGCTTGTACATTATGGAAGAGTCCATAAGTGTTAATACCTCCTAGCTGCATGTACTCTGCTGATTTTGTCCTCTGTATATGGTAGATCATGTAGAACCATTGTGGCATCAATATTTCTAAGAGTTTCCAGCTCTTCATAAGGTTCATCTCCACGTATGGACACAACCAAGCGCATGCCTGAGAGGTAGATTGTTAGCATTCAATGGGAAATGGTATCTGACCACATGATGGAATGAGTCCAGTTTAGAAAGCTCAGAAAAAAAATTATACAAGAGGCACCTTCTGGCAAAAGCTTGTAAGCACCAGTTGATAACTCTCTGAGATTTACCAGGACCATGGCACTGGGTAATGGCTTTGTCAGCTGCTCTGATAAAGGAGTTATAACCCCCATACTAATATCTATCAACCTCTTGAGAGCTAGCCTCTGATCACAGTACAAAGAATAATATCAAGTCTTTTCCATACCTTTACTGAACTAGACAACGTGGTAAAAATGATCTAAAATACAAGGCAGAGCTAAAACAGATTAACATGAATTACATCAGGATCTTTTTCATCATTCTAATGGTGCAAAAAGAGAGGAGTCCTTACAGCATCGTTGTCATCTGCCCGTGGAAGCTCTCTCAATAAGATCGAGTCCACAGTTGCCAGATCCTAAATCAAAATTGAACTTTGTTCTTAAGATCGTGATGCATATCCTGAATAATTAAGCTGCATCCAATATGTTTGTCATAATAAATCAAAGAAGGAACAAACCTTGAATGGCATGCCAACTACAAGCTTAGCTGCAAGTGACTTGTAGAGGAGTTCAGGTGTCTAGCAAAGGAAAAGAGAAGAAAAGGTTTCAAGATGCAATTCAAAAGAAAAAAAACAAAACTGACTAATGGTAGCTGATGAAATATATGCCAAGTATGGCTCCCATACTGGGAATATGTTTCACATATAACTGGAATATGGCTCCGCATACACATCTCTGTGTCTCTCTGCTATAAATCACTTAAAATATAGACAATGATAGCCCTCAATTAAGATGTGGATTTTTAAAGAACTCGACAATACACAGGAACAAGAAATAATATCATGTGGCAATGCTTGATAAAATAGATAAGAAAATATCACGAGGAAAGTCGATGACTAGTGACCTTCAACTGATCCAGGGAAACAGCCATGAGAACAGAGCCATCACGGTGCAGTACACCTCTGTAATCAACCTCTTCGCCCTGTACATTAATGAAACAAGTGTCAGTTTCAGTAGTCCGAACAAAGCAATGAAAAAGCTCAGCATACAAATCCCCACAAAAGTTGAAATCTGACCTCCTTTTGTATTGGCAATTGACCAGTTCTGCGTTGGAAATCAAAGTAATACCGATGCTTCTCCTCAAATGGAGCCTGGTTAAAAAGAGCCAACAAGCAAATTAAAAAGGATTTTCCAAGGTTAAAATCAAAGCTTGTAATCATAATCCTTAAATAAGGATATTGTAGAAACTTACCACCCCTTGCTGAAGTTTAGTTGCGCTCATACCAAGGTTAGCCAGCCTTCTACAGGGGTCTATCTCCTCTTCTGGAGGTTCTGTAAGCGAGACCCTAATTGTATCACCCAAACCATCCTGTTTACGAAATAAAGTTCTTGAGTTGCATCATGATCACTAATTACTGAACAGCGCTATCTATAATGTTCTTTCTTCAGATGGCTGCAATCTATGGTGAAAATATTCAGTTACAATTTGCAGGATTGCATGCAAATAAATGCAGCTATATATTATCAACTAAACTACAATTTACACTAGCAAGAAATCCCATAAACAAACACATTTTTGTCCTAAATTCCGTTAGTACTTATAAGGACTAGAGGAGATGATATTACCAACACAATTTGAGAAATATCATCTTGATGGATGTGCAATTAGATACAACACCCAAAAAAATGTCATTTAAAAGTACCTGAAGAACAACTGATAAAAATTAACAAACAAAAAAATGTACCTGAAGAAGGGTTCCAATGCCAATGGCAGATTTCATCCGTCCATCCTCCCCTTCACCAGCTTCAGTAACTCCCAAGTGTAATGGATAATCCCATCCTTGAACATACATTTCAGCAACAAGCAAACGATATGCCTGGACCATGACAACTGGATTGCTTGCTTTCATTGAAAAGACAAAATTATGGTAATCCAGCTTTCGACAAATTCTTGCAAACTCAAAGGCAGATTCAACCTGTTTTAGGAATGTGATCAGTATCACATCACCGAATTTTTTTAGGAAACAACCTAGAACAGAAGAAATCACAAGTTTGTAGCAGTATCATAGAATAATCCAGCACCATTCCCCTTGGAGAATCCCCATAGTAACTCATTATACGATCCGAAAGGCTACCGTGGTTTGTTCCAATGCGCATTGCCCTTCCATATTTCTTACATTTCTCAACCAAAGGAGAAAGGACCTGATGGAGTTAAAAATAAAATGTTAACAAGACGTTTAAATTTGGAGTTACATCGCAGTAAACTCTATGTTTGTAACCCATCTTTATAGTGCAAGGTGTATGTCTAGGAAAAGCAAATTTTATGCAAATGTGAAAATACGTTAGTGAACAAGAGGAATAATGGAGCAAGGCTTCATAACAGCCCCTAATATGTATAATTCCTTTTATTAAAAATTAATGTTACCGCTGCAAACAGACAAAACTGAAGCACAATAGTCCCAACGGAAAAGAAGCATGGGCATTATACAGAGAATACCAAGATAGAATTGGCTTTATACAACATTATGCACAGAATTGTCAACAAAGACCCAACAATGTGCCCTTTAATCCCTTTGTCACTCCTATCTTTATCAACTACAGTGATTTATCTCTTTCTCTGATACTCTTGACCTTTCTATTAGAAATTCAATTCTATAAATGAGAAATCAAGTAATAAACGTAGTGAAGTAGATGCTTATTGAGCAGGCACGTTAGTACAGTAATGCAAGTTTGTAATCTAATCATCATAAGGATAACTCTTTGATTGTTTGTTTTGCTGTTTTTGTGCTGGGCGAGGCAAGAGTGACATGGAATTATTACATGGTCTGACCTGCTCAATGTGCTCAAGTTCTTTCTGATAGTCTTCTTCTGTGTACTCCAGCTTTTCAAACTGAGCCCGCCTGTCAGCTGCAAGGAATCACCGTTTAAATACCCCAATCATAAGAAAATTTTGAGAGCACTTGAAAGAGTGGTAAACTAAGTACCAAAGTTTCCTGGATTGACACGAATTTTGTCAAAGCATTCAGCAACTCGCATTGCAACAGAGGGGGCAAAGTGAATATCTGCCACCAGAGGTATGTTATAACTGCATAAATAAAAAATTAGTAAGGTAACATGCACCAAGTATGATGGAACTTTCATAAATGACAACAATACTTAAGACGCCAACAATACGTAAGACCTACTTCTTCTGAACAAGGGAGTTTTTAATTTCATAACATGCATCTGCTTCTCTCTTCCCTTGCACTGTTATCCGAACAATATCTGCTCCTCTGTCAGCTATTCTCATCACCTATCAAAGACAACGGTAAACATGCCTGTGCTATAAAAAATAAGGTCATCTTGCACTTGCAGTTTCTTTTTGTATTTTATTCATTACAACCACAGCGGTCAAATAAATGCCTGAAGAAAACTTTATTGACTGATTCTGAACTGCAATCTTCACGATTATAAATAAGTATTTAACATGCAATTCATCTAAGTGATGTTAGTAATAAACCCATACCAAGTTCATATGTAGGAGACCAGGGTTGGCCACTAGAGGTCCCCTAATCACATAGATAGCAAGGTTTTAAAGTAAACAGTAGCAGACTAGGCATAAAAAAGGTTTTTTTCCCTTTTATTTTCATTTTTCAGACAATTGCATGATGGTTTTGCCATGTACAACCAAGACTAATAACTGCACCAATAAAGAAGAGTAACATTTTCCACATTGATGGTAATGCCAGGGAAAGAGTGAGACAAAAATTAATGTGGGATTGAGATAGTGAGGAAAGAATTGTTAGCATGCAGTGTACCTAAAATTTTTATTTTTTTGAAAAGTGAAGTGTAATTAAAATTATGACCCCTGATCAAGCGGAATGGTGAAAGAAGAATCGTGTAGTTGTCCTAGCTGGGACAAGGCCTCGTTGGATTGACTAGACAATAGTATGATGCTGTATTCTGTGTTATCCAGGGAGTGACCGTACTTTTTCTTTCTTTTGGTGGGCTAGGGGGCCGCATGCTTGTTCTCTGGTCAATAACCCAGCCATACTGCCTTGAACAAGTAAATTTATGGCCATCAATTATTAGCCATGTAAGAGACCACCAAATAGGCAGAGACAAGGGAAGCGATAAGAAATGTTATGAGGATTACTTAAACAGGATTTCCGTATAGACAACCATGTCTAAAATAGTCAGGACTTCGGAACAACCAACTTTATGATGATTGGCCCATTGGAACAAAGGATTCTTACAAGATTTAAGTACACAGAGAATCACGGGTACCAAGTACTAAAGTCTAAGAAGTATGGAGACTTTTGAAAAAGTGACGCTCATACAACATGCATCAAACATGTCCTAATATTTTTTTAAAATTTTTTTCAAATTGAACACTTTTTGAACACTTGGACACACATGTGTTTGTCACTTAAACGCTCATATCCATCACTTAGATACTCATGAAACATATTGCAAGTTTAAACAAAATAACTTGAAATCTAATTATAAAATAAAAGCAATGTGATTTTATACATAATTTGATGTTTATGCTATGTAATATATAGTTTTTAATTTTAATCAATGTTATCTTATACTTTTTTATTATTTTTGAGTAAAATATTCATATACATAACAAATAAAAATATATCAAATACATATTTTTGTTATGTCCCAACAGTATCGTACTCGTACCCTACATTTTTAAAATTATTGTGCTGCGTGTCTGTGTAGTGTCATATCCGTGTCACGTATTCGTGTCCCTGTTTCTTAGACTAAAGCACTAACAACTGAAAAGCAATAAGAACAAGTCATTATTTTGACATTATATTCACCTCTAAAGCAAAGTAGCTTAGATGGGTGTAGCTTATCATTTGGCTTTCTGGGAAGAGCTAAAAACATTTCATTTCATCTTCAAAAGCTAGATAATGAAATAGAAGAACAAAGGAAGCAAGCAAAACCTGGTCAACTGTTGCAGCGACATCCTTGGTGTCAGTTGTGGTCATTGTTTGAATTCTAATGGGATGCTCGCTTCCAATAGCCACATTCCCAACCATCACTGTCCGGGTGTTCCGCCTTACAGTTTTGTGTATGGATTCACAATACTTTTGCCTCGGAACTACATTCATAAAATGACTCATCAGTCACTTAAAATTGGCATACGACAGTTAATAGAAAGATCTCAAATTTTCAAATCCTACATGTTTTGACAAAATTGCACTCTGTTGAGGCTAGTAAAACGTTTATGTCTTACATGAGAAATTAAAACCAACATATAACATACGACAAACTTTAATTCCCTTTTGTTTCCTCCATTTTATCCGCACCCAAACAGAAGGTAAATGAAAAAAAGACTAAAACTTGTAAGAATTTTGAAACTTTCAGAAGTCTGCGTTTAAGTTCAAAATTCTCAGTGAAGCATAGAAAACAGAGTTATACCTAATAAAGGGCTCCCTTCCGATGCAGGCTGAAGTTCAGCAATTTCCGAACCAGGATTCGAGTTTCTGATCACTGAGACCTTCTTTCGACCAAACTTGACACGCTGCAAGTCGGAAACTCTCATAAAATCCCTGCTTTTCGCGGATCCTAAGCCATGGTCCCTGCTCTTCAGACTCGTAAACGACACTGGAACAGCTCCAGTCGCCATTTTCACAAACACCAGGTGTCCAGGTCACAACCTTCATAGTCCCAAAACAAAATATGCGACAAATTCAAAGCATTTCCAACACAGCTAAGTTGAGCTCTTCATTCGAAACTGAAAATCAATTCACGTAAGTTTATTCGTTTTCTCTTTTGTCCTTTTCGAAAACAAAACCAAAAAAAAATTGTCAAAAGACTTAAAGTTAACCAAAATTTCCTCAGCCTTTCTCAGCATCCAAACAGACCGGAGTTCTCTTTTTCTTTCCTCAATAAGTCCAACTAACCGTAAAAACATTGAATTGACAATAAGACTCACCTCCGATACAATTGAGAACTCAGCATCAAATCTCCAATTAAACATATAAAAACACTAAAAACACCAAGAAAGGCTTCTGAAAAACACTTCGAGAACCGAAATTAAGTTAATACTGCATGAACTCCGACGAAGCTCTAGTATTTTACTTACAGTGAGCTCAAGAACTACCGGAACTATATGGAGCTGTCGATTCCAGTCGAGTCGAAGTATATATATATATATATATATAGAGAGAGAGAGAGAGAGAGAACAGGTGGCGATGGGCGGACTCTCTGGTCTGATGGACTGTGTATTGATGGGTTGCAGAAAATTTTGGCAAATGTTAGGTGAAAGGAACACCCCAACTGAAACGAGAAATTAAATAACGTTCCTTATAATTAATCATTCGAGGGTGAAAATTGCAAGTTTTTCTAGTTATGCCCCTACATTTTTTGCATTTTGGCATATTTTGGCGAATCCGAAGGAGTATAATGTCTAAATCTTCTCTTAATCCAAGGGTAATAAATGCATTGCATCTCTAATTATGCGTCAACAAAACTAATTAAGATCAGATTAAGATAGAAAAGAATCTCAAAATGAAATATCAAAAAATATCTCATCTCATAATCCTAGTTACAAAATAATCACACAGCAGAAGTCTTACTCACAGTGGTCACTTTACTTATTTTTTTGGTATATTAAAATGTTAAAGTCTTAAAAATAAGGAGAGTGAGTCGAACTCATATTCTTATAGTATAGGTGGAATTGCTATTATTACTGTTCTTTTGTCATATAACTATTTGTCCAAAGCCACTACATGAGAAAAAAAATTTCAATAATTAAGTAGTTTGAGTTTCTCAGTAACTATTCTTGTAATATTTTATCATGCAATATTTTGTCTTTAAAAATCTCTTTATTTTATCAAAAATTTATATTGTTAATGTAATAAAATATATGTTATAATTTAATAAAAATAACTATTTAAAATTTGGTACTAACTAATTACTAAACTTTTTTCGCTTTATGATTTTAGGTACTATAGGTAGCAACAAATAGAAAAAAAATTATTGAAAGTCGTGGAAAGAGTGAAGTTTAAGAAAAGAACGAGGACTGAAGTGCAAAATTACTCGTCCCATAGCAGGAAAGACGATTAGTGAGCAGGCTAACAGTAATTCTATTTCATTCCGACGCGCTGTGCTGTGGTCGTGGGCCTGTTTAATTGGGGCGTGGATGGCACGCATAGGTGCTGAAGATATCTAATATTCTCATGACCGATGAGACTATTGCCACCACGCCAGTTGCCCGTTTTGACCTTCCGTGCCTCAGTCGTAGCATGCATCATCTATAATACTCAATAGCATTCCTCCCTAACAAAAGTCCTCTATCTATAAAAAAAAAAAAAAAAATTACTAGTGGTTTTATATAAGAATATTAAAGACCTACAAAAAAATATTTGATTATGTTAAACTTTTTCTAATTTTTCCAAATTTTCAATTGACATTTGAAAAAAAAAAAAAGAATCTCCATATTTTAAAAGCATGAGAAACAAACTAAAAAAATAGTCTGAGTTTTTTTTCTCCTTCGACCAACTACACTCTAGAATTAGTATAGAATCACTATTCACACAAACTATATAAACTTCAGTTATTATATACACAAAAAAATGTGAAAAAAATTAAATTTAAAATCTTATGCTTAAGCATAAAATCAAGCCAATCACTGAGGAGAGTTAATTTAAGATAATGAGAGAGCAATGTCCCAAGAGCTGTGGTCATTTTCTTGGTGCAGTAGGCAGGCCAAAGAAAAGAAAAACACTACACCTTTCGAAATTTTAAACTAAGATATCTTTGAATAATTCTAACTCCAAGACTTTGATTATAAGGTGTCAAACAAACACATTGTCAAACCATGAGGGCGGACGCCTTGTAACTAATCATCAATTATGCGATACATATGGTTAGGGCTAATTTTTCTGACACAATTATATTTTGAAATTTATTGCTAAAAAGCGTTATTTCCAAGTTAAAAATTGTTTCCTTCCTCTCTCCCTCAGTACCCAGAGGTAAAACAAAATGTGTTTCCTTGGAATTTGTTTACTTGTATTTTCTTACCGTCCAAACAGTGTTTTTTGTCCGGATCGAGCTTGGTTTGAGCTGGGTTTTGCTGATTTTGGGTGGTTTTTGTTGCTTTTGTCGATGACTTCGGCTGCGATCGAGGCTCTGAACGACAAGAACTGCGTGAACAAGAAGGCAATCTCGAAGCACATGGACACTACCTACGGCGAGCTACCGGCGGCACACTCGACGCTGCTTTCTCACCATTTGAACAAGATGAAGCAGAGTGGTCAGCTCGCCATGGTCAAGAACAACTACATACACTCGACGCTGCTTTCTCACCTTTTGAACAAGATGAAGCAAAGTGGTCTTCTCGCCATGGTCAAGACCAACTACGTGAAGCCCGATCCCAATGCGCCATCCCAAAACTGTACACAGGAATTTAAAAAATCGATAAGGCTATTTTAAAAAAGCTTTTATATACGTTTTTACTTTGAACAACAAAAAAAAACATACTTACTAAAAAACACTTTTTGAATAAGTATTTTTTTTTTTTTTATCAAAAACGTCATTTAAAATAACGTTCAATCTAAATTAACCATGTTAGAAATAAATTTCAAAACATCATTGTGTCAAGAAAATTAGTTTAAAGTTTCTAAATTTCGTGTGGACGATAACTCTGCTGCATGAATTTGACGGAATCATCAAAGGAAAGCTTGAACACCTTGTAACCCAAAAATGAAAGAGAAAAAACGATCTAGTATTTCCCCAGAATCATTTCTCCTTTGCCAACAAGAAAAAAAATACCCAGCCCAGCTGTGTCCAATGACAAGATAAAACTAGCCATGAACAAAATTCACCCAAATTCAAAACTATGATCCTCCTAAGACATCTAAACAACTCAAGCTAATGCTCAACTGGGCATATCCAGTATTCAAATTTCAAAAGCCCCAACAGTAGCCCTGCCTCCTGAATTTTTTTATTTTTTTTTAATTCAATGCCAATTTCCATTGCAAAAAGTATCTGACAAACCACTGTTTTAAATTGAATCGTACGTAAAATTAATCATGAGATGTATCTATCCTGCTGCTCTTGAAGAAGTCTGGCTGAAGACTTGGCATCCAAATAAAGAGCAGTCACTTCCTCTAGATCTGCCTGCAATTTGTACAAATAGAAACAGTTACAAGGAAAGGCTTCACTACAAATGTTCATTCTCAAAATTCATCTAGATGTGAATATATGGAAGTCAATTAAGTACCTTGCAAATATTGTCTCTACCATTCATTTTAGCTACAACACTTGCAGGTGACAAAAGCTGAACTGCGTGCCTGAGAAAATAGTGTAAGATTGGATCCAAGTATCGTTGAAAAGGAGAGTACAAGACCAACCACAACAAACATAAAGCGTAAAGCAAACCTTAAGGATGCTTGTTGTCCAATCTCTCCAAGGTAAGCTAGACTTTCTTCATCCACAAACAGTTCCTCCACCTGTGCACGAATGGCTAAAATCTGACCAAGCATCAAGGAACACATTTATCAAGAGGAAAGTCTTGCTTGGGCACTAAAATAAGTTCTAGCGACAACAAAAAAATTCACATAAACTAGAGCCTGAACCTGTATCATTTCAGCTGGACCATATGTTTCTGTCCGTATAATTACAAGCCGGTCTAACAAGTCAACAGGTATGCCATGAGGACTTGTCATATCAGTACCTCTGTAAAACACATTCATGTTCAGAAATTAAGACTACTATCAGGAACATCACATGTAATCAAGATGTCTACACAACACCTGGCAAGCATGTCTTAGAAGATGAAAACACTTCAGTTCTTGCGTTATAAATTCAATGTACTCAAAAGTCATGGATACAACTAACAAAAATAGTCAATTTACAGGAATAATGTTTTTAATTCTTGCAGGCTTCTTCTAGAGTACAGAGTTTGTTTATGTTCATGTTACTTGGTCTCCAATGGATTCAGGTACAACCTTGCATATGGACATGGGAAACAGATATAGTACAATACATACATGCCGACGCGAGACTTTTAAAAGGTTAGGACACAACACAGTAGGAATATGACAATATAAATAAATATTCATTATAGAAATCTATATGGATGAAAATAATGTTCATTTTTTTACATAACAAATCATTTTTTATTTCTTACATGAATATAAGAACAAATAATTCATTTCCAACGTTATGTTTTGGGAAAATGTGAAAGTAAAAAGCTCTGATGTATTATTTTTATATGTCTTGAGTATTCACAAACAAATTGGCACGACACACTAAGAGGAGTGTCCGCACTTCCTAGCCCAAATCCCAACTAGCACTTGGACCCTCAGACCTCCACCTCCTTGACTGGTAGGAAATATAGAGACCATTCAAACTTACCGTTGGAGGTATATTAACATCTTTTGCATAGAGAGGCTACGAATTCTTTGGACTTACATTGAAGGGTAAAAACCTCTAGCCACATCAATAGGCTTATATGTGATAACTATGAAGGCAACAAACACTAGGTGCAACCTAAAGATTTATCCAATTAGGAACCGACCCTGTGAATAAACAAACCTAATATCTCCTAAGATTTACCAACTACTAGATTTTTTGAACATGACTAGGAAGAACTATGACTGAGCGAAACAAATAATGGCTTATCCTTTTTTAATACCATAATATCATGGCAGATTAAAGTAATGGCTGCATGCAGACATGCAGACTCTTCGCCCAACATCACAAACACAAAAATGACATAATTGAACCACATTGCTAAAATGAAAAGATTCTTAATGTCAACATATAACTAGAAGAGAAGATTCTTAATGTCAACATTATTGGTCAGGGATTTCAAGGGGCAACACAAAACATAATAAGATGAAATTATAGACTTGGACTGAAGAGCACCCGCTACCCATGCCCAAACCTGATTTGAGGTCAATTGTTATGTTCGTATAGACTAGAAGGCTGATAGCAGTTCTTTGGGGTGGTCTTTGGTAGTGTAGCTCTTATGTGAAAGGATCCATCAAAGAAGCTATAGCTCAACATCAAGAAATAGTATCACAAAATCCCATTGATAAAACCATATTATTTGGTTAAGGCTTTGTTGCGCAGAAAGCAATAAACAGAACCTATGCAATGCAATACAATGCAATGCACAGGAAAGATAAAGAATCAAAGAACACAGGATTCATGTAGATCAACACAAAACGTTTGCACCTATGTCCGCTAGTACAGCCTCTCCCACTATATTGAACAAGAGAAGCACCACAAAGCAGGGTAACAACGTATTTATATTAACAACCTAAACCTGGAAACGTAGAGAAAATACACAAAATACCTATAACGTACAGCCAGGGCTACACAAGGTCCCAACCTATTATTCATCCCCAACAGCAAACTTGATCATGCCTTATGGGCCCATGGGCATCGCTCCTGGTCCGTTGCCCTACACTTTGTCCATGGGCCAGCTTTAGCACTTGGGCCTAGAGAATATGAGCCGTCCACTAACTCCAACAGGCTTAGATAGTATAAAATTGAAAGAATTGGAGGTTTACACTTGTCAAAAAAAAAAAATATGGAGGCCTATTCTCCATGCATTCTTAATGAAGTAAGTTTCAGGGTTCAAAATGGCAAAACATAACCAACATCAATGGATCCCACAAATCACAAATTTGCTGTAAAACAGTTAAATCTCACATTAACCAAGTTTTTGAAACATTTGCATGTTTGAACTAGTAAAGAGATTCATACCTTACATTGCATATTCCTCTATTAGAGGCAAAGATTACTATCGGAGATAGAGAGCTTTCTAAAGCACGATTCAAGTACGAAAAGCATTCCATATCCAGCATATGTACCTGTGAGCAGTGTTAAATCAAATAGGTATAGAAGCAATCTACACATAATGAGATATAGAAAGAGCTTAAATGAGAAAAAGAACCTCATCAATAAATAAGACTCCAGGGACAAGCTCTGCCACACCTTCTTCAATATAACGGTTAACAACCTTGAATCAAATGAACTCTTTCACATTATTCTGTTGACAGAAATTTTAAATCCACAGACTATTGCAGGATACAAGGAGACATAGGAGGATACTTATACAAAATGATGAGAAATAAAAAGGTGATAAAAAGGTACCTTGTTTATTTCTTGCCGTAACTTGTCAGTAATTTCTGTTTTTCTGGGCTTCATCATCTGACCCATTAGGGACAATATATCATGCCCACCTTGAGGCCGTGCATTTGCAGCATCCAGATCGTGCAGCGTAACATCCTTGTATTCCAATAGAGGGTACATTAACGAGGGAAGCATTTGGCCCATTAAACTTTTCCAAAAAATTAATCTCCACCTTACGAGAATGACACTTTCTCAACAAAATAACATCACAGTAACATAAAAATCCATCTGTCAGAACTCAGATCCACCAGAAACCAACATAATGACAAAAAATACTCTGATATTTGGCAGGAGGGGGAAATTTCAAGAAACTTGAGAAAAGTTGTATTCCAAATTTTTCTTAATATCGAGAACAACATAACATGAGTTCATCTAGAAATTTGAAGGCACATAACCCAAAGCACCATGTCTAACATAGCTGACAACTTTGCATGCTTGAAAAATATGAACTCAAACTTAAAGTTCAATCTTGGGTCAACGTTGTTATTTTTTATTTTTATTTTTATTTTGGATAAATAAATGTAAAACTATTATAGAGGGTAAGACTTGACATCTTCAGTTGCAAATTTGCAAAACTTCATCATATGTGGCCAATACCTTTTCAGAAATAAAATTCTCATTGATTCATTAAGTGCATATGCACGCAAATCAACATTAATCAGAGAAACCAAGTCATCGCTCATCATAACAACAAAGAAAGAAAGAAGTATAAATCTCAACTACCTCATGCATCACATGTATCATGGCAATGTCATTGGTGCTGCAATTATCACCAAATTACGTAGCATATGAACATCTCAAAGTTCATTAAAACAAACCTGCACTATCTCTTTCTTTTTGTGAACCTCTCCTTTTGGAAGTGGAACATATTCTTCTGCCTCAAGATCAAATTCTGTAGCAAAAGCATCACTTCTACCCACCCTTTTGACTGCACCACTATTGGCTTCAATGTATACAACGTCCCCAACAGCTACCTGCAGGTGGTATCGTAAATTCCATTAAATATTACGGAAACGCCAAAGCCATTGATCAGATCGCAATCCATATATTTCATGCCAAAGATGTAATAGAAGTGATTCACCCTCTATCCTCAAGTTCCCATACTCGACGCATGCAGCAATAAGACAAAAACCATAAATGCAATTTGTCATAGATAGCTTAAAAAACATTTACACATAAGAACTTGTTTTTTAAGGTCAGGGTGGAACAAATCTAAAGGGCTTACCTTTTCCTTAATCAATGCATCATATATAGTGGGGTCCAACTTCAGTTGCTTTGTTCCTTTGACCGTTTTCAACCCTATAATTACATGGCTTATGCTTTTACCATATCCACCTGTAATGCTCTCTGTTTCTTCTGGGGAGAGCTCAGTCACCTAGAACATAATAGTATCAAAGCACACCAAAACAGTTACGACAATACTACACATAAAAATAAAAATAAAAAAAGTCACAACATCCTTGGAATAAATAAACTATACTGAAGAAGAGAGATGGGAGTAACTTGCCTCTCCTTCATAAACCTCCTTATTTTCCTTGATCCGTAGACCAATTGCGCGTCTGAAATTCTCCATTAAAACCTCAGTTTTCTTCACTTCTGAAGAATACACTTCTGATCCAACCATTGGGCAGAACGGAACCTACGGAAAAAATAAAATAAAATGATGAATGACTAGGGATGGCCAAAAAAACCGTTCGTCCAGGTCTCCGACCTGACCCTAACGGAGTAGATTTGGAACGGATAATATCGGTAGGGGTTCAGGTTCGGGTTCGGAAAGCAAATTCAGATCGGGTTAGGGCCGGATTCGGAGTTGTCCAAATAATAATTTTATAGAAGGATGAACAATGTCACCCATGACCAATGCATACCAGTAATATGTCAGAGATTCAAAATCACTTTTTATTTTGGCTTTTGTTTGTACGCCATTGTGAGAAAGGAGTTGTTGCTCTGCTTTTGTCATATCATTTAAAGTAGCACATGCATCATCAAAGCCTGTTATACAATTATATATACATATACATGTATATATGTATAATATCTCTCTCGCCGATTGAGAGAGAGAGAGAGGAGGTCACAGAAGTTTTAAAGAAATTTGATCCTTTGATGAAGATGGTGTTCCTTTGCTGATAGAAGTTCTCAATAAAGATTACTTATCAATCAACCATGTCTCTATGTTTTTTCCAACATCAGCAAGAAAAACCCCATCAACAAAGGGCAACCCATCTCTGTGAAATCTGCATCTCATAACAGGTCGGTTTTAGCAATCTCTTATTTCTTTTTCCTTTATTCCTCCTTTTCCAATGTTTTCTTTCCAACCAAACAGAGAACGGAGTCTTCTCATCACGATGGTCAAAGAACCCTTGAGATTCAACGGTGGTGTGATGGCCGATTAAGCGGAGACCCTCAATAACCGGCAAGAAGGTGTCAAATTCAATGGAAGTTGAGAGAATAACCAAAGTGACTTCAACGGATCAAAACTCTCCATTTGCTTTCACTGTGAAAATTTTCAAGAGCACAAATACATTGCTGATACATATGTCCTAGCATATCGGGTCGGGGGGCGGGGTTCGATAATTGCGGAGCAGGTTGGGACGGGGTGAGGGCTAATCGGGTGCGGGGCAGATTCGGGGAAGTATTTATCTAAACGGTACGGGGTGGGGTAAAGGTCTTCCGACCCGAATCCCAACAGTTTCCAACCCTATGAATGACTATGCCAAAGAGCAAAAAAAATCAGACGTACAGAGTATAAATTAGATATCCACTCAAAATAACTGCACAAGAAACCCAATTGAAAAACATGACAATTGTAATGTTCGGATTGAACATATCACATTAACAGTAGAACAAGAAAAACAAGAGCAGTAGTACAACCGTGTAAAAGAAGTACCTTGCTACCAAGCTCCTGGGATATGCCAAGAGCAAGTGCTGTCTTCCCAGTCCCAGGAGGTCCAGCAAGTAGAAGCGCTCTTCCAGCCATCTTCTTTTGGCGTATCATATCAACAACAAGACCCGCAGCTTCTCTCGCTGCAGGCTGACCCACAAAGCCAGCAGCCAGAGGCATTGCTTTTCCATTTGGCTAGAAACAGAGCTAATATTAGAATTCAACAAAAATGTCAATATTTTAATCAATCAAGACAAACCAGTTAACAAATGCTGCAGAACACATTCTGCAGACCCAGAAACAATGCCGCGTTCACAAACAAGCTATTCAGGCCAGGGTCAATAATAAAACATGTTTTGCTTGGTTGTACAAAATATTGAAATTTTCAATTTTACAATTTCCAACATTAAAAACATAATTTCCAACACTATGTACAAGCAAAACTAAACCCTGCACACAGAATAAACAGATTTGACGGAGACAAGGAGGTGAAAGGTGAAACAGATACGAAAAACAAAGGCAAGGAATCCGGGATGCCAAATGATCAAACAAAATTTTCTTGTGCTTAGGGCAACGGACTATTAGTAATTTATTACTTGGACGGGATGCTGAATATAATAGGAAACCTTATTATTTTTTGTACTGACATTCCTGAAACACTCCGTGAGATCGTTGAGGATGCTAGGAGGGGGTCTTCACCATAGATTGCAGCTTCTATTTCTTGTGTTTGGACTCTGTTTGTGGGTAAGAGAGAGAGAGAGAGAGAGAGAGAGAGAGAGAGAGAGAAGAGAAGAAGAAGAGTGTTAACAAACCTCAAGACCAAGGCCTTTGATGTGAGTGTGAGTGGCTATTCTCTGCTTCTTTGTTTGCGATTGCACCTCTTCTATCTTCATCTCTCCCTCTCTCTCTCTCCGGTTTACAGAAGCTTCTGTTCTATGCCCAGAAGACGAAGAAATGTTAGGGTAAACCGGAAAATGTGATGATCCGATCCGCATGCCCTTTACCCACTTAAAATCTGAAAGCATCATTAAAGGTCGAGGGCCCAGGCCCACCAGGAGAGTCCATTGTCACCGAAATAGTTTGGGTCGAACTTATAATGTGGGCCAAATTTGGGTTCGGATCCGAAAATATCCATGTCATGTATAATCCAGATCTTTTGTCAACTAGAATCCACTATTGTATTGTAGAAAGGCCTCAAAATTTGGACGAGAAGAAAATCTAAAAAACGAGCATAAACTACGAAGTCTAATACAAAAAGGATATAGCTGATGTAGATTAACCAATTTACTCAACTCGTGTTTAACTTACCTACAATCTTGTTCGAGATCATATTACAACACTTCTGGTTGTTGTCTCCATTCATGTTTTCTAGCAATCACTAAGATGGTAAATTGGTTATGAGAACTATTTTTACCAAGATTACATTTAGTAAACTAGTTTCAAAACCTGTTTTTTAGACATGCATAATAATTATTTAAAGACATGCATGATATATTTAAACTTTCATAATAATATAAGTTGGGGTCTCAAATTGGTTATTTGTTTGGGTCAGTGTGGTTCAATTTAGATCTACAAATGTAAATTTGAGAACCGAATCAAATTAATCAACTTGACTTTGTTTAAACCCATAACCGAACCAAATTTATGGTAGTTTCGAACCAAACCAAATTAACCCGCAGAGACCGTATTGGTTTAGTTCTCAATTTTTTTGATTTGTTTGTGCACTCCTAGTTATGACTATGGCCCTTAAACTACTCAAATTGAGCTGATTATTAGATTGTTTAGGTTTAACTTAAAAAACTTAACGAATTTTGAAATTGTATTTGAGATTGATTTGTTTATAACTTTTGAACAGATCACAAGACAAGACTGAGTAACTTGATTTTTTATGTAGTCTTAAGCTTATTAAGTCGAGCTCAAGAAATTAAATAGATTCAAATATGTTTAAACTTAATTTGTTTACATAAAGAACTAATATCGAACAAGCTTTTAACAAACCTGTCATTCACCATGTCTTCCTCTTGAGCAGTGTCATTCTCAGAATTTGTGAGTCTGTGATCTCTCAATGCAGTCATGCTGCAATTAGCGTCTATGAAGTCTATGACAGTTTCTCAAAGAACTTTCCCATCATCAATAGGTTTCAATGCCATTCATTTACTGAATAATACAAAGCTTGTAAGGGTGTGATAGATATCAACATACAAGTAGTCCAATTCATTCCAAATTCATTCTACTAATAATTACTGCTCCTAAGCCTCTCGCAAGTAGCAACCCGATTTTGTACATGTAATATAGGACTCTGAAAGTAAATTAGAATTTTCTCTCTTCTTTCTCTTTCACCGATGAAGGTGTCAAGATCCCGTGTTGTACAGGGACGTCGAATGTATCAGCACCATGAAGTTATCAGCCACTGTCAAGTGCTAATTCAGCTCCCACTAAAAGTTTCTGGATTTTCTACTTCAGTTTGGCGGGGATGAGGAGGACCTAGCTGGGATGGAATTGCAGTTTGAGGCCTTCGATTTGGGGGTGTCAGAAGTTGGAAGTCGTCATGCTGATCTGACAAAGCACGCCAACGTCTTCTCCATCTGAAAAATTCAACAAGAATAGAGCTCCCGCTCATTGCAACGCCAAGCCCCACGAATGTTGAGAGGAGAATTGACAGGACTGCTTGCACATGAATCTGTAAAATGAAGTAAGAAGAGAAAAAAAGGAAATTTCAAATATGAGAAACAAATTTTGTGATATGGATCACACTGGAATATGGAGATATGTTGAAGCTATGATCGATTCATTCTCAGTTGAGTCAGTCATATGTCAGCAAGAAAGTAGATGTCTGGATTTTCTTTTTCACTAGCGCTCCGTTTGAAACCCAGGTTTTCAGTGAGAAAAGGAAAATGTGAAGGAAAATTAAACAAAATGAAAGAGTAATTTTATTCTCTTTTCCATCACGTTTTCTTTTTTCTTTACTTTTCCAATCAAAAATTCGGATTCCAAATAAAGCGTAATTGTATTCATTTGTAATAAGTCTCTGAGTGGCATAATGAATCATTGTAAGTAGAGAACTTCTTACCAAGGAGTAGAAAATGTGTGCAAAAAGAACCACAAGAGCAAATTGGATTGATGCATAAACCCAGACAAATCTTCTCTTCACTGTACATAAAAAGTCGGGATGCAGTCAGGGAACAACCAAAAAGAACAACTAATAATATTAAAAGGGAGCTTTTATCAGCATTGAATAACAAGCAAGATCTCATGGTTAAGAGCAATTTAGGCAGTGGCATGTATTAACAAATGTCTTGCTGCATTGTTTTTAAGCAATCCAAATAATTCGATACATCGTACGTTTCATATTATCTGATCGGATCAACTCCATTGTATTGCTTACTTGAATGTGCCAATTTATAGTCGATTTGTACATTTTCTTTACACTATTTCTATATCCTATAACAGAATCAACTGTCTAATATGGGTCTTTTTAGGAACTTATAGACAGCTTACCCATGGTTGAAGAGGTCATGGATGAAAGGAGACCCAATACACAAGAAAATGGAAGAGATATGGCAATTGCACCAGTACCCATTTTTCCAACCTGCATGAAAACAAAAGTATAACCAATAAAATTATTGGTACATTTTGAGCAGAAGAAGAGGATACTAATCTTACCAGAAGCTGCTCGAGAAAACAGAAGTAGGCAAGCATGCTGACAATGACAAGAACAGGAACCTCCTGCCAAACCCTAATAAGAATTATAATACAGAACTTTAGGCCTCACCAATCCAGATGTTAATAACAATAGATGCTAAATGTTAATGTGCAACCAGAAATCCTGAACTTGATGGTATAATATGACAAACATATATAGATACAACATAGGATAAAAATAGTTGAAAGCCTAATAACCTTTTTGTTTCTATGGTTCATTTTCCCTTTTTGTTTCTATACCATGTGAAACTCAGAGTAAACATCATTTTCATCGGTAAAAATCCTTCAAGGTCATTTAGCCTCACAGAAAGAGAAATAGTTGAGAGTGCCTCAGACAAAATTTATGGATCAAGTTTTGAGGATAAGACAGTGAGTGAACTGCAGGAGGCAAGTGATGAAAAAGATTGAATTAATAACTTATTCAGGAAAAGGCAAAGAGCATGCCGGAAAGATTAGGTAAGATTCTAGTTACCAGTTAGGTTTGATGCCTTATAACTAGGCTTAACTAACAATTCTCATCAAGTTGCTTGCACATGTAGGATATGGTTAGAGAAGTGTAGCAAAATAGATAACTGGAGTGCTTTGTGTTTTATTCATGCTGCATAGGATAACCATCCGTAGTAAACAAGCGACGAAAGGGCCACACGAGAAAAATATTGGGAAGCAAGTAGCAACAACAAAAATTGAAAAAGAAAGTTGGAAATAATTTAATACCAAAATTGACTATGAATTTTAGTAGGTAAGAAGGAATTAACTATAGAGAAAAACCAATGGTGCTCTCATGGAATCATTCCACTTCAAAAATTCTTTTAAAATAATTTAGGGTGTTAGTAGTATTTGTGATTAAATGGTGATTTTGATATAACACACTAAAAAGATCACACAACTTTTTGAAAGGACCATTTCTAAGACTACAATAAGATTCTGGAATAGAAAATCCCTGTCCTCTATACTACATAGAGCTAAACTATACAACCAAATAAACCTCATAACCAATCTACCTGGAAATCAACGTGATAACAGGTTTTTTCTCCCAATCACATCCAGAAATGTTAACATATGTGTGGTTGAATGTTTATATGAATGCAAGTTGGTCTATGGCAACTATAAGTTATATGACTCATATCCAATAGCAGAGGTACCACAAATTGATAATAAAAGAAAGAATAATGACAAACCCCATCTTTTTAAGGACTAAGAAGCTAAGATATCTTCTATTGGGGGATGTTGGGATCGTGGGAACTGATGATTGGGGGTCTCAAACTATGGGGCATGTTATGAAGAGCGATCACATGGTGCAACTACATTTTCACTGGCAAAAATACCAAAGAATTCACTTGCCTGTATCCATTAATTTCCGTCTGTTGGGGTCTATTTGCTCCAGCGTTTCGATTTCGAACACTTTGAATCCGTAGAAGTGTGACAGGTAAATTTAGAACCTCCTGCTTGCACACATCACAGGTCTTGTTACCTTTGATGCTAAACCATTTTACAGCACACTCTTGGTGAGCCAAAGCAAGTGCGCCTTTACAGCTGCATTCCATCTTCAGGGTCTCACCACCTTCACATAACTCAACGAAACAAATTCTGCAAACAGCCTCTTCTTCAGGTATATCTTCACCATCAGCTTCATTGTTTTCTGAATATGATTTTTTAACATTAGAATTTATGGTTATACAAATATGCACATACATGCATAGATATTACGCATATGCACACACACGCACACGCACACAATGGCATCCAAAACAATCAAATGACTAATTCTCCATTTGATTGTGAAGAAAACAGAGGTAAACAAAAGAAAAACTTGAAATATAACATATGTTTGGGGTTTGAATGGCAACGAGGTTTCTGAATTTCTTTCATTGTCCTCCAGAATCTCAGCAACTAGGTAGAACAACGAAGAACTTGTTCAAGTTACTCTGCTTTTGAAACAAGATAAAAATGCAGTAGCAAAAATTGAAGTATGTGGAAACTAGAAGGGTTAATTTCTGTTTTCTATCACTAACACTTGCAGGATGTTGGCCTCATTATCATTATCAGGCAATTTGAAAGCACAAGGCCCATACACCTTTGTTGAACCTAGAAAATTCAACTGCAGAAGATTATAATATACACAATCCAACGAATTTAAGTTGTAATTATCTTTCACCCTTCAAACATGACTATTTTAGATACAAAGACAACAAAAATACCAGCATCCCCCGTTGTAGTTGTATTGGACATGATGATATCCCCTTCCTTCACTCGAGGAGTTGAGGGAATTATGCGGAAAAATGATTCTGTTCTCTTCAGTTTTCTTTCTTTGTTGATGACAGGGACTGACAGTGAGCGAGATATCGAGCGACGGGCTCCTTTTGTCTACAAATAACACCACAACAGATGCTAAGATGTTTGTATGCATATGAATCTGATGTTGAAACAATGAAACCCAAAAGCTACTCAGAAAATACTTAAAAGTAAATCGATGATCTGAGAATTCATAAAAAGACAGAAGATACTAAATCTCCTTAAATTGGATCTAATGAACTAGAGCTTCTATCTTTCAAATTCCACCGCTGGCATACTCAGTATATGGTATGCTGACAGTGCTCAAAGTCGCTTAATCCCTTAATGAAGTAATGCAATACCACAACAAAATTTGACAAGAGTTCTCTCAATTCCATTCCTTGCAATAACCAGAAAAAATAAATTCAATACAACAGCCGAAGGTGGATAATTACATAGGAGGGGTCACTGTCATCCACTATGTGCATTCACGCCATACACATTAGTGACACCACACAGGTAGGGAGAGCTGGCTGAGTGACCATCATCCTAAGCACTAAATTACCAAAGGGTTGTTTAACACAACCAAATCTGCAGTGAATGTGGCTTGTCTCAGTTCAGAAAACTACACCAAAAAAAGTAATATATCACTCAACTTGGGTATTCTTAATGGTATGATCCCCAAGATTTCATTCAAGCTCATCATCATAAGCAGTTCTACTATAAAGCTTATACAAAACTTTTCTAATGTACTTAAGACCTATGCACAGTAAACATGTAATAAATCATATTCTAGCCACAATGCTAAGTTTGCATTAGGGCAGGCTAAATAGATGCCTAAAGACACAGTCAGGGGCACTATCTTAGCCCAATTCAAATTTAAAATTCCAACCAAGCCATGTCTGTTAGGCTCTGGTTAGGCCAAATCCCATGAATGCAATAGAATAATTACTTTTCCTTTTCCTCAGCCAAAATTGTGTCTGCAGAATCAGTTAAAACCTTACATCTAAATTGACTGAACTGCCAATGTTTTCTCTGCCAATAGATTCTGGGGTTGAGTTCCCAATTGATCTAACAGGTAGAGATGATGTTCTCTTCATACGAGGAGTAAATATTTTCGTAAGTGACCATGACCTTGACATATAAGGCTTCTCTTGTGGCATTGGAGATGAAGCTTCTACAGCCAGGTTGGCAGCCCTCTCAGCATCTGTCTGAGAATTCCGGTACTTGAAGCTCAGTTTTGGTAGGAGGTTTTTCAAGGACGATTTACCTCTGGATGATGGACCTGGAGACCCACTTATTCTTGCATCAGAAGGGCTTGGTGTCAGGAGGAAATTTACTTTCTTGGAAGTGGGAGTTGGTGTTGGAGGCATCTTGATTTGAACAAACTCTTGAGGAGAGACCTCTAATGGTCTTGAGGGTAACTCCAAAAAGAGGTTTTGTCTCCTCCAATGCTTAACATCCGTTGTTTCTTCAGCTATACCCAAGGAAGTTTCTACCTGAAACGAAACCAGAAGATGTCACTGAACTGGTGAAAATGCAAAATAGGCATTCAACTTCCACTGTTCAATTTCGTACATTTGTTACTGGAATTGTCAGCTTACAATATCTATTCTGACTGACTAACTAAATTTGATCATCCGGAAGCCATAGGAGCTCCAAAAGACATGCAACCTAACAGATTCTAGAATTCACTAAACTTTCAAGAACACAAACAGACCTAGAAAAAGATAAATCCCATGGAGATGCCATAAACAATTCCCCCCCCCCCCCCCCCCCCCCCCCCCCCCCCCCCCCCCCCCCCCCCCCCCCCCCCCCCTCCCCCCCCCCCCCCAAAAAAAAAAAAACCAAAAAAAAAGGGAGAAAAAGAGAGAAGAAAAACACATGCACACCCCCAAAAAGAAAAAAAGTCAATTACAAAAATTGAGCCACCTGGAAGAGGAATAGAACAATCGTTGGGGCAATCAACAATTAGTGATAAGACATGCACACACACAAACAAGTTGACAGACAAACAAATTCCATGGAACTGTATTAATGAGACTTCTAGCCCTAATTCATTTATTGCTCCTTATCTAATGCTTTAAGCAATTGGCCTTTTTCTCAGGAAGGGTTAACTTGGATGGCTCCTAGAGAAGTTGAATCCTCGCTTGGAATTGGTTGCGTGTCGCAAGTAAAATAAAGATGCATAGTCTTTTAAAGTGAACTGTGCTTACCTTCTGGATTGAAAGGAAGGAAATCATTATTATTATTTTTTTATAGAAACTAGAAAAACAAGGAAGAGGAGTTGTAGGGTAAAGCGCATTATTTACTGTGCCTTGAGCTGCAGTGAATTAGGAAATCGAAGGGTTGCACTTGAGGTTCATCTGGAATGACTGGAAATTGGTTTCTCCTCCCAAATGCCAATCAAGTCCTCCCTTTTGTGAGTGGGAACAGCCCTAGGTAGTGTTAACTTTAATTAGTATGTTCTCAGGGCTCAAGGTCCCCTAGGCATTTGAGAGATATTTATGGACCATCATCTTAGAGTATTCTAAGACCAGAATGGGAACAGTTTTGCTCTTAAAGCAGACACTATAATTCTTTTGAAAGGCCCCCTAAAAGATTTCTCAGTGGGTCTTTGTCCTTCTTTGACTGATGTATATTCCAAGGTAATTGTGTGTTAATGCATACTTGGTTAAGAAATCTCATATTTATTACTTCTTTAGAAGCAAAGGTATGTTGAACACTAACATTGGCTAATATGAAGACAGATTTTTCAGCCAAATATGTGACTTTCACCCAGGAAAGGTTGAGTGGTCAGCCCTACACTACTTGAAGGATAGTGGGATTGGGTTCATAGGGGTTGCAGACAAGTTGTTTTACATTTTCTTTTAATTTTCTCCATTCTTCTTTGTCGTGTTGAACTTTGTCTTAGGAGGATTCCTTGTCCACGACATCATGTACAGATCCTCTTTTCATCCTTATAGAATTTTACCTCCATGTTTCTTATTAAAAGAGAGAGAAAGAAAGAGTCATTTTACAAAAACCTAACTACAATACATCATAACAACTAGAAGAATTCCAATTACTAAACCTAATGTAATTGATTCTGCTGAAATAAACCCAGGACGGAGGTCTGCTGGGTATCAGCAACCTAGTCGTGATGCTGATATTGATTCTTTGTCAACCAGGGGGAGGATAAAAGCACTATAAATTATCAATAAACTAGGAATGACTTAAGTTGTTCATGCCTTCCTGTTCTTGGGTGCAAGGAGAAAAAAAAGGTGATTAGTAGTCAAACATAGTGTGTTTTAGGCCACATCGTTTTGTTCATTAATCTTTATTGCAGTTCTCACTATTGCTATTAAAATAAAAAAAAAAGACTGATCCTTTGATAAGAGAATTCAATTATTTCATCAATGCTTAAAAACTATCTTCGTTAAACGCTCTCTCACTCAAGTTACTTCCAAAGAGTCTCAAAACTTTGGCAACTAATGGATAAACCAGTTATAAAATAGTAACACATACTATATGATTATATGATGTTAAGGACTAAAATTTTGATACTGTATGAATAGTGAAAGTGCACCCATAAGTGCAGATGTTGATTATGATGGGAATGCATACCCAATCATTCAGCACTATCAACAGGTAAGGGGCACTTCCTGCATGCCTCCAACTAGCTATTTTGCTCAAATTATCTGCTAGAGCCAACAAAAACTGTAAAGTTTGAGGTGTGCTTTGCCTCATCAGTCCAATCTCAACAGTTCAAATTATCAGGAGTAACGTTGCCATACAAGTTTTCCGTCTTTTTGAAGTCTCATACGATCCATATAAAAGTAGTTGTGGAATCCAAAGTGCTACTGTCTGACCAGTCATAAAGTAGAAATGGGACATCTTATAGCCTGTTGTTAAAAAATATTATAGCCTTGATGTGATCACTAGGTGCAGCATGATCATGCAATATCAAAATTTTATGAAACAATAACTTGTTTTTCAGTGTCTAGAAGCCTCGTAGTTACTCATGGTTTAGAATATTCTTCCAAGCCACGCACACTTCATAGCAAGAGCTTCCTACTGATCTAGAGTGAGGAGAAAGTTGAAGATTGGGCAGCCCATCTTCTATGAAAATCCCAAGCAATGAATTATGTTTTGCATGAGTTTCATTATGGATTTTTTTTTTTTTTTTTTTTTTTTTTTGAGAAACTAGCAAAACTAGGAAGAGGAGTTGCAGGGTAAAGCGCAATTATTCACTGTTCCTTAAGCTGCAGTGATTAAGGAAATTGAAGGGTTGTGATCGAGTTTCATTTTGAATGACTGGAAATTGGTGTCTCCTCCCAAATGCCAACAAGTCCTCCCTTTGTGAATGGGAACAGCCCCCAATAGGTAATGGTAACTTTAATTTGACAAGTGCATTGCGAGGGCTCTAGGTCCCCCAGGCATATGTGAGAGATTTATGGACCATCACGTTAGAGATGTCTCAGACCAGAGTGGGAACAGTTTTGCTCTTAAAGCAAACATTACATTTCTTGAAAGGCCTTCTAAAAGATTCCTCAGTAGGACTTCGTCATTATTTGACTGATGTATATTCTGAGGTAACTGTGTGTTTATGCATACTTTGTCAAGAAATCATATAATTATTTCTTCTTTAGAAGCGAAGATATGTTGAATACTTATATTGGCCAATATGAAGACAGACTTTTCAGCCAAACATGGGATTTTAGCCCTGGAAAGGTCCAGTGGTCAGTCCTACACTCCTTGAGGGACAGCGGGATCATAGGGGTTCTAGACAAGTTGTTTTACATTTTCTTTTAATTTTTGTCCATTCTTCTTTGTGGTGTTGAACTTTCTCTTAGGCGGATTCCTTATCCGCCACATCTTGTACAAATCCTCTTTCCATCCTTAATAGAATTTTACTTCCATGTTTCTTATCAAAAGAACAGAAAAAGAAAGAGTCATTTATGAAAACCTAAATACAATACATAATAACAACTGGAAGCATTCCAATTACTAAACCTAAACTAATTGATTCTGCTGAAATTAACCAAGGTTGGAGGTCTGCTGACGATGGGCAACCTAGTTGTGCTGCTTATATTGATTCTTTGTCAAGAAGGGGGAAGATGAAGGCACTAGAATGAACAATAATCTAGGAATGACTTAAGTTGTACATGCCTTCCTGTTCTTGGGTGCAAGGTGAAATTGAAGGTGATTAGTAGTCACATAATGTGTTTTAGGCAACATCAATTTGTTCATAAACCATTATTGCAGTTCTCATTATTGCTCCAAAAAAAAAAAAAGGTTGATTCTTTGAAAAGAGGTTTCGTTATTGCTTAAAAAACTGACTTCATTAAACACACTCTCATTCGAGTTACTCCCAAAGAGTCTCAAAACTTCGACACCTAATGGTGTTAAAAGTACAACAATTTTGTTAAAAAAGTTACTTCCAAAGAGACTCAAAACCAGTTATAAAATAGTAACACACAACATATGGGGTTAAGTACCAACAAATTTTTTTACTGTATCAATAGTGAAAGTCCACCCATTAGTGCAGATGTTGATCAGCATGTGAATGCATGCCCAATCATTCAGCACTACCAATGGGTAAGGGGCACTTACTGCATGCGGAGACCAGCTATTTTTTGCTCGAATTATCAGCTGGAGCCCCAAAAACCCATCAAGTTTAAAAAGTGTTTTGCCCCATCAGTCCAATCTCAACAAGTGCTTAATTTTCAGGGTTAGTATTAGCATTAAATTTTTCAATCTTTCTCAAAGGCTTATAATGCCCACATAAAATTAGTTGTGGAGTCCAAAGTGCTACTGTCTGACCAGTTATAAAGTAGAATTGGAACATCTTATAGCCTAGTTGTTAAAATAATATTATAGCCTTGTTTGTGATGACTAGGTGCAGCATGATGATGCAATATCAAACTTTTATGAAAGAACAATTTGTTTTTAATTGTTTAGAAGCCTCATAGTTACTCATGGTTTAGAATCTTCTTCCAAGCCATGCACACTTCATAGCAGGAGCTTCCTACTAAACTAGAGTGAGGAGGAGAGTTGAAGATTGGGAATCCCATCTTCCATGAAAATCCCAAGCAATGAACAATGTTTTTCATCACTTTCATTGTGGTACAAATAATCTGAATATCAAATTTAAAATCTACACCCAATATATAAAAACATGGTACATATAGAAGATAAAACCTTGGCAATGAATTATGTTTGCTATACGCAATATGACACCTTCTCGAATCTTTCCTTAATCGGCTCAATTTATCCCGAGACTTCATCAAACAATTCTTATTACGAATTTATTCTGCTTTATACTAATTCCCAAATGGATCCTTAATATTACAAACAATTCTTTAAAATTTCTGAACTTACTGGCTCTGGATTACTCTGGATAGTTATGAAACATGAGCTCCTTGTTCTATTTTCTCCAATATGTAACATCTTTCTCACTTCATATAAAAAAAAAAGACACAAAACATATAATATATATGTATATCCCCAACAAAAGTCCTAGTGTATACGTTTCCAATTAATTCCAGATGTTTTCTTGAATAATTTCTGAATAGCGAATTATTGTGGATCTCAGATTCTGCTGATCTAGAGGACTTTATGTATCTATACTGCAGTTAAATTGGTAACGTATTAGAACCTCTGGGCTTGATATATCCCGAGATTTACCAAATCCTTAAACTAAATCCATCAATTATCTAGTTGGAAATTCAGCTCTCTGTGGTGAAAAAGCCATAACCAAACAATCCAATTGTAGTATTTCTAAAGCGCACTGAGGCACTGAACAATAAAAGCAGATGTGTTCAACTTCAAGCAACAAAGTGCAAGGCATATTGATGATATTACTGAAAAATAGCAAACCAAATAAAGTAAGGTTAAATTAAATAGAGAAAAACAGACAGAAATAAACCCATCGAAGAAGAACTGGAAATGAATTAGTCAAAGACAGACAAAACAAACCAAAATGCAGGAAGCAAAAATTCAAAATTAGAAACTAAGAAATTGCATAAAAGGACTCAAACAAGTTATACTGCAAACAAATTATTAAAATTCAAATTAAACAAAAAAAAAAAAAAGAGCCAAAGGACAAAAGATAAAGATGGAACACAAAAGCAGGAAAGAAACAACGTATTATTACCTTCTGGACTGGAGTCACAACTTCACTTTGGCATGCATTCCCACCTTGAACTTGGACCTCAGTTGAGGATTTTGTATCTTCAGTTTCCATCATCGCATAACAGCTTCAGTTGACCCCTGCAAGCTCAAAGGCCTCAAGAACTTGAAAAAAAAAACGCAGTAAATTCTAGAGAAAGAGAGTTTGGAGGGAGGGAGAGAGAGAAAATGTTGCTCTTTTCTTGAGATGGGTGACTAAAGTAAAGATGATTACTATTTATGGGTTTTATGATGTTTTGTGTGTTGGGGGGGGGGGAGGGGGGGGGTCAGAGTCATTGGTTTTGATACAGCTCTCTCATTTATAGCCAAAGCTGGGGGTGGCGAGGTGGGGGAGGTCTGGCCTACCCGCCCACTGCCCACCCCAGAGACACTCCCCCTCTCTCTCTCTCATCGTCATTCATCACTCCTAGTCCTGCCCGGTCATGGCAATTTGTCGGAAGGGTAATGCTGAAGTTTACCCTTTGGCAAGTTTTTTTTTTTGTCTTCTTGTGAGTCTCTTATCTCAAAGGAGACAGAATTTCCTCCAGCATAGGTTACAATAGATTCTGCTATTCTAGGAAGTATATCTAGTGATCATGTTTTAAAATCAATAAAATAAAATTTAAAATAAAAACAATTTTAGCACACGAAAATTTAATTTCATATTCGAATTTCAACATTTTAACATGTAATCACTGTTAGCTTGATATATATTGTTAGAGTTTTTATCAGACAAATTAAGTTTTTAAGTCAAGTATTAATTTAACATGATATCAAAGCTCTCGTTCGTGTAGTTGTTCTATTCGGCCTATTTGACTCCTTACATGCTAACCGAGGTTGCACTTGAAGTAGGGTGTTTAGTTTGATATATATTATTACAACGCTTATTTAAAAGTTTAAGCTTTTAAATCAAGTGGTAACTTAATAACCACTTTATATGTTGCTGCCTACATGTCATGTATGAGTAAATATTTAATGAAATGGCAATGCTATATTATCATGCCACAAGAGCATAACATGAGCTAATAAAATATTTGCTATCAAGAGTTTCAAATTAATTGTGAATATTGGATCAAAAATTATCCAAGAGTGAATGTCACGCCACGCTATTTTGCATGTGACGATTTATTCATGTAACTATTTTTGTTACACTAACGTTTTGCTTGGAATTCAAATTTTCGATAGTAAAAAAAAAATGTGAAAAAAAAGAGAGCAAAAATAAGAGTATTTTTGTTCATTTTTATTTCATATTTTTCTTTTTTGTTGCTTTTCCTATTAAAAATTTAAGTTTTAAATGAAGCGTAAGAGAAGTTGTTGAGAAATTATAAACATTATTACAGTTGAATGATTAAGTTTTTAAATTTAAAAAATTTTGTCATGAAAAAAAATATAATTATTTACAATTTAAACGCAATGTCACAACGCCTTACCATGATAACTTATTATGACAATCATCATGAATAATTCTTCGAATATAATGAATAATGACGTGATTTTATATATCAAGGCAGTGTAATGATATGATGTGAATATCTTCCAAAGTGCGACAAGAACTCAGCCAATCCCACGTCAAATCCTTTTCCACACAGGTACAAATATTCCTGTGTATCAAATTTACCATAAAAAATTTGTTTAACATTCATTTACGTTAAAAATTTATCAATGTCAAGACACGTGTCAAGCATTCTATGTACCAGGAATCTACAGTTCTGTTTTGCATTTTAGGTTGACGGTGTCACGTTGAAATTGCCATTTTGGAATCTGAATAGAAACGATTGCATGGCAGTCTTGTAATATTTTTTTGTTAATAGACCAAAAAAAAAAAAAAAGGCCTCAAGTCAAGTTTTTTTAGTAAAATTTGAGAGGGGTAATTTTGTCTATTCATTATAAACTATGTGATTAAAAGGCAAAATTATCCTAGTAGCTGAAAAGTCCACGGAAAAAACTTGAGGAAATTACCGTTATTATTTGGAAGATCTCAAATTTTGTTACTTCCAATGTTAAATGCTTAACCTCTTCGCTTAATTGACATATGTAATTGCTTAATCTATATAGGAAAAATCTCATTTTTACCTTTATATTTGACATATATTTATTTTTATCCTCTTAATTTTAACTTTCTTTATTATTGCTCATTCTCTTTCATTTAGGCCCTCATTCTAAGCATACATTTTTATACATAATTTCTAAAATGCCCTTATATCACCTATTATAACTCTTTACAATTTTTTTTTTTTATCTATTTTATTTTTTTAGATAAGAAATTTTCTTATTTATTTGAAAGCTATGTTGTTCTTATATTTTATTTTTTATCAACTAAAGTTATGGTCATTTAAGGTCTATATTAAAAAAAATGGCAATACGAGATAATGGTTAGAGAAAATCTCATTCTTATTGTTATTTTAAAGAAAATAAATAAATTTTACCTGGTCTATGCATTATATCTTGTTGCTACTTTTCTTTTATTTTTTTCTCATATATTTTTGGATATAGACCTCAAATTGGTCTATGCATTTTTTTTCCTTCTAGTATTGATATTAATGTAATTTTTTTATATAAAAAAAGGTTTTTTTGAAGACTAATTTTTTATATACTTTTTTAGATTAATGGTCATATTTTTAATTAATAAAAAACAAGACATAAGAAAAACAGAGCCTTCAAATAGATAAGAAATTTCTTTATTGAAAAAAATAAAATAGATAAAAAAATTATAAAAAGTTATAATAGATAACATAAAGGCGCATTAGAAAATATTTTTGAAATGAGAACATAAATAAAAGAAGGGCAATAATAAAAAGGGTTAAAATTAAGAAGGTAAAATAAACATACGTAAAACATAAAGAGCATAAATGAGATTTTTCCTGTCCATATAAACTAGCAAGTTATCGGTCAACAAAGTACTTTAGATTTGTGACCGCATATTGCAAAATGCATGGCCACGATTTTGCCATACCATTATAACGTAAATTACAGCGTGATCTTAAATTACACGCTGACCGGGGCATTTTTTTTTTTTTTTTTTTACATGGCAAAATCGCGATCACCTATTTTTTGATGTCGAATTGAGATTTATAGCATGTTTGGAACTTGAAAAAGGAAATCGGAGGGAAAAAAATTTACTATATGCTTTTTCTTCCCTCTTTAATTCTATCAAAAGAGGGAATGAAGGAATTTTTTTTTTAGATTAATCTCTCTATCTTTTTTATAAAATTAAATAAAAAATATTTTTTCTTTTTTTTTCTCCCCAAGTTCCAAACAGCCTGTTATGAACGGTACGATAATGAAATGACGAGGACCTAAATCTATAAAGCCCTCTTCTTTTAGTTTGGGTTTGGTGGCATGAAAAAGCTGAATTGCATGTTTTTTAGGAATACTTATGCACCGGCATTGAATGTGTCTTCTCTCTCTCTGTATTGTTTGATTTGAGAAGACAAGGCTGTGATGAGAAAAAATACAAATAAAAGAAAGGTTCCTTGGTTACTTCATATGCTATACTTGGAAGGAAGAAAGGAAAATTCAGTGAGAAAATGTATCCTAGGGGAAAGAACTTGTAAGTTTCCTTGTTTGGTAGGAGGAAAAGTCTAAAAAGAGAGTGGAATTGTTCTAAGCACCAAAACAATATATTTTTGTTATAAAACTAAAAGAATATATAAAGTAGATAAAATAACTCAAGATAAAATATAGTGAATAATTTTTTAAAAACTGTTAAATATTTATCATATTAGTTCTTTTGGAACAATTAGAGGTTGATCTTCTAAACCACCCAAGAATTTATTGATAGTACAGAACTAAATAAAATACAACATGATCTTTGAAAATTTACTTATACTTAACTTGCTTCTATTTTCTCTCTATTTTTATTGTACCTTGAACTATCCCTAGCTCCTGTATTTATACTGATTTGAAGACGTCGGCAATTCGGATTCAAGAGGCTTCCAAGAGACGATAGCCACATTTGTGATCGAGGCAGTAGCCGCATTTGCGATGATCATCTATCATGTAAGCATCACATAATACTCTCCCTTGGATGACCACAAAATAATATAATATGTGTTTTTCAGGTATATTAAAACTACCTTATTAAAATTTTACTAGAAAAAATTCAATGAAAAAAAAACCTTAACGAAAGAAAAAGAGTACAGTATTTAACTCCTCCTGTTTAATAAAAACTTGTTTGCTTTATGAAAGATTTATGAGACAACGCATACCAATACCATACACAAGTTTCTCATATTATCACTTGAACTTATTTGCTGGAAATCAATATCACCGCTTTTCTAGAGATCATGTATACAGAAAAACTTCGAAGAAATATACTTTATTCTATCACTTTTAATATAGCCTCCTTTAATCCGTGCAATACATACGACATTATCTTCATATAATATCATCGAGGTATCTTTAATTGTAGATAATCCGTAACTTTTTTGAATATGTTGAATTATGAATCTTAACCAGATACACTCTCGGCTTGCTTCATGAATTGCAATTATCTCATAATGATTTGAAGAAATTACAGTCAATATTTGCTTCATAGATCGCCAAGATATAGCAATGTTACCATAAGTAAACACATACCCAGTTTGAGACCAAGCTTTATGTGGATCAGAAAAGTAGCCAACATCTGCACCACCAATTAATTCAAGTTGTGACTCATTTGAATAGAATAAGCTCATATCAGTTATCTCTAGTATATAACGCAACATATACTTAATTAATTTTCAATGTCTTTATGTTAATGCAGAACTATATCTTGTCAATAAATGAATAAAGAATGTTATATCAGGTCTTATACAATTTGCAAGATACATAAAAGTATAGATTGTACTAAGATATGGTATTTCATGACCAAGAAGTTCTTCACTGTTTTCTTGAGAACAAAAAAAGATCTTTCTGTACATCTAATGAACGGACAACTATTGAAGAATTTAATGGTTGAGTTTTGTCCATATAAAACTGCTTCAAAACCTTTTCAGTATATACCGATTGATGGATAAGAATTCCATTTGACAAGTGCTCAATCTATAATCCAAAACAATATTTTATTCTCCAAAGATCTTTCATTTCAAACTACTCTTTTAAATAATTAATAGCTTTAATAATCTCTTCAGGAATTCTAATAAGATTCATATTGTCAACATAGACTGCAATGACAACAAATACGGATTTTGATTTCTTAATGAAAACGCATGGGCAAATTGTATTGTTCACACATTCTTCTTTCAAGATATATTCACTTAGACAATTGTACCACATGCGACTGGATTATTTTAACCAGTATAAAGATCTTTGAAGTTTAATAGAATATAGACTTCGTGGTTTTGAGATATTTACTTCAAGCATCTTAAATCATTCAGGGACTCTCATATATATATATATATATATATATATATATCATTATCTAATTTTTTATATAAGTAGATGGTCACTACATCCATTAGACGTATATCCAGTCCTTTTGAGACTAATTAACTAATCAAGAATCTAAATATAATTGTATCCATTATAGGATAATAAGTTTCATCATAGTCAATACTAGGTCTTTGCGAGAAACCTTATGTTACAAGTCGTGCTTTATATTGTACTATTTTCTTTTTTTTCATTTCGTTTTCTTACGAATACCCATTTATATCCAACTGGTTTTACATATTCAAGTGTTTAGACTATAGGTCAAAATACTTTATGTTATGCTAATGAGCTTAGCTTTGCTTTAATAGCATCTTTTTATTTTGGCCAATTATTTATTTGTCGACATTTGTCGATTGTCTGTGGTTCAGCTTTTTCATTACTTTTAGTAATATCAAGAACTACTTTAAATAAACATATGTTGTCGATAACCTTCTTATTTTTATTCCAACTTTCTCCTATATAACTTATTGAGATCTCATTATTTTCAGGTACCATTTTATTTATAGGAAATATCTCTTCAGGAAGTTCCTCTTCTAGAGATTCTTTTTCAGATTCTCTTCTTCAAAAAATTTAGATATTATATTTTTTTCAAGAGCACCAACTTGCTTATATATTTTCCCTTGTGACTTCCTTTTTTTTGGAATAATGTCTTTTGCACCGATATGCCTCTCACGCTTCAAGAGCTCTTTAGATTCATTTGTTGTTGTACTAATATATTATCTTATAGGGACATCAATACATGTTGGAGTATTAGTAGCTGGTATATGTGATTTTATCACTTTCTTTGTATCGGTGAACGCATTAAGCAATTGATTTACAATTGTTTGTAGATGAATGATTCTGTGAATTTCTGGTTCACATTAACTTATTCGAGAATCAATATGAGATATCGTTAAAACATTCCAACTGATATCTCGTTACTTTTCTAATTACGTCTTTTCTTTCCTTAATGGTGGGAAGACTGATTCATTAAAATGACAATCCGCAAAATGTGCTTTGAAGACATTTCCTATTAAAGGATCCAAATATAATAGATGGAGAATCAAAACCAACACAAATTTCAAGTCGATGCTAAAGACCCATTTTAGTACGTTGTGGGGATGAAATTGAAACATATATAGCACAACCAAAAACTCGTATGTGAGAAATATGTAAATGTTGCCCAATGACAAGTTGTAATGGTGAGTATTGATGATAAGCGGTTGGTTGAATACAAAATAATGATACAACATGCAATATGGCATATTCATAAGTAGAAATAAGCAATTTTGTTTTCATAAGTAAATGTTGAGCAATTAATTGAAATCGTTTTATAAAAGATTCTGTAAGACTATTTTGTGTATGTGTGTGAACAATTGGGTGTTCAACATTAATTGCTATTAACATGCAATAATCATCAAAGGATTGAGATATAAATTTTTCAATATTATCTAGTCGTATTGACTTAATCGGGTAATTTGAAAACTGTGCCCATAATCGAATAATTTGAGTAAAAAGTCTAGTAAAAGCAATATTACGGGTAAAAAATAAACAAATATGTAACCACCGTGTGAATACATCTATCAAAACTATAAAGTAATGAAATGGTCCACATGCAGGATGTATTGGTGTATAGATATCCTCCTAAATTCTTTGTAACAATGATGGAGACTCAACTATTATTTTTAAAGGAGATGGTTTGACAATTAATTTTTCTTGTGAATAGGCAACATATGTATAATCATTTGATAAAAGAATCTTTTGGTCCTTCAGTGAATGTCCATGTGAGTTCTCAATAATTCGACGCATCACTACAAGTACATCACTACTAGATGACCCAAACGATCATGCCATAGTATAAAATTCTTTGGGTCAAAACACTTCTGGTGCATCACTATAGGTGATTCCTCAACTTTTATAGTAGTATAATATAATTCAGAAGACAATGCAACAAATTTCTCTGACATATACTTTTTTTTTAAAAATTACGAAATAATGTAAAGCTGTTCTACATTATTTTCATTTTTCGTCTTAATATGATATCCATTATGTCGTATATATTTAAAACTGATCAGATTCCTTACAGATTTAGTAGAATACAATGCATCATCAATACATAACTTTATTTCTCTTGACAATATTATATTGGTCTTTCCGGAGCCTTTAATCAGTTTTGTTATGCTAGATATTATATTGACATTAGTTTCAAGTAATGTCAAGTGTGAGAAATATTTTTTCTCTAAAAAAATTGTGTGTTGTTCCATTGTCTATTAGACATGTGCTTTTACCATTTATTTTAGAAATAATCAACGCGTTAGTACGACCCATGCATCTATAAACAAAATATTAAAATTACTTATTTAAAACAAGAGAATTCATTAAAAAGAAAAAGCATATGAAGAAAATATCACAAAAGATGGTAATAAACTAAATAAACTAGAAAGTAACATTAATTGGTGTGGGCATCCCCATCACCAATTAAATGGTCTATTTTTCTATTAGCATATTCAAAGAAACCTGAAACATTCAGATGAGTAATATCAACTGGGTCATCAAAATTCGTAAAATGCATTTATGTATTTTTTCTTTTACCATTAATTGAAGCTTGGTAAAGTTCTCTTAAATGTTTGGGCGTACAACAGATACGTGACCAATGTCCTTTCATTCCACACCTATAACAAATATCTTCATAATTCGTAGGAGGTTTATTCTGTAAACTTTTTCCCTTTTCAGAGTTGTTCTACTGCTGATGGTATGGTGTGATATTTTTAAACCTCATATGATAAGTGTTACTTCCACGATAATTTTCACGAGTTTAAAAATTGTTCCTGCCACGACCACGACTGCCAAATGAGATTACATTCACTTTAGGGAATTAGTAGATCGGGACTAATGATTTTTTATTAGTAACTCATTATTTTGCTCAATCACAAGAAGATATGATATTAATTCAAAATATTTTTTAAATCTACGTTCTTGATATTGCTGCTATAGGAATACATTTGATACATGGAATGTGGAGAATATTTTTTCTAACATGTCGATCTTCATCAGTAATAATTTTTTCACATAACTTTAATCGTGAGCTGATTTTAAACAATGCAGAGTTGTACTTACTAATCGTTTTAAAATCTTGCAACCTCGGGTGCATCCAATTAGATCAGAAGATTACGATATTTTGATGCTTTTTTAAAATTTTTTCATAATGTCAATAGATCTTTTACCATGAGATACTCATATTTCAATTCTTCATGAATATGATGACGAAGAAAAATTATTACTTTAGCACGATCTTGTTGGGATACATTATTTTTCTCAGTTATTGTTTGCTGAAGCTCCTTCGCAGCTAGATGGATTTCAGTATTAAGGATCCATGATAAATAGTTATTCCCAGAAATGTCAAGGGTGGCAAATTATAATTTTATAAGATTCGACATATTCAGAATGCTACATTAGCAAAATAATAAGATTAAACTAGGACAAAATTATTAACACTACACATATATTTAGACCACATAAAATAATAAAGGGAACACTACAAAATAACATTTGTCAACGTGAATATTAAATAATTATTACCTTATAAAATTTTACACTTCATAGAAGTTATCAAACATTTAAAGTTATGAGACGTATGCGTATGTGTGTACTCGGAGTTTCGTGCTAATAATATATTATAAAACTAAAAGAATATAAAGCAGATAAAATAACTCAAGACAAAGTATAGTGAATAGTTATTTAGAAACTGTCAAATATTTATCATATTAACTCTTCTGGAATAATTAAGGGTTGATCTTCTGGACCATTCAAAATTTTATTGATAGTACAGAACTAAATAAAATACAACATGATCTTTGAATATTTACTTATATTTAACTTTCCTATATTTTCTCTTTGTTTTTCTCTTTTTATTTTATTTTTATTTTTTATTGTACTTTAAACTATCCTTGAACTCCTATTTATACTGATTTAAAGACGTCGGCAATCCGAATTCAAGAAGCTTCCGCAAGAGAGTTGCCACATTTGTGATCGAGACGGTAGCCGGTCATCCATAATTTTAACTTTTTTAAGTATGACAGCCCACTACTTGAACTCAATAAAAGAAAGGGGTTAGGTTAGGGATCTGTATTTATTTAGTAATTAAGAGGAAAGGCGGAAAATATTCTAAGGAGGAGGAGGAGGATTTAGATGGTTTAAGGAATTTTCAGAAACTTTTTAATCAGTAGCATTTTGTAACCAAAAAGTGATCTGTCAAGATAAACCATTGATCATAAAGTATTTGTCAATTAGATGGCCAATGGATGTCTAATGTTTAAAGAATTGAAACCTCTTGCTTTCTGCTTTTTCCAAAAGATGCTGAACACCCTTCAGTTTTGTTGAATAGTGGGGACACTATTAGCTGCTCTGCCAAGCCTTTATTACAAAAATTATAACATTACTTTATTAAAGATATACAAATACATACATGTGTATATATATATACAAAAAAATAAAGAAAAGCATAGCCACCATACTCTGCAGCCTAGTACATCATCCTAAAGGACTGCCGCCCATATGTGAGGTTGATCCTTCATAGGAGGAAGCCCCATAAAAACAAGTGGGGCAATGAAGAAAGACAGAGACTTTCCAATCGTAGAAAAACCATTCTCAAACTACAGTTGATCAACAATTAAAAAGGAGATGCCAAAAAAAAAAAAAAAAATTTGAGAAAACAAACAGCAGTGTGGAAACATCATCCTCAAAAGCAGACTCACTATGGGAATTGAAAACTTCTTTCTGCTAGATCAAGTTGCCCTTTCATTCCTAAAATGTATTGACTCCTATTAAATGTTTATATTTTTCCTTTAAATTACTCATTACGGATTTAGTTTCTCGTATTCATCTGATGGTTATCAATAAACCATAATTACTATAGTATTTTATTCATAATAAAAAATGCTATTCGTCTAGAAAATTTGTACAAAAAATTTTACCAAAAACGTATAGCACTGAAATTTTTATTATTAAGAGGCATCATAAAAAGTGTTTTGTTTTAAAATGAATGACCCTCATTCAACCATATCATTCTAGTGATAAATTCTATATAAATTTTTCAGGTTGTATACTTGTATAGCATTACCATTTACCCATTCATAGTAATTTTGCTCTCTCCCCCCGGTGACTTTCTCATTTAGAGAGCTGTTGTAGTGATGATGGTGGTGCTGAATTTCACTGCTGTGATCAATTACATATGAATCCCAAGATAAAGATCACCCAACACGTGCAATTTAAAATTATAGTAGTTAAGGCTTCTCATGCCCACTGGTAGTGATAGTCAAGGCAACTTGCATGGCTCCACACCAACACAGAGAGAGAGAGTCCACACCTGTCAGTAATTAAAAAAAGAAGAGAAAGCAAACGGAAGGATAAGAACCTTGAAGAGAAAAAGCATGAGGAAGGTGAGGTTGGACTAAAGAGGTTCAAAACTCTTTTTATATGGCAGCCTAAGCAAGCCTATAAGGTGTTCTATTATTAAGGCTTAAAGGTAAATTAGCTTTTTAAAGGGTACATGGAACTAATGGTAGGTAAGGAGATGATACTGAATCATAAACCTGGAAGCTGCTGGTGTTGCTAATTTTTCTATGACAACAGCTTAGGTGTTGGAGACTATTTAAGCATTGAGACAGGTGGAACCCCCCAACCAAAACATTGTATATGAATGTGGAAGTTCACTGTAGAAGACAATGATATATACTGATCTATAGTCATTAGATATATGTTCTCTTCCTTTCTCATTCACTGTAGAAGACAATGGATGTGTTAGGCATTGCCCAGCCACTATAGCAAGTGCTTGAAAGTGTGTAAAAAGATGGAGATGTGTCAGTGCACAGTTAAATTAGTGCATTCTAAGCACGTGCACAACAATCCAGGCAACCACAACAGCATTAGGTCCCTAATATAAAATTATATGACTACTAGAATTGAAAGGAAGAGGATGGAGGGGAAGAACAGGCTTTTCGGGATCTAACATGGAAGATAGCTCTTCATTTATACCATCCCACTTCAATGCAAGGCATTCTCTAAAAGTCCCACTCACCCATCACTAACCCTTTTCTTAGAAGCAAGTTCTGCAAGTGGCTGGCTAGCAATAATGCGCTCAAACAAAAAAATCAGACGAGAAAACAATGCTAGAATTTGAATTGCAGGACAATTCGCTGATAGTTAGAACTGTTATGAGCTTCAATTCCCATCCCAACGCTCGGATTATGCAGCATAAGGTCAGACAGGCCAGCCATCAACATATATACACTAATATTTAAAGATGGACTCTACAAAATACACATTAGTTTGTGGTGTAACTGTATTTCAGCCAGCACAAGGCTTTAGTTCAGCCAACTGTATCCAAGTTGAACCCAAACAGCTGAGATTCCTAAAATTCAAAATTCAGGTGTATGCTATGTTTTATGGACTCTTCTAAAATGTATGAAGAATCCATATTGGACACTTGATACTTGGACTCAGATACTTGCCAGGAGTATAGTTATGTAGGACCGTGTATTTTTAAACATTCACTTGCAAAAATTTTTAGTAATTCAAATTTATAATATAAATATGGATAAAACTCTTGTATTATACACAAAATACTCTATATCACTTTGTAAACACTATTTTATCCTAAAAAATAAAAAATATATATATTAAAAAATATGAATATTTTGCTGTATTCCCATGTTCTTGAACATAGAAATTAAACGAATCTAACACTTAGACAAATAGGTTAATGACCTCTCCTGACCTATCCAATATCTCTCAGGTACCATCAAACTGCGTTAACCAAAAAATAACTGGGATTTGGTCTAGGTTAAGGACAAGGAGATAGTCAAAGGGAAAATGGGTCAAAACAGTGAGAAAGCCACCTTCGTGCCATCTGGTACAAGATTAAAAAAAAAGAGGTACAATGCAACAAGTCCATATAAAAAGAAGTACTAACAAAGACCCAAATAAGAAAGTTTTAATCCTTCTGCTACTTGCGCTCCCTTTTGTATCAACAAGTGCTGGTCTGCTTTCCTAGGAGCAAAAGCAATCCAAAGTGGAATGCAAACAAAGCCAACTTTGGGACAACTTTTTAGAAAAACACTAATAGGACAACTCTGACATACCATCAATATTGCGGCATGAAATGGTATAATTGAAAGGAGGACTCCAGGTTGACTTGCAAAGTCCAGTCCAAGCCAGCATAATGCTAATAAGACCAGAGATAGTGCCTTCACAACTGGTAGCATCCACTTTTGTTTCCATAAAATTAAATTAATGTTAATATTACACTTGCAGATTAAAACACGATGATATAGGTTTTACAAATAACATAAGGACACACATCATGTCCAGGACAGTGGTTGCCAAGGGTTAATTTAGGGAATTAAATATAAAAAAAAACAGTAGATTAAAGTGGATTTCTATGCAATCGTAAGACATATACCCCCACTACCAACAGTAGATTTAATGGGAACAAAACCGAGGAAAGTCTCTTCCAATCTATGGCAAAAGACTTCAGTCATGGAGACAATTAGACAATACCATTATCTCTCACACACACACACACACACACAGAGACAAAAGAAACAAAATGAAATAAGGAAAAGACCTCTCATCCTTCTCATTATTGGAAAATTGCATGAGGTTACTTTAGATTTAATTACAACAATTTCGCAGGTCTACAGATCCATTCGCTTGACCAAAAATTAAATGAAGCTTTAATATTAAGAGATAAAAGAGGAAAAAAGAGAAAATCTTTGAGCAACATGTTAAATAAAGATCATCTCTGAAGTGATTTGGTTTACCTCTCCAGAAGCATTACCAATTCACAGTGTGGAGTATGAGGGAAAAGATCAACGGCCATCGCTTTGATGGGTTGGAAAGGCTCTGAGTTGGGCATAGATTTGGCCCTATGCCGTGCCAAACCAGCACTGCTCATGTTCCTCCATCCCCTGTTGTTCTTGTTACCTTTCTCATTTTTCTCAGCAGACGGAGTGCAGAGCTCAATAGCATTTGCCACTAAGCTTTCGGGATTACAGGAAATGTAACTGAAGAAAAGCAAATGGGGCAAAATTACAATTCTAGGAAAGATAAGTATTCACAAAGGAAAAGAACACAACTAATTCAGTATGGCGACTAACACAAGCCTCCGTAAACGTGGATGAGTTCTCAGAGCTTTGATCACCTACATTATCACAAAACAGTCCATATAACCAGTTAATGCTTTTGGAATTGTTGAAAGCCACATCAAAGAATTTGAAGAACCACAAAGTTGTATGCAAAGAGTACTAAAAGGTATACAGCATCAAGGTCCCCATACATGTGAATTGCCAGATCAGGCCTAAAACCCAACAAGCACGACTTCGAAATATTAATTCTGAAATGACTAGCACATTTTTGGAACAAAGTAGATTTTGGGTCAAGTGTGGAGACATTCCCCAATCGGACGATATACACTCCAGAAGTATTTGATTTTGCAGAGTTTTGGAAGAGAAAATATCGACAGTTTGTCATCCACTTCGTTGCTTTATAATACTCAGAAAGCATGTTTGATGTCAGACGTTCAGATGCAAGATGCTGCCTTAAGAAAATTGGCCTTTAGAAAATGAGGAAAAATTATATATCATGTTAATTCTGTTGATGAGGCATGCAGCCAATGTTCATATGCTACTACTATTTAACTAGTTGCAAACATGGAGATAACATAGGCATACAAGCTCCACTTGACAATGCAGTCAATTTAATGTTTTTTGTTATTTATATCTACCCAAGGAACAAAATTTCTATTTGTTTCTGTCGAAACGGCCAAAACGTTTCTGTTTTTTAAGAGACCGAAACGAAACACTAGTGGAATAATAAAACTCTATAGCATCCATCAAAACACTCCGGAACATAAAAAAATGCACCAAAACACACTGCTAGATACCAAAACAATAAGTTGTGTTAACCCGAATTTACAACTTTTTATAAATGTTGTCCAATTCTGATTGAGAAAATTACAAAATAGTGTATTTTTCTATATTGATATTTGTCACTTATGAATGTTTCCAAAACATCCCGAAACATTTCTGAACCGTTTTTGTCTCCAAGCCAACCAAAACAACCTATCGAAACAAAATTTTGATCCTTATATCTATCTAGAGCCAACATCTCCATTAAATCATTACTCTCTCGCTTGACCTATGTGTTTTGGCCCTATAACACCTTCAACTTAAACCAAAGTTACTGATGCCCACTGCATTCATCGATTCCATTCCAAATAATAGAGCCATTGTTTTGGCAAACCCCTGGTTGTCTTCAATTGATACAGCAAGTTGGATATTGATACAAGTACTAAGTAGAGAGCAACATATGTTTGTAGATATAGTTATATGCAGTGGCAGACCCAGAAATTTCGCAAAGGGTGGCCAAGCAGGAAAAAAATTAGTGGGGCAAGCAAAATTACTTGGATTTGGGAGAAGGTAAAAATACTTGGATTTTGGAGGGACAATATAACTATTTTATTATGAATATTCAAAAGTGCATATTTATAAAACCCAGGTAATTTTTCAAAACTTTGGGGTGGGGGGGGGGGGGGGGGGGGGGGGGGGGGGGTGAATACACCTATATTCTCCTAAATAATTAAAAACATATAGGATCTAGGGTAATTTTCCAAAACTTAGGGGGGGCCATGGCCCCTGCCTGCCCCCCTTGTAGGTCCGCCAATGGGTATGAGAATTAGTTGTTTAACATTATTATTCACAATAGACAATCAAGGGTGTTGTCACATGGCCAAGGGTATGCAACAAAGTTTGATGAAGTATACAGTCGTCAAATCCCAAATTTTCTTCTTCAAGAGTTGGTTGAAGTATTTGAAACCCTCCTTATGGTTTTTTCCAACAAACTCTCTTGCCATACTAGAATCACAAAAGCTTGAAGTTCAGGGTGTGTTGACAAGTGCCCTAAGGTATTTGAGAAGTATCAGAAATCTCTCAATACCATCAATGTGTTCAAAAACCTCTCCCTTCACATGGTCAGGAAGTGGAAAAGGAGTATTGACATCCAATATGGAAGCGATTAAGGATTTAACTGCTGCTTAAAAGTGTTCACGCTGTTCACTCCTCTTAGCTCATAAATAGTTGACTAAAGGTGATAGATGGTCACTTCTTTTTTTTGGATTTTCTGATATGTAAAAGATATATATAAACAAAGGTATGAAGGGGGTACCGCCCAATTACCAGTCAAGCACAAGCAATAAAAACATATATCAATTATGCATCAGATTTATTCAAGATGCTCTTCGAAATCCAAAAATTGGTTCATGGATGGATCAACGCCACCAAAGAACCTACTATACAAAAGAGAAAGCAGCGTATTTGAAAACCGGCTCTTCAGACCCAACAAAGGTCCTGCCATTAAGTAATCCACATAAGCACATGCGGCCATAAAAACCACACCTTTTTCTTCCTTTTGCCCACACCAACTCCCCTACAAGCCAAAATATTATTTTTGGATATGTAAAGAGTATATATAAAAAGAGGCGCTGATAAGGAGACACAACCCTATACAAAAGAAAAGGCATATACATCTATGGGCATGTACAGACTATCCAAAAAGTCAACAGAAGACCAAAAATTGAATGGAACCACCCCCTTGGACTGAAAAAACAAGGAAACAAGAATGGTTCCCTTTAGACAATGCATAAGGACCTCTACTGCATCAAAAGCTTTATGATTTCTCTCACGCCAAATACTCCACATAGCACACAAAGGACCGGCTAACCAAACTGTTACCCAGAAAGCAACCCAAAAAGGGGGGTGGACTGGGTTTATCACAATATTAACCAACCATAAGCAATTGTAAGTAACAACCTAAATGAGCAAGTTCCAATCCAAAAATGAGAAAGCTCAAACTAGAAATGAGAAAGCTCAATATCCAATTTGAGAATGCTCAAAATTTCAAAGAGATGCCTGTTTGCAGGAGCTAAATAAGAATGCTCAAAGCACCATATGAGAAACTTAAAGCAGACAATTTTTCATATTATCCACAAGTAAATCTCAAACTGAGCAATGATCAAACAAATTTAACTATAGGAAGATAATTTTAAGCAATAACAAATAGCAAACCAAGCATAAAAATAAAGCAAGTAATAGAATGAGACACAAGATTTTATCATGGTTCAGCTTTAACTCCTTTAGCCTACGTTCACGCCCTAAGGCTCCTCTTTTGAGATTTCGTCTATACTATATCCAAAAGTTCTGATACAGCCACTAGCTTTACTCGCGCTAGTCCATCTTACAAGTGATCACTCACTCCAACTAGTTTCTACCCAGGCACTATTCACACTCAACTCCTAACTATTTCTCCTAGCTAGTCTCTCTCTTACGAGAAGAAAGAACAAAAGTAATAAATCTCTTGTTTATAAAAGAAATAATCTCTCAAAAGATTGAATATACAAATAAAGCATAAGAGTTGCAATGAATATGAACTTTTGGAGCTTAAGAACTCAATTGCTTGAAGAATAAGGATTTCACTTTGATTGCTTGAACTATTGTAGTCTTTTCTTCTCTTGTCATGTGTGCAGGGACGGAACTAGGAATGTTTTTATTGGGGGGGCCAAACAAATAATATAAGAATAATAGTTAACAAGTACAATGTAATGGAGTTAATTTTTTTACCCTACAAAGGTAAATTTGGAATAGTTATCTGCAAAAACTTAAAACATCTATTTAACTCGTATTGTGTATTAATAAAAATTGGTCTTGTAGATATTGATAATTTTTTTAGCTCATCATAGAATAAATATCTGTAAATATATTTTCTACAAGTTGATTAATTTATAAATGGTCATTTGGATTTTTATTTTTATTTTTATTCTCAAATCTATATTACATTTCAGGTGGGTTTTTTCAAAAACGTCTGAGAGACAAATGAATCCAATGGTTGAAATCTATTTCTTCCCTTTGATACACGGTTTAGATCATTTTCCAACTTCCACTACATTTTGAAATCCCGCCCAAAAACGTCACATTCACTGGGCCCATATTCAACATCTCTCAGGAAGACTCTCTTCCCCTTCTCTCTTATTTTGTACACTGTGCTTGAGTGAGTAGATTGGAATTTTGAATGGAGCTTGCTTTAGTAGGTGAAAGCAAGCATTAAATGCTCTGTCAGTCCCGATGGGGGTAGGTAAACTCATTTTCACACAAATCCCCAGTCAGAGAGAGTAGTGAGAAGTGGCATATGACTTTTCTGTCTTCGGAAGCAGGCCATCCCCATTTTGTCTCCCTTCTCCAGCCGCAGCAGCAGCACCACTCATGGTGGTGGAAGCCATGGCTGAATCAATGCCTCCCTCATCTCGTTTTCTTCTACTCACTTTCTCCTCTCTTAACCGGACCACCCAAAACCAGCACCACCTACCTTCTTTCCAAACGCCAGACCACAACCAGTGACCACCAAGCAAGTCCCTTCTTTTTTACCACCTGCCCAAACCCTCTTTCTCTCGCCTCCCTTGCCCAGTAGCCACGAACCACCTCTTCTAACCTCATTCAATAGGGTTTTTTTGGTACCCAAAACTTCCTCTATATGCTGAACAGCCATGGAGGTGCTTGAGAAGAAGCTCCGGTTCAAACAGAAAGCAAAAAAATGTTTTGGAGGTTCAGTAATTTCTGTCGCTCGCACCCTTTCTTCTATCCCACTCTCTCTTATGGAAGTTTATTCATTTTCTGTTTGGCATAATAGAAAAGAATCCATTGAAACCAAAGCACCGATTGTCTGCTTAGTGTGTCTTGGACGTAATTGCAGCAGCTAGCCTTTGTTTACAAGACTTTGGCGCTAAATTTTTTTTATTTTTTATTCTTACCTGTAGAAAACCAAAGGAACAGAAGAACACTGACACAACAAAGAGGCAGAGAAGAACTTATTGTAAGAACAGTTAGCCTTTGGTATTTCATTCTCTCTGCCAAGGGGAAAAAGGGGTCAAATAAATTAATTTTATTGTTTTGCTGCTATGTTATCTCTAAATGAGTTTGATAGATGAGTTACTGAAGGCAGTTTCTTTTGGTTTTTGATGTTAATTGGTAGTTGTTCTTCAAGCTAGAGATCAACAGTCAACACTATTGGGTAGTAAAGACATTAATGAGTTTACAAAGAGGAAGAAAAAGAACAGGACAATGGGGGATTTTAAAGAGTAACTTGCAAATATGGTAAATTTCAACCATGACATGATTTGAAGCATTATATGGACATTGTATTTTTACTGCTTGACATTTTATTCTTTTGCTAGCAATTTGAAAGTTAGTTTTGGATTCAATTACTGTTAATATTGAATGTTAATATTGGACTCTGTACTAGGCTCAATGTAAGTTAGCCTCAACGTATATTAGCCAAAAAATAAAAAAATTTGGTACTTTAAAATATTGAGTTAAGCATGTGTATACCTTTTAACTGTCCTTCCTGCCCCAGGTTTATGATTCTCATTCTTTTGGATAGGAGTATGATGTTTTGTTCATTGAAAATATTGGTTTAAGCATGTTGATGCATTTAATTATTGAATTCATTCACATTACATAAGTTTGCAAAAAAAGAAAAAAAACCATTGTATTTCTAAATTTTTTTTGTTTGATTCCATAATGCTTATTTTTATATATTGATTTTGTTAGGGAGGGCCGTAGGTCCGGGTAATCCCTAGTTCTTCATACAAAAGAAGAAAGCAACTTATTGATAGTGAAAGAATAGTAAGAAAATAGAAAAATATAACCACCAAAATAATTCACTTACAAAATTATTTAAAATATTAGTTTCATTTATTTATTTTTTTGAATTTTCATGACAATGAGTAAATAATTTATATGGTAATGCGATGATTACTCATCTGTGATTTTGACTCAGTAAAAACTAGAGCATAAACTAATGTCAAACAAACCCTTTCCAATTCTAATCGAGGAAAGAAAAGATGAAAATGCTCAAATTTATTAATTAGAATATTAGTATTTTGGTGAATGAGAGTGCGGGGAATAAAAAGAGATAGACACAGTCTAGAGAAAGAAATATTATGTTTAGAAAGTTCAAAATCATTGGGATTATTACTAATATAACTTATAATCAATATAGGAAACCATAACAACATACGAAGCTAATATAGGTAGTCTTAAAACTAATAAATTTCTTGGTACAGCAATATCTTTCCTTTTAAATAATATAGCACATGCAAAATTGACTTTATATCTATGAGAACTTGGACCAAAAAAACCTCCAAAAGCTTGAATATATATTCTTCAAATCTTGTCTTTGGCCTTCTATATTTAGCTTCCATTGAATCCGAATATTTGCTCCACATGATAGATTATTTCCTTTCTTGTTTTCCATCACAATCCTTCTATAAAAACAAATTTCCAGCACATAGCAGCTGTAACAGGATATAGCATCATTGACATAGACAAATCCTAGAAGAATCTAATTATTCTCCTTTAGAGATGTTTCTTTTTACAACTCTTTGACTTCGACTGACTGATTGATTCCTTTTCATAATGCTTGCCATGACCTTTGCATTGAATGATTCTCTTTATATAAGCTGATTACCAAGATCTTGTCATTAGATTGATTCCTTTCCATAATCTGAATATACATATCTTTCATTAAATGTATCCAAAGATACTCGTAGATGCTTTCCAAAGTAGAATAATATTTGAAAGATAACCCATCAAATCTTCACAAGACAAGCTAAATACAATATTAAGTAAGATTTTATATTTAAAATCTTATACTACAAAATCATTAAAGTTTAGTATCATCAACATAAAAAGAAATAACACTTTTGCAAACCTTGGGGCTAACACAGACCTTCCTATCGATTTTCCTTGGGCAACCTCAACTCCAACTAGCCATCAACTCCTTAACAGAAATGAGCATAACCCACTTCATGCCAAAAACTGAGTACAATAAGCTCCAAACGTCTCTAGCTATAGAACAGTGAAAAAGAAGATGATTCACCGATTCAACGCTACCTTTGCACATATAACACCAATCCAAAATACATTTATTTTGCTTCCTCAAGTTATCCCTAGTAAGGATAACTTCAAGAGCCACCATCCGAATAATAAATAAAAAAAGCTACTTTATGTGGCTCTAAAGTTTTCGCCTTTCAATGGAAAAAGGATCTCTGTCCTGCCCCCTGCCTACAAAGAAATCTATAGTCTAAACAGCCGGAAGAAAAATATGATCACCAAAAATTCTAGGAAACACACAAACCATCCTAACGTGCCCAAGAATCAGGGACCACAAATATCTAGCAACTGAGCATAACAGATTCCCCGACATTTTTGCATATAAACCACCAATTAATGTAAACTTCCCTCCTAATAATCAATTTATCAATAGAAAGATGCACTGTCATACATACCAAAAAAAAGATTTTAAAAAGAGCACTAGAGCCCAACAGTACTTTCCAAGGGAAAGAAACCTCTATGACCTACCAAGGCTTGATAATACGACTCATCTTGAAACATCTAAACTTCGATCTGGCCAAGCACGCCACATCCTCTCTGTCACCAGCTAAGGACCTTGGGTATAGAAAGCCAGGCAATTCCACCAGCTCCTTGACCTCCCAATCATTCAACTCAGGCCTGAAAGCTACATCCCAAAAGACTTGCGATACTTCTATTTTGAGATAATCATGACCTGCCACTCCGTTGTTGCACACCACTCGAACAAGAGTCGGGAAGGCCTCTTTAAGCTTCTTGTCTCCACACCAAACATGACTCCAGAAGAGGACCCTCTCCCCATTCCTCACCTCAAACAAGCATGCACCCTAAAGTTGTCCCATATACACATATATATGCTTCAATCCACATTCCCATTACTGCCCACAGTTTTACTATTTTTTATCCCATATACCTATGTTTCAATCCTACTTATCACACTTTCTTTAGTTTTGAAAGATTTCCTTGTCACTTACCGTACTTTCATCAACTAAAATAATATGGTTTATTGTTAGCCCCAAGATTTCCAAAAGTTAATTTTCTTTGTTTTGATGATCAAACTTCAATGATTTTGCCACTATATATTCTTGATTTAAATGTTGCTAAATTTCTTGCAAGATTGTGTTTGTCTTAAAGATTTGACAGGTTACGGCAAGCATTATGGAAATGAATTAATCAGTTAGCCGAAGTCAACGAGCATAAAAGGAAACATGTCTAAAGGAGAATAATTAGATATAATTATTCTTTTAGGATTTATATATGTCAATGATGCTATATCCTATTACAACTACTATGTACTGAAAATTTGTATTTATGGAAGGAGTATAAGGGCTATTCAAAAATCCATCCAGCCCGACCATCTCGACCGACCCTAACTGATACTATTTTGGGTGAAAATCGGTTGAAAATTTTAAGACCCAAACATTTCTGGTTTAGGCGTTGGGCCTTAATTCCATCAACCCAACCTAGACTGAACCCGATCTAATCATCTATTGAGTCGGAATCAGTTCCAAATTTTTCAACCCAATAGTTTTGGGTCGGGTGGCAAGTGACTACCAAACCCGACCCGTGAACACCCCTAAGGAATATGATTGTAAATAAGAAAGAAAACAATCTAACATGTGCAACAGAATCTCGGAGTCAAAGGAAAGCTATACATAGAAGGAAAGTCAAGCTGTTGAAGATATTCTCAATCCAAGGTTTCAAAGAAGGAAAGTCATCAAATCAAAAAAGATTTAGCTTCAAAGATACCAAAATCTCAATAAGGAAATCCGCAAGGATCAAGGCTACTTCAAGATGATTTCAGAAAGAAGATCAATTTGGCCAAATCTCTCTAACCGACTAACGGCTAGATTGAAAGACAAAGAAGACCAAGGCCTTCTTATACATACATGGCGAAAGAAGAAAAGTTTACAACAGTTCAAGCAAACAAAGTGAAATTCCTATTCTTCAAGCAATTGTGTTCTTGAGCTCTTGTGTTCCAAAAAGTTATATTTTTATATCTCATATACTTCATTTGTATATTCATCTTGTGAGAGAATGGGTTCTTGTAAACAAGAGATCTGTTGCTCTTGTTCTTCATTCTTGTAAAAGAAATGCTAACTAGGTGATAACTAGGGTTTTGGGGTTTGAACTAACACCTTTGTTCAAAAGTTAGTTTGAGTAAGTGATTACTTGTAAGGTGGACCGGCACCAATAAAGCCAGTAACTATATCAGATTTTTGGATATAGTGGAGACAATATTTCAAGGAATGAGTTTTGAGGCATGAACATTGGCTAAAGGAGTTAAAGTCGAACCAGGATAAAATCCTGTGTCTTTTCTTCATTACTTGATTTATTTTTATGTTTAGTTTGTTTTCTGTCATTGCTTGAAATCTCTAACTTAGATTGATCAGTTCACTGCTTGAGAGTTATCTAGTGTTAGACTGCAAATCATAGTTTGAGCTTGCTCATCTAGCACTTTAAGCATTATTGTAAAACCCTATCGTGTTTAGCATCATATTTAGCTTAATAGCATACTTATGGTGCATGATTTTCCTTAATCAATGAGCTTGACTATCATGTTTTAATGGAGTATGTCATATGGGGCGTTATTCATTTTTTAAGCATGATTAATTAGCTTAATCTTGATTAATTAGGTAAATTAATCTTTATGCTTATCTTCTGGCTAATGGTGATTAATTAGCCTAAACATATTTAATTAAGTTAATAAAGTGGATTAGTGAGGAGAATGGTGAAGCTAAGAGGCACAAGGTGGGAGGTTCAACCTCTAGCCACCTAGGTGTATGCTTGTGAAGTGTGTGCATGTGAGGTGTGTGGTTCATCTTATTAAGGAATGTGCTTCATTGCTAGCATATGTGTATGTATGTGTATGTGAGTGTGTGTGACATGTGTGTTAGATACATCTTGTATCTATTGCTTGCATCAAGTCAAGCAAGGAGACAAAAGGGAGGAGCTTGTTAGTATTTGTGTTTGGCAAAAAAGAAAGAGAGAGAAAAAGGAAGGGAAAACAAAAAGAGAGGAAGAAGAAAAGAAAGAAACTTAGAGGAGGCAAGAAAAGGAGAAGAATTTGTATGATTATCTTTAATTTGTGTTTTGGTATGAAAATAATAAGATATAAGAACCTTGGGTGTAATCTTTCTATATATTTATGCTAAAGAAATTTAAGGGGGAATATGTTTAAGATTATGCTTTGATAGGAGTACTAGTTGATGATATTTACTTATGTCCAATTTATCTTGAATTTATTTGAAAAATATTGTATGTATTTAGAAGGGTAACATATTGTCCATGGGGGTTATATTGATTAAAGGATTAGATTCAAGTGAAATAAGAAGTTGAAGTTGTTTAGAACAATTTTCGGATTTTACTATCTCGCTCCAGAAAACTCGAAACTCACAGCTTGAAGTGTTGAAAAGTAGACTCATAGATCTTTCTATTGATATAAAGCTTGTACTCTAATTCCTTGTAAATTGAGAGATATTGCAGTTTAAAGTTAACCGAAAACTAATGTTTGTAGCACTGTTTTTTAAAATTTTAGTTCATCTTTTATTGGACATAACTTCTTCTTCCGAAATGCAATTTTGACTCATGACTTATCAAATTAAAGGTCTTTAAGCTTATTTTCATATGAAACTGATCTAGAATGCAAACTCATTATTTTGAGATCAATGTGATTCAAAGAGTGAATCTGCGTTAAGGAACTAATGTCCAAATTTCAAGTTTTGCTCTCATATCACCTTGGGGTAACTTTGTGTTGTCTTTAATGCTTATCTCAAGCAATTATATATGATATGCAATTTTATAAGTATAGTGTTGTGGTGTATGATAGGTTCAGAGACAACTAAAGACACTCTAGTTCCACCTAAGGAGTGATTCAACTTTTCTTGATGCAACGAATTGAGGTGGGGTTAATCTTAAGATATTCTTACTCCTATTGAATTGATTATCTTATTTCTATTATTATTGGTGGTGTTGTTACGTGGAGACATTACATACAACATACTTTGTGTGCATAACTTATATTGCACTGGTGAGGTAAAATCACGGCGAACTAACCTAAAGAATAACACGGTAGATATTCTTAGATAACTTGTTTGCCATGAATTGGGCATTGTTATAAAAAAAAAGGTGTGCATATTTGGTGACATCAAACATTGCATTGCAAGAGGCATTGCATTACATGCGACATCTCATTATTGATGGTGACAGGTGTATAATTATATATCATTGAAAGGTGGATTATCTATTGGTGATTACTTCGTTGTTTATTTGATATTCTTTCTGTGGGTCAAAATAATGAGGCCCAGTATAATTAGATCGGGCCCGTTTAAGAACATACTGCCGACCCGGGTTAGGAGAGGCCCAAACTCACCAATGCCTAGATAAAGGCCCCACTTATGGTAAATTTAACCCAGATCCAGTAAAGACCAAGTCGGTTGAGCATATCCAAGTCCATTTCTAAAAGGACTAGGACACTGAATAATTATTCGAAAGTGATTTACTCCTAGAATACAATTCACTATGGGATTATGGCATTCTGAGCACTATAAAAATCCCATACCATTAAGGTGTAAGGTACGTTCACTTGAGTTCTAACTCTCTATAATTTATTTAATTTATTGTGATTAAGCTTGCTAACTTAATCATCGGAGTGCCTTCGGCCCAAAGAGGGTTCTAGAATTCTCATCGTCTTATTCTCTTGCAGATTGTTCGTGCTCGTCGATTCAGTTTGAGAGTTCAACCAAGCCTTCCTAAAAATCTCACCTACACTTTCTTTATGAGTTTGTTTATCTTAGTGAGTGCATTAACAATAACTCACACCCACACAAGTTGTTTTGCAAGTATGATTGATGAGATCCGGTCTACTGCTATTGGTGTTGAGTGGAGAGCTTCGAGGAGCTATACTAGTTGAGTTATATATATTGTATATGTTGTACATTTTGATGGGAAGTCTTTTAGAGTTTATTTATATTTTGGCCTTGTAAATATTTGTGAGTTGAGTTTAGTAGCTTTTCTCATGTATGTATGGTTATTGTAAGATGACTTTATAATTAATGATGTTGTTTATCCCTTATATGATCCTTATCTTTGGGATTATCATTAGGTGACGTTCGCTGGTTGGTTACCTGTGCAATGCACTCACCTTAAAAAGGTGTTAATGACACTTGATTAAGACTGGATGTGACAATTCTCATTTAGTTTCTGCAACTTATTAACTCTCTGGCATTCTGAACATTCTCATTTCTGAGTTTGAGCATTCTCATTCAGTTTTTGAATCTTATTAGGTCTCTGAAATTTTGAGCTTTCTCATTTCAGCTATTTAGTATTATTACAATAAGTTATTTTTAAATTTTAAAAGACCAAATTCAACACCCCCCCCCCCCCGGGGGGGCGGTTCTCTTGGGTTGCTTCCTAGGCAAGTAAACAACATACATCATAGGATATATACATAAATTCCACAGTAGTTTCAAGCATAACCACAATCGCACAAATGATGACCAATTTCCACAAATAGGCGTCCCATATTTAAAACAAGATAAGGAAAAGCATGAAGTTTCTTTCCTTCTCAGAGAATTCCAATTTCTAATCAAACACATCACCTTCTCCAGAAGCAAAAGCAAATATAGAAGTAGAAATCTGCAATTCATTTCTAAGTTCCATTTTGTATGACGAACGGTGAAGTAGAATTCTACTTTTGCAATTATACACAATAAAGAACTCACATAGCATAAACAACTATATAGGTTGTTCATATTTATTTCTATTTGGAAGTAAACAAAATCATTTTATGGTTCATTTTAAGGTCATGAAGTCATTTTAATACTCCCCTTGAGGGCAATTTAACAAAGCATTTTGTCAACTAGGTCAGCAATTAAATTCAATTAACGACCATTAACGGTAGGGAAAGTCCTTGCTATGTTTCAAATAAGAGGGAGGAAAGTGCAATTTATCCCTTTTTTTTATAAGTTCAATAATCGTTTTATTAATGCACCAAATACAAGGGGACCAAGGTTATAAGAAAAACTTCCTCAACATGACATTAAGAGAGTACATACTGAAAGCTTATATACCATTAGGACACTATATCATTTGATTGCATTTCTGAGCACTATGTACACCTTTTGCTCATTTCGTTCAACCCTAAGGTTGAAATCCAACTTTCATTCGTTTGAATACAAGAATTCGTGGAATGTACATACACTAAATAGAAAAAAAAAAAAATTAAGTAGCCAATCTGAAGTAGTTGAACTCAAGATTTTGTGGATCTTATTTTGGAATATAGAACACACTAGTTCTAGCTTAAAATGCAATTATATACTAGTAAATCAGTTTTAAGATGTGGAACCCAAGGAACTTTAAATGAGAGTAGTTGCTTGTTTTCAAATGAGACAATGAACTATGGATGTGAATTGCCATCAAGAAATCCACAAGCTCAAAAGACAACTATTAACCTAGGTTGTCTAGAAACTAACAGTCGGACTAAAGAAACCTACAATAACCAAAATAAAAATGGACTAAAGAAACATCCAATGTACAAAATCAAGATTTACTTTCATCATCGACTATAGCTGGATGGTTTCACACACCCATGTGGCAAGCCAGCTCGATGCCACGTCTCTCTACGCAGCCTCAATGACAACATTAACTCCATGTGTCAGCCTCGTGTGGTGACACTTTATCCAATAGGAGTTCACGACATGTCTCCCCATCTGATGGCCGAGGCTAACGTAACCTCGGACCGGGTGGAGGCAAACTCTATGGAGCACCTTAAACGCGCTTATCCCTTTTTCCTAGGCACGGTCAAGTGGCCGTTCACCATTCAAGTGTGCTAGTCGCTGATTGAACCATGAGAGCTCAGACCTCCCCTCAGATTGGCCAAGCAGTTCTTCACTCGAATGCCTTGCTTATAGCATGTGTGCTTGCTTAGCCACTCCCTTAGCCCGGCCGAGCAACCCTCCCCCAGAGCACATGTCTCCATTACTCTATATGTTATCCCCAAAGGACATCCCAACAGCCTCAGTCTGGAGTTGGGCCTAGGTATCTCCTTGAGGACTACACCTGGATCATTGGAAATCTGAGCGACCCATGGCTTGGGTGGGATCACTAGGACTCTTTGGCTTGGTGGCTAGAGCTGAGGGTCTGAGGGTCTGCCAGAGTGTCTCGTCCCATTCTTCTTTGAGGGACATGCACCTTGACAAATTTTAGAGAGAGGTCTCCATTGGAAGACAATTAGAGCCCATGATGACACATGACATAAGGAACACATCCAGCCATCATTGTTGTGGCCGTTGAGTGCCTAAGGCCCCTAAGGCTTTTGGCGCCATCCATCTGAACCCTCTAAAGCCTTTGTGCAACACAACACCACAGAGATCATTACTTCCAGTTTATTGGACCAGTGGAGGCAGCCACTTGTCTCCTTGTACCATGTTGCATGTGTGGCATCTCTAATACAAGGTCCTCCGTGGATACCAAGACTGTTGATAACCTCCTTGGTAGGAAGTTTGCTACTTTGAGACTCTCTCTCTCTCTCTCCCTCCTACTCCAGATTGCCTCAACTCTCACCCTTTCTGTAAGACCCTAACTAACTTAACATGTCATTGATTTTAATAGCATGTTCATAATGCATGATTAATCCAAATCGAGGTGCTTGTTAGGTATAGTTTAATGTGAGCATGACATGGGGAAAATATCATATTTTTTAGTATAATTAGTGTATGATTAATTATGTTTAATTAACTTAATTAATTTTCATACTTAACTTATGTTAATTATGATTAATTATCATAAGTGTGATTAATTATGTTAATCATGTGGATTAGTGAGGTGTTTGGTGTGCATGTGTGGGCTTGACACCTAGGTGTGTGTTTAAGCCTAAGTGAGGTGTGGGCATCACTTGTGCATTTTATCTCATTTGCTAGCATTGTGTGTGTGTGGCATGTGGCATTATAGATACACTTTGTATCTATTGTTGACTTGAAAGTCAAGGAGAGAGGAGCTTGTGTAGAAAATTGTGTTTGGTGAGAGAAAAAGTGACAGAAAAAGAGAGAAAAAGGAGAGAGAGAAGAAAAGAGAGGAAGAGGAAGGGAGAAGTGCAGAGAAAGGCTTGTCTTTCATTTTCTTGAGGTAAGAATCTTATGTTCATGATTGTGTGGTTGTATTTTTGTAGATTATTGCATGCTAGCATACCCTTTCATGCCATGGAAGAACGAGTTGGATGAGGAGATGGAGATTGCATATGGTTTCTAAGTGGAAGCCTTGAATCCTTCATTTTGTGCATGTCTTACAGCTAAAAGTCTTGTTGGAAACTTTAGAAATATCATTCTAGTATTTGGAGGACTTGTATTGCATTGGGGAAGAGTTTAACATCCCATTGAGTTCTAATGTATCATTGATGTTCTAAATCACATGTTTAAAGAATATAAGCTATAATCATGCATTGGTTATGAATTATAATATCTCTTTCATCAAGTTTGATGTAATGTTGTTTGGTAGATTCGGAAGCGGATCAAAACACTCCGGTTCAACTAAAGGAGTGACTCGACTGTGCTTGTAAGACGGTATCTAGTGGGGATTTAAGATAATCTTATTTACATTGTATTAAATGTCTTATTATCTATATTGATGGTGATTAGTGGTTTATGAGGTGATATTTGCATACCATACATATTGTGTGCATAATTTGCATTGCACGGTAGAAGATTTAGCCTCGTGAGGGCTAACCTAAGGTGGTCACTGTGGACTAACCTAATAGGGTATCACGGTAGATATCCTTTGACAACAAATCATCAATATATTAGACCAATGTTATCATAAATAGAGCGCTCATTGTGGTGTATCATACATTGCATCACAAAAGGTATTGCATTACACGAGGCATTTACCATTAATGATGGTGATGAGCGGAGGATTATATATCATTGTGTGGTGATTTATCTATTAGTGGTTGATTCCGTATTTATCTATCATTCCTTCTTTATGAGTTGGATTATCTTTGTGAGTACGTTGATATATAGCTCACACTCACACAGACGTTTTGTAGATGAGATGGAGAGGAGGTTCAGTCCACTGCAGATGGTGTCGAGTTGGGAGCTTCGAGAAGCTCTAGTCTGTTGTGTCGGTGGTTTTGTATATAGTAATAGTGGATGAGAGTTTGTTTACATTTTAGTTTGTAACTATTATGAGCTTGATTCAGTGGTCTTCTTTATGTATGTTGTTAGATTGTGTGACAGTTTTATGTATTTAATGAAGGAGATTCTGGGAAGGTTCTATATTTAATGATGTTGGTTATCCTTCAAAGTTCTTATGTTTGGGATTAGGTGGAGGTTTCACTAACAGGTTGTTAACCTGTGTGATCACATCCATCCTAAGAAGGTGTTAATGAGGCCTAATTAGGAGTGGGTGTGACACTTCCTCTCTCTGATAATCTCTCGCCTATTCAGTGACAACCATACTTCCCAAAAGGCCACTTGACCAGCCTACTCACCCACCATCACCCACATCAACCAGGGACATCACTTGCAATAAGAAACTAGACATAGAAATTTAATGCTTATTAATTGAACAAAGACAGTATGAGCATTGAAAATTTTCCAAAACATTGCTATATAGATCACTGTACATAAAACATAAAGGAGCATGTCACTTACAGCCGGATGAAGTCCAACACGTGGAGGATCAACAATAGCAACAACATTTTTAAATTGTTGCGTTGAAGGAGTATCATTTCCTGAAGTGCAACTGTTCTGAGGTTCATTCTCAAGCCCTCGGCTGCTTTTTTCGGGACAGTGATATGCACTTTTACCATTTTCAAGCTCAAGGCTGGCACTATCTTCATGGTCTGGTATATTGTCCGTGGAGGTACCTTTCACTTCAATATTGCTAGGTTCTTCATTGCTGCTTTCAGAGGAATTTGCAACGTCATCTTGTTTTTTAGGCAAATTTAGGTACTCCTTTAAAAGAGATCCCATTACATCCTCAGCCTGTAACATGATTGCACATTCACGACAGAAAAAAAAGTTATTTTGATTAAAATATCATAAACTCAGCAAAATCAGAGAAACAGTTACTACAGAAGAATCAACCAACTAGACTTCATAGGTCCCTCCCCCCACCCCCAAACCAAAAACAAAATTTGAAGAAAGAAACGTAAACTACGGATTTTTTTTTAATTCTTCAAGTATTGTCATGATTCAACAAAGCAAAAAAGGAGAAATCTTAAATCTCACCTTTGCACAGACAAATCTGCAGTTTTTTATGCCATTAATTTCAGCATTCCTGAAAGCATCTGAAACTGCAGAAGCATTCATTTCAATGCCAACAACCTAGAAATATTTGAAGGCCAAAGATAAATTACTTGAGAGAGAGAGAGAGTATTTTACTTCACATATAGATATAATGGAAGCAAAATGGACTGGAAAGGCAAAAGGAGGACTGAATACTCCTAAATATTTTTTAAAAAATAAAACTGGAAGCTTCATGGTTTCTCCATTTCCTTTATATATATATTTATTTATTTATTTATTTAAACAAAATGGTGGAGGCAAAAGCATTCAGTCCCATCATACACCTTTCAAAACAAGAGAATCCTTGAACTGGACTGGTGAACATTACCATACCAACACGGTGAGCTAATGTTAGGCCAATTGTTCCAGTGCCACAGCATATATCAAAAAGCAAGGTATCAGGACCTAAACCAGCCCAATCCCCAGCAAGAGAATATAACTTCTCCGCAGCAAGAGTGTTTACCTGCATTGTTGTGAAAATTTGAGCATTTTCTAGTGGCACTTGAAAAAGTTAAGTGAAAGGGAGAGAGAGGACATTAAAGGTTTTTACTTGAAAAAAGGCTGTTGGGGATATACTGAACTGAAGATTGTTTATATAATCATGAATCCTTGCTTCCACACCATCGTTTGCTGCCTCAGGTCTGGGTTGACTTTCTGCTTTAAGAATGGGAATAGAGCGCAACGGAGCATCAGCTGGTGCTGCATTAGATATTCCCTTGTGATCCTGCATGAGAACAAACCACCAAACAATCAGAAGAAGAAGAAAAAAAAAACATTTCTAAAATGGAATGAGTAAATTTTGTCAATGAAAACAAAAGGTATTTTTTTTGTTTCCTTATTCCTGTAAAGGGACAACAAATTGGTCAAAAAATAAAGTCTGGATTAGAAAATGCATTTAATATAAACTAAAAAGGCTGTACTTTGGAAGATAGCTAGTAACCCTAATCATTCATGACAACCTTCTTCATCCTGCTTCGGGTTCAACATCCGTACTGTAGCAGAAGTCCTAAGAAGCACCAAGCACGGATATGGGCATAGGACACGGATACAACACAATACCATCACATCGACAACGTAATTTCAAAAAAATCAAGACATTGCATGACAGGGATACTACCAACCAAATATATATATCTTATATATACAAATGAAAATGATAATAATTTTGTAGTTTACAAATACATTTACATCTCACTCTATCAAAATAGTAAGAAATCTTTTCCCACATTCTATATATTGAAAAAGAAGTGTGAACTAATAGTCCCAATATCTAGTTTAAAAGGCTATGTTCGCAAACAAATTGAAAGTTTTAAGTTTTCGAGTTCCTAAAAGTAAAAAGCCTAAAGGATGAGGAATTAACATATAAATGCACATTGCTTTTAATTGTTGGGTCCCAATTTATTTTCTTCAAACTTGTAAGTGTCCGAAGGGTGACTGGTTCTTAAAATTATTACAAAAAATAATAGGATATGTTGGGATATATGTACAACACGTGTTAGGGCGTGTCCATCCCGACACCAATACGGCACCTTCTTAGAAGTGTATGTACTTCATTGAGTAGAACCATTCAATCTATATGTCATATGCAAATATGCTTCTACTCTAAGTAAATTTAGCATCACAAATTCTTTCATCCCTTCTTTTTGTTCATGTTGATTAATTCTATGGAACAAGTTCCCTAAGATAAATTGAAAAGTAAATGTTTTTTTAAGATAATTGTCAATTATCCCTGCCCTCACATATTGACTAATGAATCTAGGTGAGCCTTGCTCTCAGTTACCCATCAGTTAACTTCAACAATCTGTATGCATGGATTAGACCAATCAAATGATGAAACCACCATACACGTGCATTTATTTTGTTGTTCAAGAGCTGCTTCAGGAATCCAATGAACAGCTAAGGTTTGTTGACACTCCTCGGCTAAATCTCAAGGACATCATATTACCTGCTACTCCAAGCTGTCATAATAGTTGCCGGAACTGGCATTTACATGCTGGGTCTTAAGAATCCCAGGTTTCCACAAATCCCGTTGACAGCCAGATTATAGAGCACAAATGCCCATATATAATAACACAGAGGCATATGAAACAATAGATAGCATAAAACTCAAAACCCAACACCAGAACCCAAGAGCAAGTATTTCACATGTATGTGGTTTAAGTTGGTTTAAGAAATTGATCCTCAGAAGCCTGTATACAGCTATCACTGATCCTGATTCTTGAGGTATCATAGAGCGCTTCAGTGAAGTGGTTTCCCTATTTCTGAAGTCAGTGATGGCGCTGAGGATGCAATCCCTAACTGATAATTATGAGATATAGTCGAAATTTCTAACACTTATCAACCCCACAAAAGACTCTAACCTTACTTGAACCAGCAAAAAATTTTCAATAATAAAAAAGATTATCAGGCTAGCAAAAACCCTAGCATCACGCAGAAGCAAGCAGAGTTCTCTACACATGCCTAACAGATAAACAAACCCACAGAAATTTACAAGAACGTAAAAGCTAGTAACTTGCTTACTGTTTAATAGTTGTAAACTATAATTTTTTGATGTGCAATGTATATTATCTAGTCAAGTTAACTTGTTTATGTGATTACAGCAGCAACTGGGAAAAGCAAATCAATTGGTATGCAAGCCAAAATTCCCATTTATAAAAAAAGGGGTTTTGTTAGAGCCCCATATTAGCTGGTCACACATGTACCTATATGCAATGAAGAATATTTAATCGTGTACTTCGAATTAGTACCTGAACTACCAATGCAACTAGAGGCAAAGAAGAATCAGCAGAATCTCCCACAGCAAATGCTTGAGCCATCTTCTCAAATTCACTGTTTACTAATCCATGATCAAAGCCCTCTGTGCAAACCTAAGTATTCAAGAATAAGAAACACAATGCAAATAAATACAAAAAAAACTTTTGAGGAGAATGTTCAGTCGCGCTTGAATGCACAATTGGTTGGTTAATCACTCAATCATGTTTTATCTCCCACAAGGAAAAGGCTATTTTGAAGAGTTGATTCAGGTTTAGGGCCTGTTTGATACAGCTTTTTTGCCAAGCTTTTTTTAAGCTTACACACAAAAAAGCCAAGTTTTTCTAGCTTTTCTGGCTTTACTTTAGCTAAAGATAAGCAAAAAAGCAAAAATAGAAAAGCAAAAAATCCAATAAAAACCTGGCTTTTTTGCTTATAAGCTAAAAAAAAGCTAGGCGAAAAGCTGGTACCAAACAGGCCCTTCGTTTCCTATTTTTCTATTTTCCTTTTCAACAGCGTGGGAAGGCACTAAAGTACAAGACCATAAGCATGGAAGACAAGAAGCTTTGAAGAGCAGCTTAAAGAGATTTAGACCTGAACAATGAGCATGAGCTCTGAAATATTGACCTCAGAATTTTCAACCTCAGCAACCTTGCTGGGAGTCCGTCCTTCTCGAACCTAATTACAGATACTATGAAACAGAATGAAAATTGAAGGGACACAATTGTATACGTTTCCAGTTTCATTGATAAAACAGATGAAACAAACTGAAAAACCAAAACTGCTCACTCCAAGTATTGCATTAGATGTGCCATAGCAGAAGACAATAAATTTTCTACCGCCCATAGCTGTTGGTCAGTGAAACTTACCGTTAGCTGGCGCCAAAATCCAGTATTATTCAATCTGTTCCAAATTGGAAAGCCCGAATGTTGTAGAAACTCTTGAAAGATTGCAGCATATCTACAAGAAATTCTAGAAACATTTGGGCAGTCCATAGGTTCTTCAACAGCTGTCACACCCTCCCTGCAATATATGATACTTCTTTCCAATAAACAAAAGAAAAGGAAAACGAAGTGAATCCCAAAAGGTAAATTCAACAACTACCTGAAGTTCCCAAGCATAAACCCCACAGTTGGTTTGCCCTGTAGAGAATATCCAACTGAAAATTCACACTTGTTACGGTATCCATTTACAAGTGGTGATTCAAGTATACCCTCTAGCTTGCATGGAAGACCACCTGCAGGGTTTAAAAGGGAAAGGGACAGCCATATGAATCCTTATCATTCTCATTCTGCCCCCAAAAAAAAATCAAAATAGGATCTGAAGTACAATAAAAATAAAGAACACATTTGCATCTCTATAGATGCAACGAAGAGTGTTCCTATCATATGAGATAAACCTCACTCCCACCAAAGTCAAAATATTACTCCCTCCATCCCATTTTATGTGCCTTAGTAGTCTATGCAGAAAATTTAAAAAGGAAACTTTGAATGATAAATATACAAAGATGTCCTTCGCCTTAAATATTTTTTGGGGAATTGTGATGTACATAAATACAAATGTAAAGCAGCAGTAATATATTAAAATTTTTAACTTTTCAAACTTAGACAGATAAGATGGGATTTTGGAAAAAGGAAAGTAAGACTCAAAATGGGACAGAGGTGGTCAGCCAGAATAAGAGCAGCACCTATTTCCCTAGATTTAAGAATCCACTCGGGAAGTGAAACGCCATTTGGACAAGCTTTACGTGCATTCCGAGTCTGCAGATATTAACACAGAAAATGCTATAACAGCTGATTAGTAAAATAATCATAATCATCACAAAATAATATATCACACTAGTGAAAATTGACTAGTGTTTGAAAGAAAATATATATTTGGCTGTTTGGCACCTATAAAGATTATGACATTAAAAAAAAGGAAATAAATAAATAAGAAGTCAGATAAAAAAGGAAACAAGGATGAGCATTTCTAACAAGTCTTTTGAGAGATTGCATGAGATTGTTCTTCTTGTGCTCCAACTGATCAATGTAAGGCATATACGCAAGTGGAGTCACTACATCACGGGCACTTCTCGCCTTTGAAGCTGAACAATTGAGAGTTAAATCATCATCACTGGCATCACCTTCCTCGCACCCATTTGAAGATGCAGATACCTCATTATTGTCACTAATTGATGTTGCTTTTATAGTTTGTTGGGAGCTTTGAGGGGTAGGCACTGCCATTTTAGTTTTCTTCTCAAATGATCGGGGAACAACATCAGCAACCTTTAAATTCTTGTTGCCAACAGATCTTCCATCCAGCTCCTGTCACAATGAGATTTAAGGATCCAAGCTGGTAAGGTTATTGCAAGTTGAGGAACTCATACTGTTATATGTAGAAAGCAGGGTACCTCCATTGCTCTTTTCACTTCTTCCGCGCTTTCAAAATTCACAAAACCTACAATCATGCCTTTCTTTTTCTTGGCTGACTTATAGACAATTCCCTGGGAGTGAAACAATTTCATCAACTTACAGATAAAAACATCTCTAAGCCTCATTCACATCATATCAAAAAGAATCATGAGAAAAAACAAATGGAAGCAGATATTTCTCAGAAAGACAGCCAAACTTATGGCAAACGCATCTAGAATAAAAAATTTATTGAAACCATCAAAACATCAGTGAGTAAGCTACTGGTTGTATATGTTAACAGAGACCGACTGAAGAACTGTGTCCTTTGAACCATTGCTACTAATTAATTGGAGTTCTTGAGCTAACATGCCTAATTCTATTACAGAAATTTCTTCCTCACCTTACAGCATGTATCAATTGATTACCTCCTTTTTTTTGCCTTCTTTTTTGCGTGGTCAGATATCACACATATGCTACCATTGGCTAATAGTTGGAACTTAGTCAAAGAAAAAGAGGGGCACGGAAGCATATAATTGTCCTTTCTTGATGACAGTGAGATCTGCCAAATGGAGCATCCAACTTACAGAATTAAGGATTGCATCCACATGCAACTGTGGACAGGAGGATGATTAAGAGAAGCTTAAGCCAACTTACGTCATCATCATGTTTGTTTTTAATTTAAACCTTTTGTAAGGACTAGTAAGTTGCTGATCTATGTAAGTTTAAGTTGGTAGAAGCTCCAATTATGTTTCAACCTTAAAACCTCACTAGCGAGGAAGCTCAGTAGAAACTTTAATGCAGCTTACTCTTGACTGTACAAAGAAATAATTGATTAATTAAAAGCAGCTTACTCTTGAACAAGGTATGAAACGCGAGGAAGCTCAGTAGAAACTTTAATGCAACAGATTGTTTTGAAGGTAAAGTCGAACAGTCATTAGTTTAGAACTTTTTTTTATCAGATATGAAGCCAGAAACATAACTAAAAGAATTACAAATTAAAATTGAATGATAAATTCAACCTATTAAAAAGAAAAAAAATTAAATGATGAAATAATGAAAGAAAATTCATGTCTTACAATGTAAGAAATTCATAAAGTAAGACTCCCTTACACCTTAACCATGAAAAGCTTCCTAATTGTGTTGATCATGAAAGTAAATACCAAATTCAAACAACGAGATTTTTCTTATAATATATGACAAATGATGCAACCCCTGATTATTAGATTGAGAGTTCAAAATTTTAATTGTGAATCACAAAAATTAAGTTATGGATGTCACAAGTTACTAGTGCATTTTTTGTTAAAAATATATTCAAATAGTTTTTCATCATTTTATAAAGTAAAATATCGGATTATTTCAGTTAGTGATTAAATTTGTTTGAGCAATTCAAAAAAACATTACATTTAGCTAAGTACATTACTCTGTTACCATTAGTTTATTACATTATCATAAGGATTCTTGGCTTTTAGACAAATACTTATGATTTTGACTCCGGCAACATGTTTGAACTCTCATCTTTCCAGCTAAGGAACTGCATGATAATAGATCTTCTTACATTTTAGCATATTACAGAAATAATATTATCAAGGGTGGAACCAATGTAGGCCCAGAGGGGGTAATTGCCCCCCCCCCCCTTCTCGAGTTCTTAAGAATTGCATTTTTTGCCTATAAATTTGGAAAACATTTCAATTTGCCCCCTCTAAAATTTGTAAATGCCCTCTTCAAGTTTTTAAAAATGTCATTTTAACTAACAATTCATGAAATACTTCTCAATTTGCCCCTCTAAAAATTTATAAATGCCCCACTTAAATAGTTATTTTGCATTAAGAATCTCATTATATATTATATATTTAAGCTTATATACATTATATATATATATATATAGAAGTTAAGTATCCTATTGGTCTATTGCAGATTATGAAAGAAAAAAAAAATTCCTCAGTTTTTATTAATGGTTGCCCCTCCTGGATACATTTTCTGGCTCCATCACTGAATATTATACGAAGTTTTGAGTAAACTATGAAGTTGGTCAATTGCAGCCATTCTGCAAGATATGCACATAAACCATAAATACATTTTATTATACTTTTTAATTCAAAGCACTGTTGGAAATATCTTAATATAACGTTAATCCTAATTAATATAAAATTAATTGCACTTGTAATCCATCAAACCTTGCAAAAGTCTAAATCAGGATTTCTTTTAGTTTCCCAGATTTTCTCCCCAACCAAACAACCCACATTTACAGAACAACCTCGATCTCATATAAATAAATAAATAAACCCTCACCTGCTCGCCGAGATAAGTCCGTAAGTTGTCCGAGCTCCACTTCATAGGGAGATTCACCAAGCACTTCGAGAGAGCGGAGTCTGAAGAGTCGCCATCGATAGCTTCCGTCATCAGAACATCACCCTCAACCTCGAGTGGCTTCGATTTCTCTCCATTCTCGGACTTCAACACCTTCTTTGCCCGCTCGGAAGTCGGATCCCATGAGTTATCGGGTCGGGGCCGGAGCTCCTCCTCGCCGTGGGCGTACCGGCAGGAGTCGCCGTGGCTGCATGACCCGTTCGACCGCCGGAAGTACGAGCAGAGGCTCGTCTTCCACAGAGGGGGTAGAGTTTCTTCTTCGGTGTTTGTGGGGTTCTCTCTCTTTCGTTTCTCGCCTGGTTCGACGCCGTCTGTCGATTGAATATTGGGTGGCGCTGATTCTTCTGAGGTCGTTTCATGCCGTGTCTCCGTGGAATCGCAGTCGTTCATGTGGTGGGAGTCTTCGACGGAAGGGTTTAGGGTTTCTGTGGGAGGTGTTTGATTATCTGAAGATGCCGCCATTGGTGGAAACACTTCGCTGCTGCAGTTCTTTATGTTTTCCGTAGGTTTCCGTTAGTTCTTGTTACACTTCGCTTGGCAGTTCACCCGTTCTCACGTCTATTATGCTTTCACGTGCGTTAAAAAAGGGGTGCTGGGGATGGCAAACGGGTATGGGTCGGGGACCCTGTTCCATCCTCACCCGCCATGTTGACTCTTTCCCGCCTGTTAAACCCCTCCTTTTTAGATTAATAATTTTTTTAAAAACATCATAGATAAAGTAATAATGTCAAAATCTCATAAATAAATTAAAAAATTCCACTACATATATTTTAATATAATATATAAATACATAAAAATAAAGACATATATAAATAAAACAAGACAAATTATTTTATATTGTCTCCAAACTCACCTTATACCAATCCTATTAAAAACAAGACAGGGACCGAAATAGGTGAGTTACTCTGCCATCCCTGTCAATGCATACTCTCAATTCAGGTTAGAGCCAAACTATAGAAGTAGTAGACCACGAACCAAATTGAACAAGGTGCAAAACCGAACTAATCCATCTTGAAATTTGGGTCTGACCCGCCCATGTCTAATTTTGTTGAATAAAATGTAACTTATTAATTGAAAATATATTACTATTGCTATGATGCAAAGGGGCAAAACCAATTGCAGCCGATGATTATGTGTAAGAGTGTTTGCATATCGTATAGTGGTAACCAATTACAATGAAATATATTAATTAATATATACTTTTTAAAAAATGTTACTTATGAGTCTGCTCACGTTACTCAATCACCATTAATAGGTATGGAAATTTAACCCAAAAAAACTCAAAATTCTCTTCACCGCACCTCTAAAAGTACAATTGGAATAAATAAATGGGTTAGGGACAGCTTATAAGGAGAAAAATATATATATCTCAAAGCATATTTGGGGTGGGCTTGAATTTAGGTCAACCCATCTTAACTCGCTGTTGTTATATTGTAAAATACCTTAAATATCGTTATTATATTTTAATACTACAAAATACTCCTTGTTTATATAAGTAAATGGCAAGGCCAACTCAAGTGCAAGGCGAATGAGATGGTCGCCTAAAGCCCCTGATTATTTAGGGTCTTAATTTTTTAGGACATTACATTTTATAATTATCTCATAGAATAAATTTTACCATTGTTCTTTTATAAATGACTTTAGACTAGATAGGAAAAAAGGCCTAAAACTAAATACATTAATTATCTAAATTGATGATTATCACAAAGTTTAGGCCTAAAATAAATACATTGAGAATTATCACTTTTTTTTTTTAAAGATAAGATAAGTCAAAAATTTTAATTCTAAATGACTCTTTCTCTCTCTAAGAACTAAGAATTAAAAAAGTAAAAAAGTATAGGAACTCTAAACCTCTGTCTCTATCTCTATCTCTTAAATTATCCAATTATATCAATTTTTGGTTGATTTTTTTGTTATATATGTTCAATCTTTATTATTTAATCTTGTTTTGTAGATATTATTTATAGAAGTGAATTTATATAGTTACTCTATTAATAGTTTTTCGGTAATTTAGATTAACGAAGGTTGTATCCTAATATGAGACTTGCTTGATTACTTTTACACTTATAATCTTATAGGAATTTTTTTTGTTCTTTCTTACACAATTTTTTCTGAATGACTCGTGCTCCTTTAGTACACTTTCTATGTTGTACAATAGTATTCTATTTTTGTTTTGACACCTTTAAAAATTAATGACAAGATAGCACAACTTGTTGAAAAATCTTTTAAAATTGAATATTTGCAATAACATTTTTAATAACAATATTAAAAATATAAAAACTCTCATCAAAAATTTTTGCCTTATGCCCCAAAATGGGTTGAGTCGGCCCTGGTGAATGGTATAATTTTAAAGTCACTTTTTATTTTTTGGAATTTAACCTTTTTTCTTTCTCAACTTTTATTGTGTTTATGTTTTTATAATTATTTTTATTTTTTGTAAAACAATTTTTGCTTTGAAATTTTATGTGGATTTAACCGAACCCAATTAATTTAAGTAGAACAAGAACTGGGTATCGAGGTTCAACCCGTTGCGGGTTTAAGAAGAATTATGGGATGAAAATTTTCCATCAAATATCAAGCAGGGTTTAGTTTAACCTGTCCCGGACCCTCCCATTGTTATCCCTAATCACTGAGAAATATAGATTTGATCGATTCTATAACTTTTGGATCATAACTGAATTGAACCTCTACTAGAACCAAACCAATCCCACCCATAAAGATCTGATTGGATTCGTTCAATTCGCAAGATATTTAGTTGATTTGTGCACCCATACCTAAAGCGTGAACTGTGAAGACTTTATTATATAACTTTAGTAATTAATATTATACCATATATCAAATGTCTGCATATATCACTAGATTAGGTATTAGGCCTTGCATGATAACTCTATTAAACATTTAAAATTGAATAAATTAAATAAAAATAAAATAAGTTGATTTAATAACTCAAAATAAGGGAGTTTAATATTTTAAGTGCTAGGCAAAAGTAAGAAACAAATATTAAGTAGCTCTTCCCCTACTTATTACTTTTCACTTAACACGCTCAGTTTTGATATTTTTTTCAAACCTAATTTTGCCCTCGCCTCCCTGTCCTCTTATTTCATAGAACGAATACCAGAAAATCAGAGATTGAAGTTCTCCTCAATGAAACCTTCCGCCATCTCCAGATTCTCTCTCTCTCTCTCTCTACGTAGTGGGTTTTCTCAATTATTTCGTATGTGTTTACTTTTTGCTCTTCCTTTTTATTTTTTTCTATGTTCTTCGACTGAATCTATATTTTTTTTCTTTACTAATCTCCTTTGTTTTTGCCTCACTCCGTCCCCCTTTTTTTTTCCTTGTCGTCCATTCTGTCTTGCCTCTCATCCTCTAATCTGCCTCTTTTTTTTTTTTTTGTCTTCGTTTTCTGATTCTCTTATTTGTGTGTGGGAGACCGGTTTGCAACGTGGGTGGTAGTTAATGCTATCTCATGTCCCTTGTTTCGAAATTCTTCTGTTTGAATTATTTTTTACTTTTTTTTAATAATTATTTTATTCTTTAATCAATTGAGACTTTGAGTAATTCTCGCATAATATATATATATATATATTATTTTGTTTTCTCTCCTAGACTTTGAGTGATTTTGATTATAAATGCTTTTTTCATTTAATTAATTTGATTTTATCATTACAATATCAATATATATCGAGTAAAGTTAAAAAATGAGTAAATTTAAGGCTTCGGCTCTTTATATATATCAAATAGCTTATCTGATTTAATACTTAAAATTCAGTGCATATCAAACAGTTTATCAGCTTAAGAAATTCAGCATTCAGTTTTTAGAACTTAATTTTCAATTTTTAGTTTTCAATTTTATCAAACAAGGCCTTAATCTCTACCGTGCCAGGCGCTTTTTTATTTTTATGGCTTTGTCTGGTCTGGTACTAATAAGATCCTCATGACCTTGGATCTTCAAACAAAGATGGGAAACCCTCCTGATTCAAATACCGATTAACCAATATCAGGTAATTTAATAATTTAGCCGTTAATCTTGAATCTCCAAATTACTTATCCAAAGATTTTTTATCACGTATATTGAGGTAAGAAGTCATGTGTAGGCTCCAAATTTGCTTATCTCAACTACTTTGTACAACCAAACGCGAGGATGAAGCTCAATACAAAATTACTAATTCAATCTCGCATTCTTATCTTGCAAAACAAACACGGTGCAGCATGGAACATTGATACCTACACTTGAATGGCTTTTTCAAGCTCAGCTTGATTGAATAAATTTATATGTCAAGGACTCAAGGCAGATGCAATTCCATGTGCAGTCAGGCAAATTCCTAAGCTTTTGTTCAATGGAGTAATTGCCACTCATGTTATATCAATACTATTGATTAATGATAGTGGGAGGACAAAAGTGGTGGTGCCCATAATTCCTTTGGCTGTCAAAAAAATTATTTTTTTTCCACTACATGAAAACCAGTAAAGTGATTGTGCAATTGATTTTTTGATTTTTTGAGTTGGCATAGAACAAAGATATGCAACCCAACTACTCCACCACCAGAAAGCATTTTACCAAATATGGCAAGGATGACCTGTAGATAGCAAAAGGATTGCCAAATCAAGAGAAATACTCGTAGGGTGGGGTGGATTCAGTCCCTACATGTCACCCACAATTGACATAACACTATCCCCACCCACACCCTGATGTTACCATAGAAAAGTCTCAAACCCCTTTTTGAAGTACAAATTTTCAATACGAGATTTCATCACCTACAAGGAGGGAAACCAGTTTAGCAAGGAGAAGACCTAATTTACTACATTATACACAATCACAACGATGGTCGCATCCGAAAAATTTACACCTTCTCACCTTTGCAAGTACATTTCTAAAATATTGGGTTCCTGTATTTTAAAACTTGCATAACAAGAATGATGCCTCTTACCACTTTCCTATGGCAGCTTTGAAAGGTATACAAAGAATTTTCACCTCAAAATCATGATTAGTGTAATTGGTTTAGCTCACATTCATAGCATAACACAACAATGCATGAAAGGCTAGTGAGGTCCTTCAGGAATGTACTGATCATCAACCATGACCAAGAACATGCACAGCTTTCTCCCATATAATGAGAATCGTGTGATATTGGATTGATCAACAAACAAAGAATAAGTAACATATTCACATCATATCCACGAGAGTATATTATTAGTTTGGTCTCGCCTTTCACAAAACAACCAAAAACTAGAACAGGTACATCACCAGATTTCCATTCGCCCGTAAATCACTTTTAACTTATTTCATTTATTGATTTATTTATTTTCATGGAATGTGACTGAAAAATGTATAAGGAGAAATTAAAAAATATAAAACCTTAACAATATATGAGATAATCCTTTCAAGTGGTAAAACAAAATATAATAGCCTCATTCCAGTTACAAATGCTTTCTATAACCCTATAGCACTAGATAAATTTAACTTCAGTTGGGATGCAAAAGTAATGCACTATAATTTAGGTTAACAACATATTGGGATGATGGAGCTTCTAAGCAGTAACTATTTTAGATGATAGTGCTACAGAAAAAAGAGAAATGGCATCATGCAAAGGAGGAAACAATATCTTTGATAAAACAGGGGGTGAACTTGCACCTGAAGTGGATAAACCTTTCTTTCAGTTATTCAACCTATCTGTGGCTGATTCAGAAACTATGAAAGAAAGTGATGGTACCATTCATAATATAATTTAGAAATGGATGAATAAAAGAAGGGTAGCTTTTGAAGGATAACTAGTACCTGACAGAAAAATAAAACTATTTAATGTTGTCCTACATCAAGTAGGTGAACTCTAAAAATCCTCTCACTAGATAAAGAAGAAAATAAAAACATTGATCCTAGGCAAAGATGCCCCCCTAAGAGTTCCCCTGCAGAGCAAATGGGAGCCATACGGATCCCATTTTAAACCATCAGGAAACTAGCTTCACCACATTGTGGATCAGACTAAATTAGCTCTAACCTCGAGTAAGCAAATCGTTCATACATCTATTATGACGTAAGCTATAATGTGCAATCACCAAGGTTCAGAGAGAGAACTAACATCTATTATGACATAACTTTCGACTTGAATTGTGTTCTCATAATCATCAAGGTTATATCACCACTAACAATTGCTTGAAACTTGGATGTGTATAGTTATGATGCCTTGCAGGAATATGGGGCAGATCAAAGGCTGTTCCATAAAAGCTGTTTCTTGCTTATTAATGAATATGAATATATATGAGAATAATATAAGTTTAGTTTACTACTAAAAGAAGAAGCCAATTATGATACAGTAAAATTTAGAACATAAGAAAATGCAGGACAAGATAAAGCTGCACACAAATTATAACCATCAGAAATCACAAGGTATTAGATCCATTTCCAAGAACCAACAGTGGACATTATGTCATTGAAAACTGTTTGATAATCTATCGAAATTCTGAATTGGTTCTGGAGCAAAAAAAAAATGAAGGCTAAGATAGCTGCAAAAAAATATCATAGGAGAAGCACGAAAACAGATTACCTTGAATCACTGAACAATAAAGCTTTGCAATTTATTGGTACGAAGCAGTTTGCTGTGAACCAGAAACATAACTTGGAAAAACAAAAAGATAAAAACAACATTACTTCTTTCAGGTACACCTGAATGCAGACTGCTGGATAATGGAGGTGAGGAACATCCAACGGAGGAATGTTAAAGAGGAAGAAAAAAGAGTTTTCATCTTGCAAGGCACTATCTCAACAAAAACTGTCAATCAGATAAATGTGCAAGCATGCAAAGGCCAGGTCAGACTGAGATACCTGATCCTTCAGCCGAGTCAATCTATTGATGAAATCCTCAACAACCCATTACAGCACAGTTGTACACAAACACCCCAACATGCTCCTTCATGCCCAACACCTTCCAGTCCAAAGTGCCATTCTTGACGCCTGACTTTGGGCAACAAGAGTTCAGCACAATAGCTTCGCCTTCTGGGCCCCTTTGGCCACCCACTACAAGAAGTTCCTTTCCACAGGTCTTAAAAGCCAGTCCCCATCCATTTGAAGAATCTGCCCGGACTGGAAGCCTTCCCAACACATCCCATGAATTCTTCTCCTTATCATACTTCTTCACCATGTTTGTCAAATACTCAACCGCATAGAGCTGGTTATCAACGACTGCCACAAGTGGAGGTGCTTGAGCAGCTCTATTGACATTTGGATACATATCCTCAATTTTCCTCCACTTTCTTGTCGTCAGATCATACTCCTCCCCACAAGTCAATGAATCAGTAGAACTTTTCATTCCACCAATCACGTAGAATTTTTCATCCATAAAAAAACCCGAACACAATCTACGTGGGGAGTGCATGTTGGGTAACATTTCCCATCTACCTGTTTTGGAATCATATAGCTCAACAGATTTTAAAATATTTCCATTTTTGTCACTCCCTCCTGCAATAATAGCAATTGAACCTAGACTACCAGACCCAAACAGACAACGAGGTTGATTCATTCCTTCACACTTCACCCACTTCTGACAAATTAAACTATACTTCCAAATGGCAAAATCAAACAGTTCTCGGCCAAAAACCAGCAATTCACTGCCCACAGCCAACGACTCCTTATCTGCATGGTTGAAACACTCATCACATGGGATTCTAGGCAATCTCCTCCACTTATTTCTCAAGGGGTCAAATGCCTCCCATCCCCTTGGGTCACAAACCATGTACACCCAATGCTCCACAATCCCCAGATGCTTCCGTAAATCATATAAATACCCACTTTTCATTAGTGAATTAAACCTCATATTTAGGCAAGACAATGAGGCATAATCAGATCTACACGACCAAGCAAGACAAGTTAATGCAACATCATCATATAAACCAGGTAGAAGAGAATCACTTGATCCAATTTTTTGATGACCACCATCGTAAACTATTCCTTCTGACCCCATTTCTGACACACTGTTTTCCTCTTCTTTTTCTTCCTCCACCACATAATCTGAGGAAGACCTATTTTTCTTATAAGGAGGACAAAACTGTTTCTTCGACCTATCATTTTGTAATGCCATGCTATCGAATCTTTAGTAAATACCCAAAGTAACTATGCAAATTTCCCTCAAAAACACCACCAATTTGATGGCAATTCGCCAAAACAGTATTACTTAGACTGCTTCAATTCTCGATCATTTTCCCAGTAACCAGAAAACAGGTTGCGATCTTTTCTCCGAGTATTAATTCTATCCATCACTCTATAAAACCATTCTTATAATTCCGCATATACATCATACTCTGTATTCAAAACAATAACTCTAGCCCAAGTGTTGCACAACTTACTAGACGTATGTGATGACGCAAAGCCCTTATCCTTCAATCAAGTGAATCGACCGATCTCGAGCAATCGAGTTGAACAGATCTCGCCGTTCAATAACCACAAGAGCCTCAATAATCTCCGGCTGACCTGCTCGGGAAATCGGAACAGAGCTCTTCAAATGATAGACGAAAAACAAAATTAAACAAACAGGGTAAATTTGAACCAAAAGTTGTTTGGAAGTTTAATCGGATCGAGACAAGGTCAACAAAGTGATTCGGATTCAAACCAGACGGCGGATAATTATTCGGATCTCGCCAGAAAGTACCGGATAAGGCAGCTGGAGCCTGGAGGTCAAAGCGGCCGGAAAATATTCGAATAAATAAGAGACTTTCAATCTTTGAGAGGCGAATCCATTGCCGGAAATTATGGAAGTTAATCGGATCCTTGTCAGAGCGCCGGCAACGGTTCCGGGAAGTGTTTTCCGTCGAACATATCGCCGACGGAATCCAGCGGATGAGACAGAGAAAAACAGTTTAGTGAGAGAAAACAGAGAGGAGTGAGAAGGTTATGGAGAGAATTGAGATATGATGGTTCGTTTCTTAAAACAGAGAGAGAACTGAAACTGATTTGTGGATTTTCCTTCTCTTTTTCTTTTTCTTTTTCCTTTTCTATTTAATTATATGCTTTTCTCTTTTTTCCTTTTCTATTTAATTATATGCTTTCTGAGAGAGAGAGAGAGAGAGAGAGAGAGAGAATGAATGGACTAAAACCGAAAATATAATTGCATATATTTGAACTGGTGCCCCTCGATTTAGGCATATTTTTTCATTCTTTGCCTAACTTTATTTTCTTTTCTTTTCTTTTTTATGCTTTGAAATACAAATATCTCCAAAATTTTCCTTCATTCATTTTGAAAGCTTTCCATTTTATTGAAAACTTTTGCAGTTCACTGTAATTTGTAACCAAAAAAGCTGAGGTGGGCGTTGGCGTACTCACAGTTTCAAAACACATATATAACAATTTTGTATATCTAACTCTTCTCGTATTAAGTAATGGTGGGAGTCTCATGCTCTTGATTATCATGTTTAAGCTAATGAAAAAAGTTCGGGTAAATTCTTTTTAACAATATATTCAATCATTTGGCTTATTGATTAGACAATTAAAATGAAGTATAGATTTGAAATTAATACCATTTACCATTCCATGTATATTGCCATAGATAATTGCTTTTCATTTACGCTTACACTTATTCAAATTTGTAGTTGTAAAGGCCGAAAAGAAAGACAAGCATCACAATCTTGGGCTACAAATTAAAACAAAATGTCTGAAAAATAAATCCAAAATTAGTTTTTTTTATTATTAAAATTTATTTAAAGGTTCTTCTATTCTTAGCAAGTACCCAATTATCTTCCAAAGACTTTCCACATCCATGATCCATCTCATCCTTTGATTTAACACTGCCATATATATTGTCTTTATGCATTTGTCTCGAAATTGATCATTGCCCTTGTGAGCTTGGGCATTATTGTAGAAGACACTTCACACTTGTGGCTTTTAGTCACTAATTTGATAGCTTTCATAGCTTCTTCAGCTAAAATTAGCTTTTTTTCGTCTATATCAGCCTTTTTAGTCAATTTAATTGTGTACCTTTTAAAGGTTTTTGGGTTATAATTTTGACTTTTTAAGAAAAACCAAAAAAATTAGCAAAAAAGCATAAGCTATTTGATAAGCCCGCTTAAAGTTGATCCAAACGACTCATTTTGAACAAGTTTATAAGAAGTAAATTTTGATATTTCACTATTTTTTAGTTTTAATAAAAAAAATTTAAAAATATAAACTACCAGCTCATAAAATAATTAAAATATTAAAATTTGATTATAAAAAAATTCATTCAAAAAAATTAGTTAAATAAACTGATAAATAAGTTAATTCAAACAAGTTGATTCATAATGTATATATATATAAACTGGATACTGAAATTTACATAAAACCACATGGTGGTCTATGGGATCACCCCGACCATTATTATTTTTTTGGATTAATTAAGTGATAAACAAAATTTTTAACTCTCAATAAAGGTAAAGGTTTGAAGATAAAGTTGAACAAAACCACGTGGTTGACCACATATTTGGCAGACCTGGAAAGCAGGTCAAAGTGAAAACCCAATTACAAAAAGGTTTGTGCCAAAGACTCAGTCAAAGTGGCGGCCGTTAATTCCCTCACAACTATAGTTTTGGAGAAATTATTCACTGCTTCTGTAGTGTTAGCTGACTTTGTTTAACCACTTATATACAAGTAGAGTTTAGTCGTGAGTGACAGAACAAGGATAAGGTGGTGCTCAAAGAATAATGTATAATTTTTTATAATTTTGAGTTGTGATTGACTCACCATAACATAGTTAATTTGTACAGTATATAGCACCATAAATAGAGTACAACCAATAAAAACTTGTCACAACACTCTGATTATGTGAAAAGAGAATCGTCGTTTATGACTAATGTTGGACACATCAAACGGCCATCACTCATGGGTTAATACTAAACACATTAATTGAGACCCACAAAAAATTGATAGTGAGACTCAAATGATTTGACAAGAATTAGTCAACAACTGTTAGTTTTATTTTTCTTTCAAAAAATTATTTTATAATTTTAGAATATCACGTCACTTTTATTCTTACTCTCACAATGTAGTAGGTCTCGGACTGACCTCATCAACCACCTAATAAGGGACTCACCAATTGATGGTGAAACCCAAAGTAATGGTGAAACCCAAAATGATCGGACTAGACTTTTTATGTGAAAAATTTATTTTACTCTTGACCCATCTAATAAAGGAATAACCACTACACTGTTTGGCAAATAAAAAAGGTGTTGTGACACTCTAAAAGTATTTAATGATCACTTTGATTTTGGAACTGCCCAAAAAAAAAATTATTTCGTTCATTTGGAGCTACGTCATCCTTGTCACTCTGGCAATGCAATTAGTCTTTTTCTTCTCTTGCTAGTTGGGTTCTGATGTCCATTTGGTAGGAATCTATTTCAAAATTTTACTTAGGAAGAATGATACGACGCCCTAAAATTCGTAGAAAAAAGAAAAACATTCTTACCAAAATGGTCCTTTTTCAAATTTTTGAATGCCACTTCTCAAATAGGACAGTTGGCTGTTCCCCAAGGATTGATTGCAAAAGGGTTAAATGTCTGGGAGTCCTGATCAGTGTTGTGGTACTTTCGAGCAATCAGTAATTGAACCCATAAAGCCCATTTGTGCACATGGCATTGGGGTTCAGTGCCCAAAAGAATTGATGCAGCAAGTACAATGGTCGGTAACTACTTTTTGTTTTTTTTGACATGCATTTTATCACTATTGTGGACTACCTGCAGAAAAAAAAATTACAATTGTAAAATTATTTTGTAACTCTTTTTTTTTTTTTTTTTGTTACAGCAGAGGGCTTTGGCCTCTCAAAAAAAAAAAAAAAAAAGAGTCAAACTCATGCTCACAGTCATGGGTTTGGGGATTCATTATTACTTGTCTAACCCTACTCGTCATATTTATAATCTTCTCTTTTAATTATTTTTTTATTATGTTTAGATATTAAATTTATAAAAATAAAAAAAATAAATAATAAATAAAATCAATCATACATATTCATTTTTTTATTAGCGATTAAGTAAAAATTACTTATTTTCTTTTTATTTTTTTAACCCAACAAAAAAGGACTATAATTTAATATATTTATATCTTGTAAATCAACACGAAGAAACACAATTAAAAGAGACTTTTTTTTATTTTTTTGGTTGGAGTCGACATGTTTATCAGGTCTTTGTCATGGCTCATGATGGTACCAAAGTTTAGCCAAACTCATATTTCAATTCCTCCTACAAAAATACACGAATAGAAAACATGAAAAGATAGGAGCGAATCAAGTGCTTTTTTTTTTATTCATTTACTATTGGCCCATTAATAGAATTAACTGTCCCTATTCCACCACGTGTCCACCTCAAAAGCCTTTCACAGTTTATTTATTTCTTTTTATGTACAATAGAAAATTAAAAAGGAGGGTGCGTGGAAGTTCACAATCTTGATTAGAGCGCTACTACGATTATGCTAGCTCCTCTTCTTTTGACTTTTGTTTTTTGTTTTTTGTTTTGTTTTGAAGCCAACTATTTATTTTGACAAGTTAATTATTATTTTTTAATATTTCTTATGAATTCACAATTTATCTCTAGAGGAAATGCAATTTAGTGTAAGAAAATTAGAACAACATGTAGGCTTTGTATGTTTTGGCGTAAAATATTTTTGTCAAAAATATTCTCAGTATTTTTTTGTGTTTGAATGCGCACAAAATATGAAAATTATTCTTATGCAAAAATGTTTTACACCAAATGGGTTGAAAACAACTTACGAATCTAACTTCCGTAAGTTATTTTCCAAACATATCTCATGTGATTCTCAAATTGATTGATGCTTTTTACATCGACCCAACATTCTTGACTTGGAGAGAAAAACTGTGTGTGTCTGGTCTTTCGTTTTGATCACTATTACACTGTCATCATGTCACGCCCGCTTCTAATCAAGCATCATTAACATCGTGATAGGACGAACGTGATCGCACAAGTCACCTACCTGTAAGTGAAACCTCAACAAAATTTCAAAGATAGAAATCTTATAGAAGTACATAACATCATATTAAATAAATACAAACCATCTCATAATCCTCCAACATGCATCATTTAGAGAACTTTTAATCCACACTTATGAATATTTACTAAGTCACAAAATAAACAAAACTCCAACAAGACTTTAATATAATGTACAATAATGTACATGACTAACAATTCAACTAAAGAGCTTCTCGAAACTCTATAACTCAACACCAACAGTGGACTAGACATTTCTCATTTTTTTGCAAAATAATATGTGTGGGTGTGAGCTATATATCAACGTGCTCACAAGATAGTCAAACTCATAAAGAATGAATGATAAATATCCACTGAATTAATCATTAGTAGATAATACACCATCACGAATAAACAAAATGCCTCTTGTAATGCAATGTATGATACACCACATATGTGCACGCTATTTTGATAACATTGGCCCAATATATCAATGGCTTGTTATCAAGAATATCTCACATCAACACCGTTTAGGTTAGCCCCACATCAACTAAACCTCCTCCGTGCAATACAAGATGTCACGACTCATAACCCGGCCTATATAGATTAGGGTACATGACCGGCCAGTAGCAAGGCTACCCGAGGCCGCATTACATTAAACCGGTTGATCACCTGTGCGTACTCATTTAAAATGATGCATGATTGCGGAAAATAGAACTTTTTATAACTTGAAATATAAACCATGTCATTCATGATAGAGCTGTGCCTAATCCAAAACATAATATACATAAGGACCTAATCAAGGTCCACTGAAGTTATAGCATTATATCATTACAAAACATTAGGTCCAGCCTTTAAACATAATACAAAACATAGGCCCGTAGGCCGTAACTCAAAATCCATGTATGGCCTCGCTCTAGGGCCTCCCGGATTGGCTACCTGAAAATCATTTGAAAACACGTAAGCTAATGCTTAGTGAATAACAATGATGCATGAGCGAGAAAATATCATGGACTAGCATTTATATCCAACGTATAAGGATAGATAATCATTTATGCATAAGCAATGAGCTTTTGAACTTTTAAAGCGTAGACTTGGAACTTATAGATAACATAACCATCATTTGAAACGTTTAACATTTCAAAACATAGTATCATGAGAAGAGATGCAACATAACATTATTCTTGAGATAACATTTCATATCTTGTCATAAAACATGTGAACATATCATAGTTCTCAGTTCAAAACATAAGTGTGTTACAACTCGACATATGAGCTAGGCTCCATAGTAACCATGTAGGTCACGATAAGGCTCTTTAGGCCAGGGACGTCTCCCAACATAGATAGTTTATTTCTGGTTCCTTATCATAGGACTAGATAGTTTATTTCACCTCCCTTATCATAGGACTATCGGGCTAGATTAAAGTCTCGCCACGAGAAGACCCGAGTTGGCACCATACATTGGAAACTTAGCATCTCTTTCGTTTAAACATCATAGTCCATGATTTTCATTCATAACATAAGTAGAGCTTGCATGAGTTTCTAGGCATGACATTTATACTTGAACATAAACATTGATGCATTGAAAATATGTGGAAAACATTGCATGATATGTAGGTGAATTTAAAACATTTTGGAAATTAATAGAGTTTTACTCACGGCATATCGTTACTCACCTCTCTCCGATAGGATGGGTGGTAGACAAGGTGTTCCTACACAAAATGCACATAGAAGTATGAAAATATCAATACAAGACTCCAAAGCAAAGCAACCACGTAAAACAAGAACATAAGGTTGAGGTTTGAACATGAAAGCTAGGACATCGACTTCTTTATCGCGTCCCAACCACCCCCCCAAGGAAGATTTCGCACTCTAGCTTAGTTTCATTTGAAAATAGGCTTAAAGGGCTTTAATTTGGTAGTTCATAGGCTAAAAACACATTTCGGATGAAGAAGTTATGCCCCATAGAAAATGGGTTAAAAGTTTGGAAGAAGAATGTTACTGGCAGAATTTTTGGGTCAACTTCAAAATTCAATATCTCTCAAACCACAAGGAATTAGAGTACAAAATTTATATGGATACAAAGATCTATGAGTCTACTATCCAATGCTTCAAACGGTGCATCAATCCGAGTTTTCTAGAGAAAGTTGTGCCCGTTTTACGAAACAGTATCTGAGTTGGAAAGTGAAACCGGGGCTGGGCGAAAGTGTCGGCTCCAGAAACAAAAGAGTCGCCTCCTGAGCTGAAGAAACGAATCTGGGAGTTCTCTGAGCAAAAGTGTCACCTCCGAAGACTAAGGAGTCGCCTCTAGAGCTGAAGAAACAAATCTGGAAGTTATCTCGGCAAAAGTGTCGCCTCCGGAGACTAAAGTGTCGCCTCCCAAACTAAACGAATAAATCTGGGAGTTCACTGGGACAATGAGTCGCCTCCAAAAATCAAGGAGTCCACTCCAAAGCTAAAGGAATAATTCTGGGAGTTTACTGGGATAAGGAGTCGCCTCCACAAAATGAGGAGTCCACTCTAAAGCTAAATACCCAGATTTTACCCGAAAATCTCCAAACCTCACTCAAATCAAAACCAAACTTCATCAAAACTCTCACAAACCGTTCCAATGCTTCTAGGGTCCAAAGATTGACCCAAGAAGACCACAATAACACGGAATCAACCACTTTAAACAAGAAAATTGAAGGGATTTAGGGTTTTAGGAACCCAAGCCTTAACTTGCATAAGTTGGGGATTTCACATCCCAATCCCTCAACTCTTTCAATGGGGCTTTCAACACTCTAAACTTAGCTAATTTGGGACTCAAAAGAGTCACCCACAATAACCCAACAACACACCACACAAAGATAGATACATACACATATAACATTGGAGGGGAAAAATGGAACCTTACCTTTCTCCGAGTTTGGTTATGTCTTCTATTGCTTCAAGCTCTTCTTCAAGCTTCCTCCTCCTCTTTCTCTTCTCCTCTTCTCCCTCTCTTCCTTCTCAATCGGCTAAGCATAAGTGAGCTGTGTGTGCACTTATGTCTATAAAAGATGATACACATGGGAATAATCCCATGTGTCTCACCCAAAGGCTTAAGTTACACCATAGGCTCTCATTGGTCATTTTGACCCCAAAAGGATAAATAATTAACATCAAACATTATATATACTAGAAATTCTCATTAATAGAAATAAATAGAGGTTCGGGATATCACACAAGATATGCATACAAAATGTATTGTATGCAAATGTCATCGAATAATTCAACAATCACTACCAATGTAGATAATTAAACATTCAATGCATTATGAATAAGATCATCTTATATTTCCCACTTGATGCCGCTTACTCTCAAATTGAACTACTTTTTCGGTTGAACCGAAATAGTATGATCCGCTTCCGAACCTACCAAACACCACCACATCAAACATGATGAAGTAGATGCTATAATTCATAACCAATGCATAATTATAGCTTATACTCTTTAAATATATGATTGAGAACATCCATGATATATTAGAACTCAATAGGATGTTAAACTCTTCCCTAATGCAACCAAAGATAAGAAACCACTTTCACCAGAACCCAAGATAATGCAATAGGTCAATCTCATTTGAAAATAGGTTTAGAGACCTTTAGATTGATAGGTTATGGGTCAAAAATACATTTTAGATGAATGAGTTATGTCTAATGAAAGTTGGACTAAAATTCTAGAAAACTAGACTATTGATAGAAATTTTAGGTTATCTTTAAACTGCTATATCTCTTAATCTACAAAGAATTAGAATACCTATTGTATATCAATAGAAATGAGTCTAGTTTTCAACGCTTCAAACGGTGCACCATTTCGAGTTTTCTAGAGAAAGTTATGACCATTTTACTAAAGTGTGTCGAGTCTGCCAGTCACAGGTGTCGATACCTTAATCTCATGTGTCGACTCCTTGAGCCAGTGAGTCAAATTTTTGTTCAATGTGTCGACACCTTGGAATAGAGACCAAAATTTTGCAGCAAATGCTTCATGTGTCGACTTCTAAGGTCCGGGGTCAACCCCCCACACACTTTAGCTCGAAAATAGACTTCTTAAACATGGTTTTTAAGTACTCATTACCATTCCAACACCACAACAAGTATCTCAAAGGTTCAAAATGAAGCTCTAAGACTATAAACAAGTTCTCACACATCCGAAAACATACACAACATGACAAATTCAAGGCTTCCTTTTTGGAACCCTAATCACCCTTCTCCTCTCCACTTCCATTCAACCTCGATGGCATGAAATGTCATGCTATTATACAACAATAGATAAAAATACAATAGAACAGGCATCAATATATAGTTCTCACCTTAAGGAATAAACACAAAAACTTTCTTTCTTGAATTCTTATTCCTCCTCTTCTTTTTTCTCTTCTTCTTTCTCTCCCAACAATCGTAGAACCAAGCTTCTCTCCCTCTTGTCTTGCAAGACACAAAATAAATACAATGTGTATCTATTGTCACACCCCAAATTTTTCATACCTGGAGAATTTCAGGTGGCACGACGTAGACCATTCATTAATCCTACTTTGGTAGCGTATCCCAAAAGAGGACCAACGAGTGATCAAAGTACTACAATCTAATAATCCGAGGTTAAAAATCTAAAATGGCTCCAACCATAAGGTAAAACTAAAACATCATTAGAATATCTTGTTACAGTCATCCAATGTCTATACACTATTTAACCGAACATCTAGATAGTTTTAATGTTCCATTAAACTCAAAAGTAGGTAGCTAAGCATAAATGATGACTTAATCTTGAAGGTTTCACTTGCGACCCTTCTCGTAATCCAATTTAGGTCTTGGCAGCCTTACCGACATTCCTATTACGTTTCTAGCCCTATCATCTGAAATGTTACTCATAAAACGGGGTGAGCGGTGAGCCTAGTAGTAGTGTACCATCCCATAAGTAACAAGTTTAAAATTTCATGTAGCAATACTTAACAGATTTGAGATAGTAGGTAAAAGCAAATAATTCAAAATCAAGACATGTGATGCAATTCCCAAAAGATATCAAATTATGTAACATATCCAATTTCTAGCACATATCGTGCAAAGCTCAAATTCATGCTAATTCAATGTGCAGTTACTAATTTTCTTATTGTATTCATGGCACCACCTTATCTCCCCATTTTGCATACAAATTCTTAAACCAGGTAGGATGGTTCTTTAACCCTATTTAAAGTCCGGGCCAAGACCAAGCTCGTGTCAATCTGGGCTTAAGACCAAATTCGCATAGGTCTGGACTTACGACTGAGTCCGCATCGATCTGGACTCTGGACCATCACCACCCAAATTAATTTCATATTTCAATATCTTAGTATTAAGAGTATGGCAGTTCATTCTACTATCTCATGTGAAAACAAGTAAATTAACAGTACGAAAAACAAGACAAACATGCTTTGAAATTCACCCAGTAATTTAAATTTCAAGTACTTATGCCAATGGAAAATAACCATTTGAGTAATTTTAGGTTAGTACCCCCTACTTGATAGTCCAAGTTGACTCAGGTATGCTTCTCAGGATTGTCTCAGTTTATGTGCAAGTCTGTCAAATACAATTGTTAGTTAACATCGACTTAAGTATCTCCTCGTTTAGTGTAAGACTACCTAGGGACCTCAAGTTGACTCATCAAAGGTGTAAAGCGACTAAAGTGGCCCCCTTAAGGTCGTTTATTCTAATGGTCATAATTTCTTCCTCATCTCGGCTTCCAAATTCCTAAAATATATTTGGTAGGTCGTAAGGTTATTAGAATATTATAATCATGAAGTTTCTGGTGTCTAAAAATTATTAAAACAGTTTCGAGAAATTTTCTGATATTAAAATAATTTATTTGCCTTTATTAACTTCGAAATTATCTTTAAAATGCTAATAATTGCAAAAAAATTTACAGTAATATGAAAATAGTTTTAAGTATCCTCTAAGTATTGTACATAGGTACCACAACCCTCAGTTGCTAATAGTTTAAATTCTAGTATTTTTCAAGATAAAACAAGGCTTATCATTATTTTTTTTTCCTAAACAAAATATAATTTAATCTATAGATACTTAGAAAAATTTGAATTTCATCATGTAGAATGCTAGAATAAGTGCTGGAAGTTGTCACAAAAGTTTCAGAATTTTTGAAGTTTATTTAATTTTTATTTTGGAATATTATGCTTTAAAATGTATGAAAAATAGCTACGGGTGTTGGAAAAATATGAAAATTTTCTTGAAAATTTTTATTTTTACTCTATTGTATTTTAAAAAAAATTCCAACCCAGAAGTGAGTGGCACGCGCTTGACACACACCAAACCTGTACTCTTCACCTCCTACCCCTTCTCATTTTAGGCCAAATCTGGCCACTGTTCGTATGTTGGTCATAACTTCCTTGTTTATTAACCTTTTTTAGTGTTCCTTGAGTCTAAATTAAGTATCTCAAAGAGCTCTACAACTTTTGTGTTTTGTGATTTTTCATAGAAGATCGTTTAGATCTCCAAAATAGCCTCCCAAGTTGACTGGTCTGTCCAGATTTTCGGGGCAAATCTGAAATTCAAGGTTTCTCTATTTCATTCAATGTATAGACCTTCCTAAGGCATCTTCATGACTTCAAGGCATATCATACTAGCTCCTATATGGTTGGAAAGGGATGGTAAGTTGGGTTTCTATGTTTCATGAGTTTGAAGCATTTTAATGCCTCGCCGAAAATCATGGTCTCCGGCCATGATTCCGGCCATGGACAACCATCTACTCTATCCTTCAATATTTTGAATTGAGTTGAGAGAGTCATGGAGGCTTACCTTTGATTGCTTGGCTTTCCTTTGCACAAGTCTCCCCCTTTTCCTAGCCTTGGCCGAAACCCGTTGCTGTCCTCTCTTCCTTTTCTTTCTCTTTAACCTTCCTTGTATCTCTACAACAAAATTGCTGATTTATTCCTCCTATGTTTGCATGCTTCTAGAGTTCCGCAAATATTGCCTAGCATACTTCTAGTGTTTCTCATTTGTTGTCTTGCATGCACCTAGTGTTTCTCAATTGCTGTTTTGCATGCACTTAGTGTTTCTCAATTGTCGAGTGTCATACGTACACTCCACCACTTTCCTACAACTCTACTAACCTATATCTAAGTGTACTAGACACATATATATATTCGTATACTCATGTGTAGATACATAAGACAAGTTGGCTTTGTCTTCCAAAATAAAAATAACATAAAATGGAGTAAAATAAAAATATCATTTACACGCCTATCACTTTATTATAATTACTCATCAAACCCCAATTACTATCAAAATTTTAGAACCACCAATTTTAAGTATATATATATTGAAATTGTTGGGATTTTACATTTATTATTCACACATGTCACACACATACACTTACTAGCAAAATTAGTGAAACACACACCTCTCACACATGAAGTACACACCTAGGTGTCTTAGGGTTAAACTCCCACTTAACACCTCCTTGCTTTCTTAATCCACCTGTAATCTACATAATTAACATAATGAATTACACTTATGATAATAAATCATGATTAACATAAGCTAAGTATGAAGATTAATTAAACTAATTAATCATTGATTAAGCTCGCTAATCATGCATAAAAATATAATAATCCCCCAAATGCAAGTTCTCATTAAACCATGTCAATCAAGCTCCTTGATTAAGGATAATCATATACCATAAGTATACTATTAAGCTAAGTATGATGCTAAGCAAGTTAAGATTTTACATATCAAGTCATTATTACCCTATTATCGCGTGATTATTATTTTCTATGTAGAACTCTAAAATATTTTACTTTAAATCAAACAGAGCCGTATAAAAAAATTCACCCCATAATATTTCATGAAGCCAAGGGAAACGGCTTGTGTATTTAATCAAGCTAGACTTTTTATGTTTCCATCTTTGAGTTGGTCCACAGAAAGAAAATTGAAAGATAAATAAAACTACTTTGTACATATAATTGTTTTGTGGCTAACTGGTTACTAAACAAAAAATAATAATTTTTGTAACAAATATCTTTTTAATGGAAAAATAATTATTTAGTCTCTCTAATTTTGTCTCAAATTTTAATGTCATCCCTAAACTTTTATTTTCTCTATTTGAGCCCTTCAACTTTAAAAAAGAAGTCATTGTAGTCCAACTTTTCAAAATGAGTAAGGAAATTAAATATTAATTATACTTTAACCTTATAAACTATAACTTAATATTACTTTACCCCATTCAATTAAAAATAGTTACATTTTCACCATCATAAAATTTAAAAATAAGGGATTTGTTTAGTCAAAATTTTACATTAATCTCTAAAGCGAAGAGAAAAAATTAATTTTATGGCCAAAATGATCCATAAAATTTTACTTTTGTGGACCACCAATTATTAACCTTGAGAATGTCAAAGAGATTTTTAAAACTACGCATTTATTAACGAGGGACAAATTTTTCATATTGCCTCCGATTAGAAATGCTACAAGTGTTCAATTTGTTTTTATTTTTTTGTCAATAGTGTTAATACGAACTTAAATTCTCATAATTTAGAGATAAAATTTAACGACTATTAGTTTAGCAACTAAAGTGAAACTAAATCATAGTTGAGAGGATCAATGTGTAATTAATTTTTAATTATTCTAACTTATTTTAAAATATTAGACCATATTGACTTTCTTTTAAAAATTGGAGGGCCAAAATAGAAGAAATCAAAATTCAAGGATGAGATTGAAATCTGAGACAAAGTTAAAGGGATAAATTGATCGTTTATCTCTTTTTAATTTTCAAAACCAACCACAGAGAGAGAGAGAGAGAGAGAGAGAGAGAGAGAGAGAGAGAGAGAGAGAGAGAGAGAGAGAGAGAGAGAGAGAGAGAGAGAGAGAGAATTATCTTCTTTCTTTTTATTTTATTTATTTTCATATTTTTCCTTTCTTTTTTTTCTCCCTCCTCAAATCCAACATCTAAACATATCCTTTAGAGCTTGTTTGGAACTTGGGGTGGGGGGGGGGGGGGGGGGGGGGGGGAGGGGAGGGAAGAGAAGGGAAGGAAAAAAGAAAAAGAAGGAAAAGCAATTTCCTTTCCTATATTTGATTTTATAAGGAATAAGAAAGAAAAGTGAAAGGAAAGAAGAGAGCGAGAGAAAAGGAGTGATTATTTTCTCTTCCCTTACTTTCTCCTCCCTTGCCCTTCCTTTCTCCTCTTAGGTAGGATCGTTTAGATAGAGAGAGAGTTTTTTAATAATTTTTTCCTCCCATCCCTTCCTTCCCCCAACTAAAGAAAACTTGACTAACTCATGATGAAAGTCATAAGAAGTTCGGATTTTTTAGTTCCCTAGACGGGTTAAATTAGCTTGGACATCAAATAATATGTATCAAGCTTTATATATGTTATCAAACAGTGAAAACATTATTTATGGATGAATTTTTAACATAAGTACGAACGTTTTTATTTTGTTACTGTGCATTTTCTTCATTTATATATAGACCTAGAGAAAGAGAGAAAGTACGAAAAAAAAAACAAGAAGAAAGAGAGAGAAAGAAGAAGAGAGAGAATAGAGAATAGAGAAGAAAACAAAGAGTGTAAGTAAAATATTTAAGTTTAAGTTGTATTTTATATTTTGCTCTACGATAAAAATAAAGTATTGGGTGATCAAGAAGAGCTATCCCTAATAGTTCTACAAAAACTATCTAACTATTAGTTGATAGTTCCAGAAGAACTAATTTTATTATATATTGTGTTTGGTTATTTTACCTGCTTTATATTTTTTTAGTTTTATAATATGTTATTAGTACGAAATTTTAAGTGCTTGTGAACAATATAACTGTGTTTTTCCTTATCTCAGGAAGATACTTCATTTTATGTGTAATTAATATTTTAGTTAATTTATCTTTATTTTTGGTTCTTTTTTGTTCACTCTTCAATTCATTGCATAATTTATATTTCTGTTGAAGGTTGAATAATTGATGAATAGTAATGAATATTCATTTATTTCAAAACTTTGTTAGTTTATTTCTTCTTGATATTAAATTTTTGGCCTATAATATTTATAGATCTAGAATCCTTATTTCAATAGCTTTCTATAGACATGCACCTTGTCTATATTTTAATGTGGATTGAAATTTATAATTTGGACAAAAACAGTGATATTATATATATATATATACACACCGATGAATTGCATAGTAATGAATACTATGCATCAATAGTACTCTTACCATTTATAATTAATAACTGCTATTTATGAACAGTGATTTATTATTGACGAATAATAATTATATATGATTATACTTTTTATTATCGTGATTTAGATACTAAACTTTGTTATCATGTGAGTGTTGCATTTTGAAAATGTCAAATCTCGTAAAGTTAGAATCTATTGCTCTTGACATTTCGGGCAAGAACTATATATCTTGAGTAGTTGATGCTGAGATTCTTTTGTGTGCAAAGGTTTTTAAAAATACTATAAAAGAATAAAATGAAGAATTCCAGTAGTATTGTGCAAAAGTAATGATTTTTCTTCGCCATCATATTTACGAAAAATTAAAAATTGAATACCTTATGGTAAAAAATCCACTGACATTATGGAAAAATTTAAAAGAGAGATATGAGCACCGAAAGATCATATTTCTCCCCAAAGCTCGCTATGATTGGATGCGCCTGAGATTGTAAGATTTTAAAACTGTTAGTGAGTACAATTATACATTATTTAAATCAGCTCACAATTAAAATTATGTAGGCAAAATATTATTGATGACGATATGTTTGAAAAATTATACTCCACATTTCATGCCTCGAATATGCTCTTGTAGCAGCAATATCGAGAAAGAGGTTTTAAGAAATATTCAGAATTGATATCATAACTTCTTCTGTCTGAACAATCTAATGAGTTGCTGTTGAAAAATCACTAGTCATGCCTGACCGTGGAGGTAACAGTTATAATTCTTCAAATTCTCGAATTAAGAATACTACATCATAACACAAGCAGTGGAACCAATTTAAAACAAAAGAAGAAAAGGGAAAAGATTTACAGAATAAACCTCCTAAAAATTATAAACATGTTTGTTACAAGTATGGTATGAAAGGACATTGGTCACTTATTTGTTGTACGCTCAAATCATTAGTGGATCTTTACCAAGTATCAATAAAAGATAAAGGAGAAAAGGGAGAAAATGTTTTATAGACTTTGATGGCTCAATAGATGTCACTCACCTTAATGTTTTAGATTTCTTTGTAGATTCTAATGAAAAAATAGATAACTTTTAACGTAAGTAATGTCGTTTTTCTTATATTACTGTGCGTTTTCTTCATCCATATGTAAAGCTGGAGAAAGTGTGGAAAAAAAAAGAACAAGAAGAAAGAGAGAGAAAGAAGAAGAGAGAGAATAAAAAAGAGATAAGAAAACAAAAAGTGTAGGTAAAATATTTAAGTTTAAATTGTATTTTATGTTTTGTTTTATGATAAAAATAAAGTATTGGGTGATCAAGAATATCTATTCCTCTTGGGTGATCAAGAAGAGCTATTGAGACAGAATTAAATTCATTAGCACAACGCAAATTATTTGGACCTATAGTCCAAACATTAAAAGATGTAAAATCGGTTGGATATAAGTAGGTATTTGTGTGAAAACGAAATGAGAAAAATGAAATCGTGATATATAAAACGCGACTAGTAGCACAAGGTTTTTTGCAGAAACCTTGTATTGATTGTGATAAAGCATACTTTCCTGTAATTGATACAATTACATTCAGATTCTTGATTGGTTTATCAGTTTTAAAAGGACTGGATATGCGTCTGATGTTTGTTATAGGTATAGTATGAAAGGACATTGATCACGTACCTGTCATACGTCCAAACCATTAGTGAATTTTTACCGAGCATCAACAAAAGAGAAAAGAAAAAATGGAGAAATAAATTTTACAGACTTTGATGACTCAGTAGATGTCACTCATCTTGATGTTTCAGATTTCTTTATAGATCCTAATAAAAAAAATAGATCACTTAATTAGTGAGGAAATGTCCATACCAACTAGTTTTATTTTCTTATTCTGTATAGTTTGCTATCTTTTCCATGTCATATTTTCTAGTATGTTTCTTTTAATGAAGTAATGTTTTTCTAGTATGTTTCATTTTTTTAAGTAATTTTTATATAAAAGCATAGAACGTACCAATATATTAACTACTTCCAAGATGAATGATAGAGATATATGTATATTAGATAGTCAATGACTCATACAATTCTTCGAGAGAAAAAATATTTTATAAACATAATATTACCTAAAAATAATGTTAAGACAATATCTGACACTACAAAATTAATTGAAAGTTCCAGAAAAGTTAATATATTATTGCCAAAATGAACAAAACTCTATATTAATGATGCTATGTATTCAACTAGAGATACAAGGAATTTGCTCAGTTTTAAAGATATACATAGTAATAGATATTATATAAATATAACAAATGAAGATAATAAAGAATATATTTACATTATTTCTATTGTTTCATGATAGAAGCATATATTAGAAAAACTTGCTACCTTATCTTCTGGATTATATTATAAAATTATAAGAAATATGAGATCATCTGAAATGATGTACCAGAAGTGTTTTAACCCAAAGAATTTTATACTTTGACATGATCGTCTTGGTCATCCGAAATCAACTATGATGCGTCGAATAATTGAGTACTCTCATGGGTATCCGCTAAAGAATCAAAAGATTTTTTTGTCAAATGATTATACATGTCCTGTTTGTTCACAAAGAAAATTAATTGTAAAACCATCTCCTTCAAAAGTAGTAGTTGAATATTTAACCTTTTTATAAATAATTCAGGTAGATATATGTGGGCCAATACACCTACCATGTGGACCATTTCGTTATTTTATGGTTTTAATATATACATCTACTCGATGATTACAGATTTGTTTACTTTCTATTCGTAATGTTGCATTTGCTAGGTTTCTTGCTCAAATCATTAAATTATGAGCATAGTTTCTGGATTACTTGATTAAGTTAATAAGGTTGGATAATGCTGGTGAGTTTATATCTCAAGTTTTTGATGATTATTGTGTGTCTATAGGGATCGATGTTGAACATCGTATTGCACATACACACACAAAATGGTTTAATTGAATCTTTTATTAAACGTCTTCAGCTGATAGCTTGACTTTTATTTATAAGAACAAAATTACATGTCTCTGTTTGGGGACATACCATATTGTATTTTGCATCATTGGTCCGTGTTCGACCTACTGCTTACTATGAATATTTACCATTACAATTTTTTTTCGGTCAACAACCAAATATTTTACATTTAAGAATTTTTTGTTGTGCTATATATGCACAAATTGTGCTACTATAACATACTAAGATGAGTCCCCAACGTCGACTTAGGATTTATATTGGTTTTGATTCTCCGTTTATTATTAGATATATTGAACCCTTAACAAGGAATGTATTTACTGCACGTTTTGCGGATTATCATTTTGATGAAATACTTTTTTCACCATTAAGGAAAGATAAGACACAATTAAAAAAGTGACATGAGATCACTTGAAATGTTTCCACGATATCTTATCTTGATTCTCGAATAAATTAATGTGAATCAGAAGTTCACACGATCATTTATTTACAGGCGATTGCAAATCAATTATCTAATGTATTTACTGACACAAATAAGATAACAAAATCATATATACCAGCTGCTAATACCCCAACACATATTGATGTCCCAGTAAGACAATTTACTAATATAGTAGCAAATAAATTTAAAGCAAGTATGAAACGTGTGAAACCTGTCGGTTCAAAAGACACAGTTCCTAAAAAGAGGAAGACACAAATACATAAGCAAGTCAGTATTCCTAAAAAAACTACAATATCTAAACCTCCAGAGGAACGAACTCCTGTAAAAAGATTTTCAAAAGAGAAATCTCCTAAAGAGATATCCCTTGCAAAGAAAATGGTACATAAAAATAATGAGATCTCAGAAAACTATGTGAATACAGAAGAAAGGTAGAATAAAAATAAAATTATTGTCGATAACATATTTTTATTTCAAGTGGCTCTCGAAATTACAAAAAATAATGAAGAGATTGAACCACAAACAGTTGACGAATGTCGAAAAAGAAATGATTGACCAAAGGTTTTAACGAAACAATTTTATCACATCTATACCTTACTATGTTGTACAAGAATATTGCACACTTTATTCTTTGCTAATATTTTTTTTTATTGAATTTTTTTAGCAAGATTTTAATAAGGTATATTTTTGTGTAAAAGTCATCCAAAAGAGTGTTATGAAACAATGAAAATACTATTTATGAATGAATTTTTAACATAAATATTAACGTTTTTCTTTTATTACTGTTTTGTTTTTCATCTATATATAAAACTGGAGGAAGAGAGAAAGTGTGAAACAAAAAAAAGAGATAAAGAAGAAGAGAGAGAATAGAAAAAAGAGAAAAAAACAATAAGTGTAAGTAAAATATTTAAATTCAATCTTTATTTTATATTTTATTTTATGATAAAAATAAAGTATTAGGGTAATCAAAAGAATTTATTTTTCTTAAGTGATAAAAAAAAATTTTCGTTATTTTATTATATATTATGTTTAATTATTTTATTTATTTTATATTCTTTTAATTTTATAACAATATATATAATTTTTTGTTACGGGTGTACACTTTTCGACCAACGATCATCTCAATCTCGTGGGAGTGACCTTTCACACGCACAGATTGCATAAATTTTTCATCCTGAATCTGGACTCTGGACCTTGGACTGTTGGGAGGACCATGTTTCCATTCAGTGAGTAAAAGGGTCCCACCAAAAAGTCTAGAAAATTTTATGGTGGAAGCTCTATTCCCATGAGCTGTCAGAAAACCCCAAGTGGGTTCCTTAGATTTCGCAGGTCTGACATGACCACAACCCATGGGTGCCACACAACTGCAGTATGCGCAATTATGCAACTTCTATTAATTATCATCTTTAAGATGTAAATATTTATATATATAGATGCATACATTTGTTTACCAAAATCAAAAGTGAAAGGGAAAAAGGTTAAGAAAGACGAAAGCAGAAAATATAATAAAAAAATATAAGAGATATGAAAAGTAAAAAATGAATGAAAAATTTATAAGAATTTTATTAAATTTTTTTTTACAGAATTCAAAGAATACTTTTAAAAGACTTAGTGAAAACCTTTAAAAAATTTAAGGGAGACTTTTGAAAAATTTAATAAAAACTTACACGAATAATTTATTACATGAATAATTTCATAGATACCTAGTTAGAACTTAAGAGAAAAAAATGTAGAAAATTAATATTTTAAGTTTTTTAAGCATTTTTCCTAAGTTTCCTAAATATTTTTCAAAAGTTTCCAAAACGTTTGCCAAAAGTTTTTCAAATGTTTCCTCCACGATTCTGAAATGTTTTTTTAAAAATTTAAAACAAATTTCGTACCAGTACCAAAAGCGCATTTTTGAAAAAATGAGTTTTTCTCTCTCAAATGAGTTTTTCGACAACTATGATTTACACAACATTTTTATGGATTTTTAACTATTTATAGCCTTTTGTCTTTAATTTTTTTTTTTGATTTTTAGCTTAAAATTTATTTTAAAAAGATTGAATTCTAAAGCCAATAATCTATAAAAAGACTGCATCCAAACAAAATGAATTATGGACATAAGAGTAGTGCTTCAAGTACATTACTTCCAAGCCTATCCTCTCTTGTTACGGCAACTTCTTCAATTTATTTGTTGCCAACAACTATAGTTTATTGTTTTTACTTATTTATTTGTAGAACTCTTCGAGTGAACTTTTGGGTTGTTACAGATAGACTACTTATTGATCATAAATGAGAAAAAAATAAAAAAAGAACTTTAAAATTGTATTTTAGAAAAGAAATGGAGACTAATAATATTTCGATAATTTAAACTCAATAACATTATCATCCAAGTACTGGCACTGAAAATCACAAGGGGTGATTTAATGATTGAATGATCTCTATACTGGGATAAATTTAAAATTTGATCATTTTTCACACGATCATGTCTACCTAATCGATCATCATTTATATAAATGTATAAAGTTATTCACTACAAAAGAATAATTGATCGCATATATATATATATATATATACTGGCACGGGCATGCACGACAACTGAGTAGTACATTTCACTGATCAAAACTCATGCCTCCCAGTTTTTACTTTCTAATTGTCGAGTTTGTCGGCCCATTGGACCACTTAGCCTTAACTAAGGTCGGTGAACCAATTGTTAATTCTACCAGGTTTGTACCTTTGTAAACTGACAGTTTCAATTTTCAAAACCAACTATTCAATGTCATGTTATGTCGTTTTATTAATGTGAAATTACAAATTAATTAAATTATATCAAATAAATATGTTAAAATTATAATCACCACAACATGTAATCAGTTAATAGAGTAGTTAGAAAAATAACTTCTCTCAATTTTAGTTGATTAGACCTTGAAACATTATCTAGTAGATAGTCTTCTTAATTTAGGTAGTAATTAGAATAAAAGTTCAAACATTTGGCATGATTGATTAGCCTATGATGTAAAATGACATGATATCATTGTTGTATTGAGTTTGAATTCTTTTCTGGTTTATAGTTTAAAAGAGAAGAGAAAGAACGGGAGCAAAAAGAAATCGAAAGTTTTTTTTTTTTTATCTCTTTTAATAGTTAATTGAATGATTTTTTTTTTCTTTTTTCCTTTGAACTTCAACCAAGTAAAAGTGATTTTGCTTCGATTTTTTTTATAAAATCAAGGACAAATTACACTGAACTTTCTTAAAATTTATTGAAATTACACTACCTTTCACGTCCTGATAATTATACTGATTTTTCTTACTTCTAAAACTTCATAACAATTTTCTTCCTTCCGTTAGACAGGCGTTAAAGGGTCTTACGGTAAATGCTGACATCATTCATTAAATTAATAAAATACTAAGAATAACCTTAAATGTGGCAAAAGACTATAACAGCCTTTAGACTAAAAACAAAATTACTAAAATACGTACCCTCACTAAGATCTTGCCACATGTCTCTCTGTCCCCCATCTCTTCTCCTCAGCAACCCACTCAATCTCACGTGTGACTCTCTCCCTCTCCATGGCCGAACGCCCACTTCCATGGCCACAACACCCCATCACCCTCGTCTCCATCACCATAGCAACTCATCTTCTTGTCCACAACCTAGAACACCATTGATTGCCGAACCCAACTCCACCCCACCATTATCGCCACCACCGGCCAGTAGCATCGAACTCCAATCACCATTGCACTGCCGCACTAAACCCACTTTGGGATTCTCTTAAATCAAACCACCACATCAAACCCACAGTGCTCGATCCGAAATTGCAATTTCCCAAAAAAAAAAAAAAATTTGCAAGCAAGGATCGTAGAAACCCACACCCAGCCACCGTCGCCACCATATTTCCATCAACCTCCACCGACCTCCACTAAACCCAAGCACTGTGAAAAAATTACAAATGCATATATATTGAGTTATATCTATATATATTACATATATATGAACAAGAGTTTGGGTTTTGGGTGATGATAACAATAAATCTAACCCCTGCCTCCTCCCTTTCTCGATCACCTTGCCAACATTTCATCATGAATCACACCGTTGCCTTCTTATTCGACCCATCACCGTCGATTGCTACAACCCTTCATCACGAATTCAACATCGTCCGCCATCCAACTCACCATCAACGCCACAGAACACCCACCACCATTACTGCTTCAAACCATTACAATCTAAAACCCAACCCTCACTACCAACAAGCAAACCCAACAATCAACACCTACAATGGCCAGCAACCACTCTTAGCACCTATGCAGTCAAGAAGCCAATTGTGTATTTATGTTGTTGAGGAAGGAATGGAGGTTGGTTTCACTTTAGTGATAATGACGGAGGCTGTGATGATTTCGGCTGTGGATGGGTGATCTTTGGTGGCTGCCATGGTGGTGGTTAGTGGCAAGATCGGCCATGGGTTTTCAGAATGAAAATACAATTATATATATGTAAATTGTGATGTATTGGCTGAGCTCACCCTGTTAGCCGCCTTCAAAATTCACAGCCCTCTTTTGTCTCTTTTTCTTACTCTCTCTCTCCATTTATCTAGTATAAATAGATGTGCCTAGAGACAATTCTAGGCACAATTAGAAAACTTAGAGAGAAAGAAAGAACAGAGGGAGAAAATAACAGAAAGAGTAGTTTAGATAAGTTGTAAAGATCATGTTATATTATTATTTTATATTGGTAATAAAGTTTTGGGTGGTCTAGAAGATCAACCTTAATATTCCAGAAGAATAAATATAATAAATATTTGATAGTTCATGAAGAACTATTTACGATATCTACTTTGTGTTGATTTATTTTCTCCGGCTTATATTCCTTACTTTTATAATACGTTATCAACACGAGACTCTAAGTACTTTATGGTTTTCTTGACATCATGATACTACTTTTTCTGTGTAATGTATCTTCATTTTGAATTCTTTACTGTGCACTCAATTCGCGTGAATAGTATGAACAGTAATTCACTATTGCGATGAATAGTATTTTTTTAAAAACTCTGTTACTTTATTTCTCTCAGATCTTGCATTATTTGCCTGTAATAGTTAGAGATCTGGAATCCATATTTCAATACCTTTCCATAGACATGTGACTTGACTATATTTTGATGCATGTATTGAAAGTTAGAATAAAGATAAAAATAGTAATATTATATATATATCAATCTATGTTACTATTCATGAATAGTGATGAATAGTATTGATATAATAAAATATAATATAAAATGCAATGAATAGTGCATTGATTTTTGTTTAATTATTTATACATTATATCTGATTTAAGCTTATTGTTTTGTATGGTCTAGCATTGTAAAAATGTCAAATCTTGCCAAATTGAAATTTGCCGCCGTTGATATTTCTGGCGATAATTATTTATCGTGGATCCTTGATGCCGAGATCCATCTTGCTGCAAAAGCACTTGAATAAACAATAGTTGAGGAAAATGACGCATCCCAGCAGGATCGCGCAAAAGTTATGATTTTCCTTCGCCATCATCTTCATGAGGAACTGAAATCAGAATACCTCACGATAAAAGATCAATTGCTCTTATGGCAAAATTTAAAAGAGAGATACGAGTACCAGAAGACCGTAATCCTCCCAAGAGCTAGATCTGAATGGATGCACCTGATGTTGCAAGATTATAAAACTGTCAGTGAGTACAACTCTGCATTATTTAAAATCAGCTCACGATTAAAATTATGTGGAGACAAGATTACGGATGAAGACATGTTAGAAAAAACATTCTCTACATTCCATGCCTCGAATGTGCTCCCGCAGCAGCAATATCGAGAGCGTAGATTAAGAAATATTCTGAATTAATATCCTGTCTTCTTGTGGCCGAGCAAAATAATGAGTTGTTACTGAAAAACCATCAGTCCCGACCTACTGGTTCAGCTCCATTCCCTAAAGTGAATGCAAGCTCAATTAGCAAACGTGGTCGCGGATGTGGTTGTGATAGTGGCAGGAATAATGGTCGCAATTGTGGATATTATCGTGGAGATTATCATATGAGATTTAAAAATACCACACTATACCACCAGCAGTGGAATAAATATGAAAAGGGGAAAGGGTTACAGAATCAACCTCCTCCTAAGAAATTTGAAGATACTTGTTATAGGTGTGGGATGAGAGACCATTGGTCACGTACCTGTCGTACGCCCAAACATTTGAGAGAGCTTTACCAAGCCTTAATTAAAGATAAAGAAAAAAATGCAGAATTGCATTTTACAGATTTTGATGGCCAAGTTGATATTTCTCATCTTGATGTTTCAGATTTCTTTGAAGATGCAAATGGAAGAATAAACCATTTAATTGGTGATGGAGATGTCCACACTACTTAATATTATTGTCTCATTGTTCTAGTCCATATAGTTTTTATCATCTTGTGTAATGTTTCCTTCATCCGTTTGTCTTTACAATAAATGATCATGTTTTAATTAAGCACTTTTAATATGTTATATAGATACATGGATCATACCAACACGTTGAGTATATCTAAAATGAATGGTGAAGCCATATGTCTGGTAGACAGTGGAACAACACACACAATTCTTCGCGAGAAAAAATATTTCTCACACTTGACATTACTTGAGGTTAATGTCAAGACAATCTCTGGCACAACAAAATTAATTGAAGGCTCCGGAAGGGCCAATATAATATTGCCAAGAGGAACAAAGTTATGCATTGATAATGCATTGTATTCTACAAAATCTACAAGAAATTTGATTAGTTTTAAAGATATACGTCGTAATAGATATCATATTGAGACGACGAATGCAGATAATGTAGAACAACTTTACATTATTGCTTATATTTCAGGAAAGAAATATATATCAGAAAAACTTGCTGCATTGTCTTCTGGATTATATTATACTTCTATAAGAGCAGAAGAATCACCTGTAGTGATGCACTAGAAGTGCTTTGACCTAAAAAATTTTATACTATGGCATGATTGTTTGGGTCATCCAGGGTCAACAATGATGCATCGACAATTTACATGGACATCCGTTAAAGAACTTGAAGATTCTGTTGTCACATGATTATACATATGCTGCATGTTCACAAGGAAAATTAATTATCAGACCATCTCCTTCCAAGGTAATCCTTGAGTCCCCATCATTCTTACAAAGAATTCACGGGGATATCTGTGGGCCAATACATCCTCCATGTGGACCATTTCGTTATTTCATGGTTTTAATAGATGCATCTACACTGTGGTCACATGTTTGTTTACTGTCTACCGTAATATTGCTTTTGCTAGACTGCTTACTCAAATTATTCGCTTACGGGCACAGTTTCCAGATTACCCAATCAAGTCAATACGACTAGATAATGCTGGAGAATTTACATCCCAAACCTTTGATGATTATTGTATGTCAATAGGGATTGATGTTGAACACCCAATTGCCCACACACATACACAAAATGGTCTTACTGAAGCTTTTATAAAACAACTTCAGTTGATTGCTCGACCTTTACTTATGAAAACAAAATTACCTGTTTCTGCTTGGGGACATGCCATATTGCATGCTGCATCTTTGGTTAGAGTCCGACCAACTGCTTATCATTAGTACTCACCATTACAACTTGTTATTGGTCAGCAACCAAATATTTCTCACTTACGAGTTTTTGGTTGTGCTGTATATGTACCTATCTCACCCCCACAACGTACTAAAATGGGTCCCCAACGTAGACTTGGAATTTATGTTGGTTTTGATTCTCCATCTATTATTAGATATTTGAAATCCTTAACAGGTGATGTCTTCAAGGCACGTTTCGTGGATTGTCATTTTGATGAGTCAGTCTTCCCACTATTAGAGGGAGAAAGGACACAATTAGAAAAGTAACGAGAAATCAGTTGGAATATTGCAACAATGTCTCATCTTGATCCTCGAACGAGTCAATGTGAATCAGAAATTCACAGAATTATTCATTTACAGACAATTGCAAGTCAATTGCCTGATGCCTTCACCGACACAAAGAATGCGACAAAATCACATATACCAACTGCTAATACTCCAGCACGTATTAATGTCCCTGTAGGACAATCTATTAGTACAGCAGCAAATGAATCTAAAACACGTTTGAAGCGTGGGAGGCCTGTCGGTGCAAAAGACACGGTTCCTAGAAAAAGGAAGACACAAGAAACAATGCATAAGCAAGTTGGTGCTCCTGAAGAGAACACAATATCTAAACTTCCTGAAGAAGAGAAACCTCCTGAAGAGATATTTCCTGTAAGTGATATGGTACCTGAAAATAATGAGATCTCAACAAGTTATATGAATACAGGAGAAAGCTGAAAAAGAAATAAGATTGTTGTCGACAACATATTTTCATTTAAAATAGCTCTTGGTATTACCAGAAGTAATGAAGAGACTGAACCACAGACAGTCGACGAATGTCGACGTAGAATTGATTGGCCAAAATGGAAAGAAGCTATTGAGGCAGAATTACACTTATTAGCACAACGTAAAGTATTTGGATCTGTAGTCCACATACCTGAAGATGTGAAACCTGTTGGATATAAATGGGTATTCGTACGAAAACGAAATGAGAAAAATGAAATAGTACGATATAAAGCCCGACTCGTAGCACAAGGTTTCTCGCAGAGACCTGATATTGATTATGATGAGACATACTCTCCTGTAATGGATGCCATTACGTTCAGATTCTTAATTAGTTTATCAGTCTCAGAAGGACTGGATATGTGTCTGATGGACGTTGTGACAGCCTACTTTTATGGTGAATTAAATAATGATATATATATGAAAATTCCTAAGGGATTTACAATGCCTGAAGCACATATTTCATCTAGAAGCTTATATTCTATCAAGCTTCAACGATCGTTGTATGGGTTAAAACAATCTGGACGCATGTGGTACAATCGTCTTAGTGAATATCTATTGAAAAATGAATATGTGAATAATACAATTTGTCTATGCGTTTTTATTAAGAAATCAGAATCTGGATTTGCTATTATTGCAGTCTATGTCGATGATTTGAATCTTGTTGGAACTTCTGAAGAACTAACAATATCTACTCGTGATTTAAAGAAGGAGTTTGAAATGAAAGATCTTGGAAAAACCAAGTATTGTCTTGGATTACAAATTGAGTACTTATCTAGTGGAATTCTTGTCCATCAATCAGCATATACTGAAAAGGTTTTAAAGTAATTTTACATGGACAAAGCGCATCCATTAAGTTCTCCAATGGTTGTCCGTTCACTAGATGTACATAAAGATATTTTCCGTCCTCAAGATGACGGTGAAGAACTTCTTGTTCCTGAAGTACCATATCTTAGTGCAATCGATACCCTTATGTATCTTGCCAATTGTACAAGACCTGATATAGCATTCTCTGTCAACTTATTGGCACGATACAGTTCTGCACCAACACAAAGACATTAGAAAGGAGTTAAACATATATTGCGTTACTTACGAGGGACAACTGATATGTGATTATTTTATGCCAAAGAGTCACAACCTGAATTGATTGGCTATGCAGATGCTGGCTACCTTCCTGATCCTCATAAAGCTAGGTCTCAAACTGGGTGTGTGTTTACTTATGATAACACTGCTATATCCTGGCGATCGGTGAAGCAGACATTAACTGCAACTTCTTCAAATCATTCTGAGATAATTGCAATTCATGAAGCAAGCCGAGAGTGTATCTGGCTAAGATCCATGATTCAACATATTCAAGAAAGTTACGGATTATCTACAATCAAAGATACATCGACGATATTATACGAAGATAATGCAGCTTGTATTGCACAGATTAAGAGAGGCTACATTAAAGGTGACAGAACGAAGCATATTTCTTCAAAGTTCTTCCATACACATGAGCTCCAGAAAAGTGGTGATCTTGATGTTCAACAAATACAGTTTAGTGATAATTTAGCCGACTTATTTATTAAGGCACTACCAACTGCAACATTTGAAAAGCTTGTGCATGGTATTGGTATGCACTGTCTCATAAATCTTTCATGAAGCAGATAATGTTCTTATTCTTCAGGGGGAGTTAAGTACTGTACTCTTTTTTCTTCGCTATGGTTTTTTCCCACTGAATTTTTCCTAGCAAGGTTTTAATGAGGCAGTTTTAACATACCCAATAGGTTATCCAAGGGGGAGTGTGATGTATTGGCTGACCTCACCCTGTTAGCCGCCTTCAAAATCCGCAGCCCCCCCTTTGTCTCTCTCTCCATTTATCTAGTATAAATAGATGTGCCTAGAGGCAATTTTAGGTATAATTCAGAAAGATAGAAAACTTAGAGAGAAAGGAAGAACAGAGGGAGAAAATAGCAGAAAGAGCAGTCTAGGTAAGTTGTAAAGATCATGTTATATTATTATTTTATATTGGTAATAAAATTTTGGGTGGTCCAGAAGATCAACCCTAATATTCCAGAAGAATAAATATGATAAATATTTGATAGTTCCTGAAGAACTATTTACGATATCTACTTTGTGTTGATTTATTTTCTCCGGCTTATATTCTTTACTTTTATAATATAAATAAAGTATTTGACAAATTAGGTTTCATTTTTGACTCGTTGTCCCAAAAAAAAATATTTTTATAGCATTTAAAGAGAAAAGTTGGCAAAAATATAATTAAACTAAAACTAACACTGTTTTCAGACAAACACTAGCTAGCGAGGCCGGTGTAATTATCAAAACGTAAAGGGTAGTATCTTCTATTTGAATAAATCTAAAGGGACATTAGTGTAATTTGCTCTAAAATTAACTTGAGAAAAGAAGTTACTTTTCCTATCTTTTCACTCTCTCATTTCTTTTTCCTCTCATTTAATGATTTCAGCTGTTCCATGACCATTGTCAGGCTCTGTTGGTCTCCCCCCCCCCCCCCCCCCCCCCCCCCCTCTCTCTCTCTCTCAACGATAAACGACAAGTAGCTTTCTTCATTCATGCGTAATCCTTATGTGTCAACTAACTATTCCCGTCAATCCCCATTTGTCCGAGGGCCACTTGCAAAGTAAAGACACGAAATAATTAATATTCATATATACATTTCTATAGTCTATAATATACTATTCCGAATTGCCACAGTTTTGTATGTAGAACTACCCAAAAGGCAGCAACCGCACATGGCTCTTAAGTTGAACCAATTTAGTAATAAATATGACAATTCAAAAGTGCATGAATTACAAGTAATACGAACCCCCACGTCTAGAATTGCTTTTTCTTTTCCTTTCCTCACGGACTTCAATCGCGAGAGCCATCCTTCTAGTATATATATGTGGAGAGAGAGAGAGAGAGAGAGAGAGAGAGAGAGAGAGAGAGAGAGAGAGAGAGAGAGAGTGTATTGTCAAGGAAGTTCACTAGCACACCATCCACAGCCAAGGTCTCAGGCCCACCTTAATTCCCAATCATAATGTCAATGGACCATTTCAAAGCAGCTGTGTCCAGCTAAAGGCAAACAAGCTCTCGAAACTAGTTTTTCTTTCTGATGGCACATTAACAGACAAGACGATCGACACCAGTTAGTTCCCACATTAAGGCTCTATGTCACTTTCACTCTGTTTGCCTGCTTGGTCTGCCTACAATCTTCTTAAACCTCTCTCTACACCCACCCCAGGACCATATCAATTCCTTCCAAACCAACAAGAAACTGCCCATAAGACGTGTATGCCCCTTGAAACATCATTTCTAACCTGTTTCACAGAAGTTATATCTAAAAACAAGCACTAGATAGCAAGTATAAATGGGGACAAAGAAAAAAGTCCTCACAACATTTAGCTATTCTAGCAGCAGCATCTGTAGACTCGTCTTAAAAAGTTTTCCCATCGGCTAAATGAAATTTCAGACATGAATCGAGGAAAACTTCAGCAAATCCATGAAGACGAAGAAAACTGGGTCTCATGCAATTCTTGTGTAATTTTACAAGCTGGAATACAAAAGCACACCCTCAAAATCTGTTATAAGGTACCCTACAAATAGAAAGAGCATGTTAGGAGTGAAAGAGGGCATGTCCTGATCTGCATACTCATCCCTAGCATTTGGTGTCAACTAGATTGTTGGTCAGAAAATCAATCACCTCTCACATCTCTCATATTTTCAAAATCTCTACCTGCATGCCTTCTTTCTTTCTTTTTTTTTTTTTTTTTTTTTTGCTTAGCTCTCTTCACATGTTTACTTCATTGGGTCCGAGTCAAACACCCGAGCTTTACGGCTATACAAAAATAAATCCAACAAGTTAAACAATGATGTCAGTATGAGCCTGATTGTCTATTCTGCTCCCACCAGATTCTTCCCTCTGCAACCTGTTACGCTTGCACCAACATAAATACTGAGGGATAGGCCCGTCTTCTTCAATGACCCAGGCATGCTCTGCAACAGCCTGTAATGTCATCCTCTGTATTGGGTCTGCAGAAAAAGTTTTCAACAAGAAGAAAAGAGAAAGCAAAATAAATAACACTGACGAAAAACGAACCCACTCCTACTGACAGAAAAAAAAGATCCAACACTACCAGCTGGAATAGATGTAACTGACCTTTGCAGAGTAACCCCTCTATTAAGTTCTTCAGCAACGGGTTTATACGATCAGGGAGAGATACAGGGTTATTAACAATCTGGGAAAAGAAAAAAGTTATCTATTCAGACCAATGACAGTTCAAACATCAAAAATGACAATAGGTATGCTAAATTGCTAAATATAAACAACAAAATAATAAATGACGACTAAGGTGGCAATACAAGCAATCCACAATACCTTGTCATATGTATCCTGCAGAGTGTCTCCAAGAAATGGGTATTTACCGAGTACCATACAATACAGTGTAACTCCCACTGCCCATGTGTCAGCAGCTTTGCCACGGTATGTTATACCTGTTAATGGGATAAAAATTCAATAATTTTTAATTTTTTTTTTCATTCTTATAAGAAGCTGAGTGGAAGATACATCCTATTCACTTCGTGATTTTAATTTTACAAAAATATATTCACAACATGGACAGAGATCTCCAACCTAAACAGCACTCTGGTGCAGTAAAAACAGGGGTTCCAGGAGAGCGGCGAAGCTCATCATTATCATCCTGTAAATGAAACAGTTTAAGGCAGTCAGGAATAATATCACACTATATTAGCAAGTGGTTGCAGCAGAAAACTAAATAAACAAGGTAAATCACAACACTAATTATTTCTAGCTCTAACAGCAGCAATCAAGTCACTAGACTCACTACTACAGAGCAAATTGGTCTGAGGGCCAACGTCTCCCATTTTTCTATCTGCATTTTGGCATAAAATTTATTTCAATTTAATTTTGCACATTCCAAGAGACCGGCCAGCAACATAGGACTTGCAATTTGAACAAAAAGCCTAGCGGGTCAGATAGCACGGGAGGTCAAACCAAGCACAATTGGAGGTACAAAATTACCAGCCAATGCTCGACCTAAGCAAATCTCTTGCCCAAGTTCAAGCCAAGCTCTCGTTATGTTGCTGGGTTTGGTCAAGTTGGAATAATGACCCTAATAATGGAATAAATAACTTCCAATCAAGCCTTCCATTCATGGAACAGACCCAAGACCACACACGCAAAGGCACTACGAGGGACATGCTAAGCAACTTGATCATTTTTTGATGCACAAAAACACTGATGAGCATTTCCGGTCAAATGCAGAGCAAATTCAACCCAACACATTTGATATTCTGCAACTGCTGATCTAACAATGTCCAGAAGTCTTGCTTCATTAGGAGCCCTCGTTGGGGATAATTAAATGTAATAATCCACAGTACCCAAGAAAAAAAGTTATAATCCACTGAAATGTGCGAACAGACCAATCAAGACAACATTTTCCCAGTCCTGTTTGGAATGAGAGTACCAACCAGGACCATTTTACCAAAACAAGAATAGTGGATCCTCTTCCACTTATTAACCAATAATAACATGAGGATGGTAGTCACCACATCCCTTTCTAATTACAATATGAAGAATCAATGGCAGCCACTGATCTCCAGCAACTAGATTTGAAGGAAGGAGATTTACGGAAGAGTAAAATCAGTTAGTCCACAGGCAGGGATGAGTTGAAGTGAAAATATAAGTAGTTCATCGAAAATAAGCTACAGATCAAGACAATCATTCAAACCGAAAACATCAAACCCATTTCCAATTGTCAGATAAATATTCTATGAAACTGGTGCACACTAGATTTATGCAATTCATTCAACTTTAATATGAAATCTAATATTTCAAAAGTGTCTAAATTATTTAAACAAGGTTTAGTAATGATAAGTGCTGATCTAATTTTGAAACAACTCAACCATACTGCAGCAGCTACTAACTTCTGTGTCATTTTAATTACTTGAACTTGGTGCGACTTTGTCAGTCCTTAGTTTTCTTTTTTGTGTTCAAGAGATTATTCCTTCCAGTCAACATAATGAGAGCACTTCCTATTTCCAGGAACTTTGAAGTTTCTTTCTTTATTCATATAGGAATCCCAGCAGGATATTTCAATACATGGTGGATACGTTGGTTAAAGAGAGTTCATTATAGCTATAACTACTAGAAAAAGAAGCAGGTGATACTTTTGACAGCCAATTTTCAGATTGAGAAAATATATCCAACCAGAGCAAACAGCACCTACAGGTACTCAATACATAAAGCTTCATCTACCCAAAGCATCAAGGAGTGAACAGTGAAAACCTCTAACTTTATCGACATCGGCCATACGACAGATGCAATTTTGGTTGGGGGTTGGTAAGGTTACCTCCGTATGTGCTAAACTGGGCCAATATTGTGGGCCCAAAGTTAGAATGCCTGCTAACCGGACCAACCTCAGGAACTACACAGTCCCTGTAAACTTGCATTCAACTAAATCATTTGCATATGCAGCTGAAAAAGAACATAGTCACTCAAGTTAAGCTCATTTTGCAGTTTGGTTTATGCCTCTGGTCAATGACAACTCTGATCATCTGTGGACTGCAATGCCTGAATCAATGACTAAAGACAAACCAATCAGAAGTGCTCCCAAGATCTCGTCATACAGGCAATGAACAAAGCCCCTCCCCTTCGTCTCATTTATTTCTTCTTGGTATATGCATCTTGAGTTTCACACTGCCATAAGGTTATTCGCAAACTTATGTTCATGCTCAAAACATCCACTATAAAGCTACAATGCGACTTCTACTTGTCAACATAAATATGTTTTCTTTAATAAAATAATGATTGTTACCCAGTAGCTAATAGTGTTTTCAACGATTTAGATAAGAATTGAGGCCAAACCGAACCAATCAGTGGACCACTTTGCTCAAGCTTGGATCATTTTTCTCCTTGGCCAAACTCAAGCAATCCTCTACCTAACAAGTTCAAGTCAATTGGTTTCTTTAATACACTCCTAGAGTGCTTAAGAGTTTATTAAGCCCAGTCCAAGCCACACTCAAATTTATGACCTTGATCTATCTGACAAGCTGCTCTCAAGCGAGATTGTAGCCAAGCCGATTAGAGCTGAGCTCAATTTATCAGGATTTTTTTCAAACTAATCCTTCTTCATGATTTCAAAAGAAGAAACCATAAACAATGGAAGCTAATAAAGAGATTTGTCCTATCAAAAGAGGGGCGGGAAAAAAGAGAGGAAACAAAATGACATTTTCATTTTCCAAATTTCCCACATATAATTACTTGAAAAGAACACATGTAAAAGTGAAATTATTCTTGTCAAATCATGGTTGAAGAAGAGCTCAATACCTCAAAAACCTGGCTGACGCTGAAATCACCAATCTTTACCGAGCCAGCAGCAGTGACCAAAAGATTATCGGGTTTAATATCCCCGTGCACAATATTCTGTTGGGAAGAAACAAAAATCCACATTATGTTTTTTGACACAAGAAGGGACGAAGACAGGCAACTGAAATTCAGGTTAAACAGACTGCCGGGTATAATATAGTATTAAAAGTATTCATCATTTTCTAGTGTCCAATTCTCTATTTAAAATATGATTTGATCTCATGTCCGCATGTGTCAATAAATCACATGTACAACTAAGATAAGTATGGTAACTACATTTCTCACCAACAATAGAAAGCACATAAACTTCTGTAAACAGAAACTGACAATACACATCTGCTGTGAAGCATGCCACAAACTAGTGAGCACTTTGTGCAAAAGGTAAGCTTATAGACAAAAATCACAAAGCACAGCCTCTTGAAGTCAATCACAGAACAAAAAATTAAAACAGCCCTTCATAATTTTTTCTTGATATATACAAGAATATATAATTGAAGCATCAGAAGGGCTTAACCTGTACACAGAGTCTAAAAATCCAAAACAGGAACTATACCAAACCCAATATATATCACCAGGGACCCACAAGAAAAGCAGAAAAACAAAAAGGATTATCTCCTTGAGTCACAAAAACAACATTGACAGCACCATTCCTTTTAAAACCATTCCCCTTCAAACGATCTTCTGTTATGTTCTCTCCATATACATAACATAAGATATAACTTGGCTACAGACACCTTCTATGCCAACATCAAAAGAAATTCTTAACCAATCTTGGAATCACCATTCAACAATGAACATAACAAGGATCAACACACAAATTTCCACAGCAACATTCCACTGCAACAAGAGGTGATTAACTGAACTGATTCCTCTGGACCCTTATACAGCACCAATCAATCAAAAAAATTCCCTCTTTTCCTTAAGGCTCCGTTTGTTTAACTAGAAAATGAATCCTTAAAAGAAAATTAGATTGGAAAACATTTGGTAGTAAAATAATTTATTTCTTGATTTTCCATTTGTTTGTTAGGGAACAACTACTTTTTGTAGAGAAATTATTCTATGACTAGTTGTTATTTGGACAAAATATAAGAGTAAAATAATTTTTAATAAAATCACATAACTAATACAGGCATTGATAGAGATGGAGAGATTGTGAGAAAACTCTTCTTTATGAAGTGGAATCATAACAGATAAAGGATATTGATAGAGAGAGGGACAGATTGAGACAGATTTAAACAGTTCCTTTTAAATATCTGACCCAAATTCTTGGATTCCCTTGATCATGGAAAACAACATCCATATCAAAATCTAGATGTTATTATTCAAAAAATTTCTAGTTTCTTGGAAATCATTTTCTTAAATTTTTAGATTTTCATGCAAAACAATCAGCCAAAGTTTGGCATCTTCCTGGAATTTATATATATTTCCTACAGTCTCTTGTGAAACAACAGGGACTAAGTTGTTGATGACTATGTAATCTCAACTCGGGTACTTGTGTCAGGTGCGGACAAGTGTCTAAGTGTCAGATTTATCTAACTTTCATGTCCACTGACACTCAGACATGGCTAGATGGACATGACTAGATTTCATATTTATTAAATACCTCTTTTGCTTTTTTAAGGTAAAATAATTTTATAAACTAAAATATAACATTTCATGCATAAAATGAAAGTCTTGTGCATAATTCTATAGTAAACTCAATCAGTTGTACATACTTATTAGATGCATACACAACTAGCCATATCGGGCACATCCCATACCCTTATCTGAGTGTCGAGTGTTTGATACAAATATTTCACCAATTTAGAAGAGTCCAGATAACATAGGTTGATGATAAATACAAATGACATTTTGACTCGAAAAACCCAAACCCCTCTTTACCCGACCCCTAATAGTAAGGGTTTAGGGCAAGGTAAGACTAAGGTCACACCGCCTCACCTTGCCCTTGCACTGATTATATTATGAAACACTCTAAAGACCCATATTATACTTTAATGAAATAAAATATCCTTCATATATTTAAATGAACGTAAGGGTTTTGATATTATTTTTATTTTTTGGGATTTAAACTCTTGCTTCCTCAATATTATATTAATTTTATGTTTGTAAAATTTGAGTTTTTTATTTTGAGATTTTACACAGGTTTAAACGCCCCAACCCGAACCTAATTAGTTTAAATGAGATGTGAACTGGGTGAGGAGGTTCAACCCCTCATGGGTTTGGGGTGAAGCTTTTTCATCAGAGATAGAGGAGAGTTTAGCCTAACCCGTCTCCAACCCACCCTATTTTCATCCCTTATGGTAAGAACGGCCTCTCATAACCAAGCCAAATAGTAACATTTGAAGAACCTTAAGAAGCCAAACCCCTTTCCACAAAAACATGTTATCATTTGCTCAAAAAGCTTTCAATAAAAAAGAATATACTATGAGCATTGCATTCCCAGCACCTCTTCAAACCTACCGAACCTCAATCCCCTCCTAGATAGAGCAACCTGAGAGTAAACTCATAAAATCCCTAATTGAATTCCCTTCCCAATCATGAGACGATCTTCTAAAAAGAGAATTCCAAGCACCACCCCCTGGGTACCTTCCAAATAATCTACCAAGAAAGCCTCCTTTGAGATGGCACTTCTGAATAGAATAAGGAAAGCATCCCCAAAAAAGCCCATCTTATATCAAATGTCTTGCCAAAACCTCACCCCACCCCGTTTCCCACCTTGAAGTAAGAGAGTTTATAGAAATCATCCTACAACCTTACAATCTCATTCCATACCCCTCACCGTAAGGCCTCTAGTAGGCCTCATGGTTCAGCTCCCTCAATTTGGACCCAAATCCCCCTACAACCACTTTTCTCCGAAAACCCAGTCATAAGAAAATTGTCACAACCACTTCCCAAGAAGGGCCTTATAAAAAAGCTCTAAAATTTTCACTCCTAATTTGTGCTACCATAATACTCTAATACTCAAGCGAATTACGTTTTTGAAACGCAGTTCTGAACCATAGTACTCTTACATTGCAAAACGCTAAATTTAGCAATTCAATTTGATCCCAAACTTTTTTTTCTATTTATTTCTTTAAAGGTTACCTAATAAAAAAAAATCAAATATAATGAACAAAAATCTAGGGAGAATGAAATTTTGGTATAACAATATGCAAAAAAAAAAAAATCATAAATAGTCCTAAAAATATGTTTTTTGATGATTAATTTGAAAAAACATATGCTATATTTTTGCAATGTTTAATTTTTTAAAAAAATTGTTCTAAAAGTACCTTAATTCTAGTGGTGTAATTTATACAAGTTTACCCCTAGCGTACTATATTTTAGAACATGTAGCGCAACATGTTCCCATTTCACGTAGCTGAACGATCCGTGTTCAGGTAACATAGCTGCCAATTATCCCCCTCCTTCAGTAAATGTACCTCATCCCATAGCCAAATGATGTTTACATTCATCCCCCATCCCACCCCATAGTAAATTCCTCATCAACTTTTCCAATATGAGCCCATCGACATAAAAATGGTGAATGAGTACATGAAATATGTCGGCATACTAGAAAGGCTGCTTTTAATAATGATCAACCTACCCCTCTTAAATAAGTGATCTCCCTTGCAAGTAACTAATCTCTTCTGAGATCTCTCCATTATTGAGACTCACAAAGCCTTGATTTTGAAAGACAATCCAAGAGAACGACCAAGATAGGTAGCCAACAGAGCACAAACCTTACACCCCATATTAGAAGCCAAAATATCCATGTTAACCCCCTTCTCCCATAAGAAGAAGCTCGCTCATAACTAGATTAACCCGAAGCCCACACCTCCACATTCTCAATTCACTCCTTGCTAGCTCCACAAAAGATCAAAGTGTCATCAAAAAGCAAAAACAAAATGAAAATCATATTCCCACCTCAAACACGCTTAGATGACCGTCCTTTGGCTACTTGCCAATCATACGGCTTAAAGCCTCCATCCCAAAGAGCAACAGCAATGCAGAGCGAGGGTCCCCCGATCTCAACCCCCTAGAGCTATCAAAAAGACCTTTGGCCACCCCATTCAAAATCACCAAAAATTGGACCATCGAAATAGAGAAGCAAATCCCTCTCCCGAAAACCTGCCCTCTTCATAAGGCAAAAAATCCCAATCAACATGGTCATAAGCCTTCTCTACATCAAGCTCACAAATGACTCCCAGTTGATTACACTTAAGCCTTGAGTCAACACATTCATAGGCAATCCAGACCACATCCAAGCTCTTTCTACCACTAGCAAGCACATTCTAAGAATCACGATATCATCCCCAACCCGTCTCATCAAACTTAGCAATGATTTTGTAGACACTGCCAATCAAGCTAATAGGCCAAATATTGAGACCCCTTTTTTTTTGGGCGCCAAAGTAGTGAGAGACACATTAAACTCTTCTCAAACTCCCCAGAGTCATAGAACACTACAATAACTACCATAACAAAAAAATACTACTGAAATAAAGCCAAAATAAACACATGCAGCCTCAAAGCCTTGTCCTTATTAAGGCTCTTCAAGTCCGCAACCCCCCTCCTACTCTAAGAACGGTCTCCCCGACCACTGACTATCATCCTCCTAGATAGAAGAAAACTCTATATCATTTAGAAGGGGTATAAAGCTCTATAGAAGTCCACAATTCCGCTCGAAATAGATTCTTTTGTAACTTGTTCTACCGTTCCACCCATTAATTACCATTCTCACTACATACCTCCTATGAGCATTTGACCTTCTACAAAAAAACTCCCTATTGCAATCCCATTCCTTAAGCCATAAGGAGGGAGCTTCCTTGCTCCAACTTATCTCTTCTAAGATTAGAAGCATTAGCCTTCTTCTCCACCATGCTAACCTCTCTTCTGCACAAAGACCCTCCCTCCCCTCCTCGTTAAGACAATTAATATCTTCAAAGAGTCTATTTTAACTCCTACCTTCCTGAACACCTCCTTATTCCAAGTCTTCAAGTCCTACAATGTCTTCATTTTACAAGCAATCCAAAAACTTTGAGTTCCCACCAGCCATTGATCAAATTCATGCACGCTTCTTCTCTTAGCCATATGTTCCAAAAGTGAAAAGGACTTGGGCCACTAGACAACCATCTGAAAGGAAGTAAGGAATCTATGTGTCTTTGACATAGAAGGCCTAACCTGACTATTACCCGAAGTATACTTGCCTCCCTTGGAGGGCACATCACTCAAAGTTTACCAGAAAATGTATTCCGAAACTCCGTCATATGCCCACTAGTGGTCTCGCTACCCACTCTCTCATGACAAAAACTGATGACGTGGAAGTCCCCTCCCACATACCACGAGCAATTACAAACAACTCCCCACCACCCCCCTTTCATAATTTAAGGCAGATAGATCAGCCACAGACCAAATATTTCCAGATTCCGAGAACAAAAGTTGTCAATCATCACTCAAATAGACACCGGCACGAAGAAATTATCAAGCTTTCTCCAAACTATCTTACTCAGGATATCTTTAGGACGACAACTATTTTTCAATGAAGTCTCCAGCCGAGAGATGACAATTTGGTACAGCTGGAGTGCTATAGCACCAAAATGAGGAAACTGGTATTTGCAAGACTTAACAGTCGAGGCACTAAACGAATATAATCAGTTACACATGCCAGTATAATTTATTTTTTTCATAGCAGTGAACACTTCTTAGCATTAAGATTCAAGATTGTTAAAAGAAACACTATTATTCCAAAAAGGAGCCGATTTAAACAATTGTTTCACATTTGAGGATAGTAAAAATCAATGAGAGAACAGAGTTACTTTTAGTTTCAACCGATCCAACAAGCCAACAAAACTACAATATTACATAGAATTTAAAATCCTAAATCTAGCATTGTGGCTGATGAATTGCCATTTCTTTTAGAATTAGATAATTTTCAACATTCTGCATAAAAGCATAAAAAAAAATTGATATCTCTATGCACTGAATGAGGTCAATATTAATAAGCAATTAACAAAAATTTTCTTTTTTGGACCATACTTTTTCAAAACAAAAATATCTTAGTCCATGAAAGGATGATATCATGGCAATAGCTAAGAACATATAGGCACTACAGAACATGAAAAATGAAGGGGCAGTGTATATTGAATAGAAAGTAAAATTGACCAGTTGGTCTCATACATGAGCGTGGAGATACATCAACCCAGAAACTATATCCCGCAAGTACTTTTGTGCTTTGTTTTCTCCTAGGCCACCTGGTGGGCCAGAACCCTCACAAACCCATTTGCCTTCCACATATTCCAGAACTGAGCAAACAAAAGAAGTGTTCACCATCAAACTCAGAGCCAACATTCACATTCTTCAAAAATTATAATTTGGTGTGAGATGAAGACCACTTTCGGACACATAAACATGACGCGAATGACAGATACGAGAGAGAGAGAGAGAGAGAGAGAGAGAGAGAGAGAGAGAGAATAAAAGAAAAAAAGCAGCAAACATTACCCATGTAGAAGTGATCTGTAGTAGGGTCATCGATCACCTCAACGAGATTAACAATATTGGGATGGTCCAACATTTTCATGATTAAAACCTGCAAAACAAAAGAATTAACACAATTAACCAAGAACTCAATACGTTAAAGGAAAGAACTACCCACCAAAAAAAGAAATGGAAGTACTAATACTTCCTATGTAATTAACTGAAAAGCCACAAAGGAGTAACCAAGTCTGAGCCTTATTGAAGGAATAGATGCCATAATCTATATAACTGCAGTAACAAAAGTCCCACTTTTTTTTAATCTCTCTCAAATTTATCCTGATGTTTTTATCAACTGAACGAATCCCAAATCTATCCAGCATATATCAACAATGTTGAATCTCTCGCATCTTTTTCCACATCTTCGAAATATTTTGAACAATTACTGTATTTTTTTTAATTTCCCAAATTATTTAGGATGATTATAAAATAGAGACTCATATTTTAAACTTTTTTGATAAACATTGCTTTCTATTAATCACATTCTTCGTAAATTCTTTTCTAAACTATTACCGATATTTTCCAGAATAACTCCTGAATCACGAATTCTTTCAATGCTGAAAATTATCTGAACCCGAATTTGTCACTATGATCACAACACACCAGAAGCAGCACTGATATGGGCCACCCAACCCATCTAAAGCTATAATTGACGGAGAAAAGGAAAGGAACCCTTCAAAAGACCATGGTAACTATTATAGGCTGATACAAGTTCTCAAAATTATATCCAACCGATATGTAAGTAAATAACTCATGCATTTTTCTGAATATTTCAGCTATTACCATCCATGTTGAAGTGATTGAGGTGAAATTCCAACAGTGTTTGAACAAGATAAATTACACAGGACATGAGTAAATACCTCACGCAGAACATCAGTCATAGCAGTTTCGCAAGGTGCCACTCGCAGTTTTAATAAATGAGACTTGTGAAAAGCCTGCAAGTTAAAATTGCACAGATACAATTATTTATGAAACTATTTGGCACGAAATTTCAATTTCATAGTGCTCTGTAGTTATAAAATTGGAATGCTACAGTAATTATGAAATTATTTGGCATTCAATTTCAATTTCATAATGTTAAGTAATTATATCCACGCAACCTGTAGGTACCAAACAAAACAGTTCTTATTTTCCTAACTGAAATTGATCAATCCCCAGCTAACCACAAATAAATAAATGAACATGATCAGCTCAAATTTTCCTTACAAGGGCCACTGGGAATATCTAACAATGGAGCTACTTAAGTACAAAACCATCCCATTCATTCTTTCAGTGTAACGTAGTCTAATCACTCTTTATAACTTCAGTACAAGAGAAATAATAATAAGATGCCTTTATGCTGATTAACTAGCCTACTCAAGCCCCATATCCCGTCATTAGGAAAAAGCATATATCCAATAAATGTAAAAGAAAATTTATTTTCCTCAGGCAAGACAAAGTAGAAGTAATTTCATATGAGGAGCTAGACACGAACCACGAGTATACCACACAAGTCCCACATAATAAAAACATTACCTTAATTGCATAATGTTTCCCATCAACACTGCTTCGGTAGAGAACCTGTTCCATTGACAACGCAATAAGACTAAATAATAACTTCCTGTAGCAAGTAAAAAGTTGTAAAATATCATCAAGTTGTAAGCTTACCACTTTTCCATAGCTACCAGCACCAATCTTGCATTCACGAACATATTCATTAATCATCTTGTTCCCGTTTTCATCCTACAATGAACCCCAAAATTAATAGTACTTCTCCAGGCCAGATGCCAACAATCTGTATGATGACATTCCTATATGAAACGTTATAATATGTTTTCTTAACCCAAAAACATTTAAGTGAAAATGTGAACACAAAACATAACAAGTTAATAAAGTGGTTCATAGGGCCAGACTAGCACACACAAATACAGATATAGGTCTTAGCTTCAATTGGTCAGCCTTATAAAATAAATATCATTCATCTTTGTTAACAAAAAAAGCTAGGAGCATTACATGAAATAAGGAAGCATGCACGCAACCAGATCTAGCCTTTAGCTCCAATTGGCCCTCCTTATAAATACTATCATTTTTGTTAACAAAAAAAGCTAAAGGCATTCACATGAAATAAGGATAGAGCAATTTAAATCTCAACAATCAGGTAGCATATCAGTAATGTGGAGGAAAGCTAACAATAAAACCATAACCACCCAAATAAGTATGGGCAAAAAAAAAAAAAAAGGAATAAAGTTAGATAGCATAATTATTCTAGTCCCTCCGGTGGTAATTTAGAAGTACTTTCAAAATATACTCAGTGAATTGATATAATTAAAAAAAGAAGAAAACAAAATCACTTGGAAGTTTTTCATTGATATAAAGCTGCCTACATGTCTAAATTTCCTGGACACATGAAATATTCTGTGGCCTGCCAACATCTTGGGCCAGATAAAGTAGAAGAAGAGCTAAAATATTGAGTAGTTGATTTCTAATCTCTAAAATTCACTAACATCACATATAGATATTTAATCAGATAAGGGATTAAGCTCGAGTGAGATATCTTGCATACGTAAAATAGTTTGAGCCTAATAGCATCTCATGGCAACCTTTCCATACAGCAAACATAGGTTTTTCAATGCTTGTACAGCCATGACAGCATATACAAAGGGTCCAAGACAAACAGATACATCCAAGGACAGCAAATTGCAGAATTACGCAGTACAGTTTTTGAATAAAAACAACAGTAGACAACAGTAGAGGCTAAAATGCATTCCAACTACCTCTGAGCGCATAAGTTTGTGGGTTTCCTTAACAGGAAATTTCCGACAAATCAATCCATGTTGAGTTCTATATATGAGAATCTCTTCGGAACGTTTCGTTGGGCTTTGCATCTCACCATCATCTCCAAATCCAGTATCAGTTGCATCACCATTATATGAAAAATCATCCTCATCTTCTAGCTCTTCATTCAGCAAAAACTCCTGTGAAGCGTGATTGCCCATGCGTGCATTAGGGCGCCCTAACCTCTTGCGTTTTCTTGCGAATGCAAATCCGAAACAACCACAGCAACCCATTGGTGTCTCTCTCGCAAATAAATAGCTCTTGCTTAACATAAGAAGCTTCAGTTTGAAGTAATAAATTAAAATTTACAGCAACAAACGACCAACTTGATCCCAAAACCTGAACAATATGATATACATTACATAAATATCGACCCAAAAGACAGCAACCCTCCGCCACAAATCACGTCAAACTTGAAAATCAAAAGATAGGTTATCTGGGTTTTCCAGCTAATTCCACATAAAAATGGAAACAACCTAAATTGAGTTATGTATATATGTTCTTGAGTCTTGGTGCATATACTCTGTACGAATGTACAGATTGCAGATGCTAACCTAGTTTATGAAGGTCTGCGGGGTCCAAGCCCCAGTCAGCTTCGCTATTCCAATGGATGCCATTCAGAAAAATGAAAGAAACAGTTGACCAAATTGATGCTGTTATGATTCAACGCCGACATCGCGAGAACTCCAGTTTGTACCAACGAATGCAGGCCACTCTAGACTCCTCAAGCCACACCGCCTGCCACAAACCCTACCGCCCACCACCAGTGCCTTGACCTTTTCCACCGTTAAATTAAAAAAGAAAGAAAAAACAAATCAGTGACAAACAAAGCAATAATGAATACTGATTAATATTCAAGAAAGGATAAATAGCATCTATAACTTTCGGACCAAATCACAGAACAGCATGAACGACAATGCGATATTTAAATTGAACCCATCCATGACAATATATACATACATATATATATATATATATATATAATGCATCAAAACGCCGTTTACCCACCTTTTATTGGATGACGAAAGCGATTTGAAAACCCTAGCTCCAACTCATTGAACCGTCATCATTAACTAAAAATCAAAGCTTGCTTCACGAGAGAACCAACCCCAGATCATATAAATAAGTCAGTAAATAACCTGCTGAATAATTTGAACATCCGGGGATTGCAAAACCCTATGTTCGACTCATGTCGTATATGATGCGAAAGCCATAATTCGATTCAGGCTACGTTGGGAGAGAGAAGTTTGAGGAGAGAGAAAAACCCTAGATTGAAGGGGGTTGTGGGTTGTCAGAGGCGAGGACTTCGGTGGAATTGATGGGTGCAAATGATAGATATGTGTGTATACCGCTATGTATATCGCTGCTACGTAAGTATGGTGATTGGTGCTTCTCGTAGGGAAGGCGCGTCCGAAGAAGCAGCGCCAGCGCGAGAGAAACAGAGTCTTGCCTTTTTGCAGAGGAGGAGGAGGAGAGGGGGGATAGAGGTGGCCATCGGCCCGGCCCAGACCGAATGTTTAGGGTTTGGGCAAAGTTTTTAGGGTTGGGCTGGGAAAAATTTTTAAACCCTTTAAATTTGGGGGCCGAGTGTGGAAAAGATTAATTGAGATCCGGACCAGCCCAATAGACTTACAGAATTTGTTTAGTTTTTTTAATTTAATGAAATGAAATGGCTTTTTTTTTTTTTGATAAGGGCGACACAGCACAGTGGCAAAGAACAAAAACTAAAGTTGTAGAAACATCATGCTCAATAAGTTGAGCAAAATTCTGAGGCAAAGCTGACATGCAAAGAAAAGTTTGAAGAACACCATCTCTTTATTTAGTTGCTAGTTAGTTCGCACACGCATTCGCTTTTCAGTTGCACCAAACGAAGACCTACTGATTTTGGAAGGCCCAGGCTTTGATATCTTCTACTAAAACCTTGATCTCCCATGAGCAGACATAGCCTGGCTCATTGATGCAGTTGAATAAACTTAAAGAATCACTCTCAAAGATGCTTTTAGTAACTGCTAAGCTTCTGGTCATAGAACAAGCTACTCTGATAGCCTAAGCTTCTGCAGACTGATGAGACTCAGATGCTGAAGTTGATGCTAGCAGCGCTTCCTTGTTACAACGAGCCAGAATAGCAAAGGCTGTTGGGAAGTCTCTAGACGTGAATGCACCATCACAATTGAATTTCGTCCACCCTTCTGGAGGAGGTACCCAGGTTGGAAGAAAAGCTAAAGGAGAGGAGAGAGGATTGAGGAAGGGGGAGTATAAAGCCTAAAGATAATTTGCAGCAGCTATTGAAGCTCTTAGAATAGTGGACACAGGATTGAAAGGGATGCCATTAAAGATGAATTCATTTATGGATTTCCAAATAGCCCAGCAAAGGTTTGCAATTAGAGCTTTTGCTTACTCATCAGGGCCACCAGAACCCAGTGATAAGAAATGAGCCTCGAACCATTTTGCTACAGAAAAAGGCAGATCCCGATAAACCTTGAGCGATAGATTACTACCAAACCAAACATTTATCATCTATTGGCATCCAAAGAGGATGTGCTCAATAGACTCAGGCTCTCTATGGCAAATGGGGCACAAAGGATCTCTAGAACACCTTCTTCTGTGAAGGTTCTCTCTGGATGCAACATTGTTTGAGATGACCTTCCAGATAAAGTGGCGAATTTTTTTTTGGGGGGGGGGGGGGGGGGGGGGGGGGGGGGGAAGATAGCTTCCACACCTTTTTCCAAAGAACTGAGGGGGGAGGGAGGAGTTGGGCTTAGGAGGTTTCTTCTTATGGGAAAGATTATGAGCTACCTTATACTCCTCTTTTACAGAGTATACACCTAAAGGAGAAGGATGCCAAATCACACAGTCCTGATTCCGAGCCCAAGATAAAGAGATAGCTAAGATGGCCTTGGTTTCTTCAATTGAAAATAGGCTTTTAATAAGGTGGACATTCTAACACCTTTGGTTCGGAACTATAAGATCAATCACTTTGGAAAAAGGGCAGCCTTGAGGTTTTGGAGAGCTAATTTTCTAGTTTGGCAAAGAAGGGATCGACTTGTCTTTCCCAGTGTTGATGTAGGCTTCAGATACAACATTCCAGCAAACTCCATTTTTTAGCAACTTTTTTCCTTGAAGTAAAGTAGACCAAAACCAAGAAGGTTTGTAGCCAACTTTGGCTAGCATAGGAGAGACATTAGGGAAGTAAATACCTTTAAGAATTCGAACCCATAACTAGTTTGGGTTGTTAATAAGCGCCCAATATTGCTTGGCCAGTAAAGGTAGATTAAAACATTCCATATCTCGAAAACCTATACCTAGAGATGGTAAAAAAATCCGTTTATGCGGGTTTTTGACCCGAATCAACCCTAACGGAACGGGTTCGGAGTAACATTTATTGGTTTCGAGGGTGAAAGATAAAATTTTATTAGGTTCGGTACAAATTCGGATCGGGATCGGATAACCAACAAAATACCAATTTTATAAACAAAAATAGTGTCATCCCGGCCTTTCTAGCTCCTATTCGTTAACTTTCGCGCCTTGGTTGGTGCGCAATGAAAAGAGGTCATTGTACAACACTTTTTGTCAGGTGCTCTAGTACAAGCAATTCATTATTTTCAATTACTATATGTATATATATACTTATATATTGCCTAATAGAAAAATATAACAATATATGTACTTATATATTACTTATATGTATACGTATGTAATAGATTTATAAATATACATATACGTATACATATATCTCTAACAACTTAATGCAGAAAAATTCAAAAAAAGTAAATATTTCAACCAATGTGCAGATGGTCAAATGATGTTGCTTTGTGCTAGAAGTTTTAGAGAGAGAGAGAGAGATGGGGAAAGCGAGTGAGAGACCTCTCTCGTAGATTTAGCTGAGAGACTCTCGAAACACACATCCAGGAGTCATAAAGCCAAAGAAAAGCTTCATCACCACTCTAATGGAGGCCACCACGCTTTGCTGTCCATCCTTCAGAGAAGCCACCTCATGTCTTCGCCGTCGCCGTCGCCGTCGCCGTTGCCATCGCCGGTTCAAGCCGCCGTTGCCATCGCCGGTTCAAGCCGCCGTTGCCGGAAGTCGGAGTCGCTGTCGCCGAGAGTTGCAGTCACCCTTCCAACACTCATCGCCCTGCCATGGCCCATGACCGTGATTAAACCAATCGAAGGCCGATGGTTCCGATTCTTGGCCTTCCTCTTCTACATCAACGTCGATTTGACGGACCAAAGTCGGTGAGAGAAAGCTGAAGGTCTGATTTTGGGACCAATCCGGGCGGTGATTTGGAGAGAGAGGGTTTGCGTATTGGAGAGAAAGGGAGCAAATATTGAAATGAGAGAGCATACGAAGATGGTTCGGGTTCGGGGTCGGGGTGAGAGGCAATCGGATCGGGTTCGGGGTCGGGGTGAGAGGCAATCGGATCGGGTTCGAATTCGGAGATACATCAGCTCAAACGGGTCGGATTTGGAAAATGACTCTTTCAACCCAAACCCGATCCATGACCATTCCTACCTGTACCACATGCGCCTTTAGGAGTAGACAGAGCCTCCCAGCTGCACCAATAAATTTTCCTACCATCACAACTACCACCCCACCAGAATTTAGCGAAGGCCGCATTGATTATTTTGCATAGGGAAGACGGCATTTTCAAACACGACATTGGATAAGCGGGTATGGCTATTGAAATGGCCATTGAATGACTCTAAGAGAGTAAATTGTGCAAGTTTGAAATTTTACAATTATTTCTTAGGGCTGAGATAGTTTTGGGGGCAAATACAGAAATGAAGTGGCATATTGTAACCACTGATGTGGCAATCAATGACTAGCAATTACGAAGGAAAATTTTTTTGCCCAATTTCTAATCAAAATATTGTTATTTTCAAAATTTTCAAAATTAATGTTACTTAGAAATAAACTTTTGTTTTTGTTCGTTTTTACAACATCATGCAACACATAGAAATTAAAGTGCATTAGTAAAAAATTTTGAGGTAAAGGCTTCACTGCCTCTACTAAAAACGGAAGCTTTATATCACATGTAGCCTTCAATTCGATTGAAAATTCGAGATTTCTACCAAATATGGAGCCTTTAAATAAAAATAGAACCACCATAAAACAAAGAGATTTTGTATTGTAAAGTACTTGATAAAGGGCCTTCACTTTAATAATAGCTTTAAAATATTTCAATCAAAGTACAAACTTTAAGAGCATCCCCTCGAAATGGCAATTTTAGATTTTTTTATAAAACCTCCGCTATAAAATGGAGGAAATATAATTTTGTATCAAATTATAAGTAGTAACTAATCTCAACACGGTCTTACTGAACATACTCATAAAAGCAAAAAAAATCAAATATCCTTGATCATCGAGTTATAAATAGTTAGGTACGAGCCTAACTATTTAGTTGAACCGTATAGTACACGTATTTGACATTTTACGTATTATACTTTTTTTTAAAAATTGATCAAAAATTAGATATAATTCAATATACTTTTAGCATATTATTAATTCTATGCTCGATATATAATTATAATAGTAAAATTATTAATCATTAAACTTATTCGACTTTATCTATTATAGGAAAATGTTGTATCACTCATGATTTGTACATCTTTACTAGTATCGTGTTATATATATTTTGAATATTTTTCTCATATTTGATATATTTAAATCATTAAACATGTTTTTGTTCTTATTAATACTCAAAATATTAAGTTACAAATTAAAATAGATAAGTTAACCCATTCTTATATTAAGTATTGAAATAATAAAACAAAAATTATTTATCTACCACTTTAATTTTACTATTTGATAGTAATATATTTTAAAAAATTAATATATATGAGACAAAACTACATACTAAACATATATAAAAAAATTACTTATAAAGATTACCGTATTTTTTATTTTGACTTTTAAATTAGTGTTTGTATAATACCCTGATAATTATATATTCGTATTTTTATGCCGAATTTTATTATTGTTTTTTTTAAAAAAAATCATATTAAACCTGTACGTATTATGTATCGTTTTTATCGTTCTGTATTTTACTAACTATGGTTACAAGAATTTGATTATAAGTTATTAAATGGTCAAATGGATAAAATTTTGCAATTTTAAAAGTTGTTCCTAAAGGGCCTTGTGAATTCCTAATTGGCATTAGTAACTTAGGGGAGATATTTTCTTAATTGATACTTTTATCACATTGGACATCTTCAACTCATAAGGAATATTTACTACGCAAAAAAATATTCATGAAAATAATGAAGAACTACATAACCAACAAATAAGAAGCGAAATATTTAAAATGCTAAAATCATTTGGCTTTTTCTATTATGTACAAATTTTCTTCTCACACTAACCGGTGAACCATTAGGATCATATGCAGTAGGCATAAATCCATCTAACAAGCACTTCTTTACTAGTCATTAACCATGTTAAATTTGATTATCTAAGATATACGTATGAATGCTGCTTGGATTTGAATAATCTATGCAAGTGAAAGTTTTAAGAAAGTCTGATTTAACATGCGAACTAAATTGATGAACACATACAACCTGCTAAAGAAAAAGATAATGAGCATGTGTCGACGTTTATTGGGTTGATGGCACTCCTATAATTAAGTTAACAAACTTAATCATAATAAATTGAATAAAAATTCTCAACTAAAACTCGAGTGAGCGTACCTTACCTTTCTAGTGCATGGGGATATTTATAATTTTTAGAATGCCATATTCTCTTTGAAAATTGTAGTCGACCTCCTTCTAGGAGTCATCCACTCTTGGGTTGGTTTTACAATGTATTGGACTTACGCTTCAATGTCTTAGGACCCGTTTGGTACAACTTTTTTTAAGCTTATAAACAAAGAAGCTAGGTTTTTCTAGTTTTTTATTTTATGTTTTTATTTTTTTGCTTATCTTTAATTAAAGGAAAGCCAGAAAAGTAAAAAAGAGAGAAAAAATTAACCCTTTTTTGCTTATAAGTTTAAAAAAAGCTTGACAAAAAAATTGTACTAAACAGATAATTAGTCCATTTAGGAATAGGACTTATGTTTGCTGGACCTATTAGTCGTTATAGGTTTGGACTATAATCCTTGGGCTAGTCCCCTTGGGATTTGGCTCAACACATGCCCATTTCATAGTTATCAATCTCGTACCGGTTAATATATCGTTTTTGCCATAGATATGGTACGTAGTGGCATCGGTGCAATATTGGATACCGTCTTGAATTTATTGCCATAAATATTGCATGCTATAAAAATATATATATTTAAAATGTCAAGAGTTTTAATATAATGTAAACGTGTTATCCAACCGAAATAAATATTTAAAATAATTAAAAGACATATTATTATCTAGTATATGCCTAAAATAAATTTTGATAGACAATTATCATCAAAAGAGAATAAAATTAAATTATCTTAAAATAAATTACACAAAACCAGTATTGTTCGGTATTCCCGATACCACCGATATTGGCCGATATTAACCGGTACCTTAGCCGATATGATATCACTATTCATTTATACCGGATTAAGACCTGTACGGTACATACGTGTCGGTATTCCCAATATTGGTATGAGATTAATTACTATGGCTCAGCATGCTAGCTCGTTGGGCTTAGACCAACATTTCCAAGCTTAGCATCCTTTATATTGGGGTTGGTTTTTATTGGACCCACAATTTAAATTTAAAATTTTTTCATATAAAAATGGTAAGGAACGTGTATAAATTTTTTGAAATATATCGAATTAAAATTATTAACAAATAGCCCCCAAGTAAATCTCACAACTTAGGCACTCCTAGTTTCAGTGCCAATTGCCTTATTTCACTAGGCTAACCCCGATTATCAGTCCGTTATAAATTATGATCCGGGAATACTTAGCCACAATATGGACCAGCTTAATGCATTATCTCTTAACATAAAAAATTAAAAATAAATAGGGATATGAATATCGTTCAAATCATAGTTATCTCAGTCTTTTTAGAACTTTTATAGGATTGCTTTCACACGAGATCTTCATACTATATACAAAATATACAGATTGTCATTTGGGTGGCGTGGAAATGTGAAAATAATGTTCCATCTCAATTGCCAAACGTAGAAAGGTTTCGAAAGGGACTAAAGAACAACTATGTTTAATCGTTTAGGCCCTGTTTGGAATCGGTTCTGATTCTGGTTTCGTTTTTATTTTTCGTATTCTCGAAATCAAAAAATTTGAGAACAACTCGTTTTTCTTATTCTTAAAAACAAAAAAATGGGACTATCGAAAACACTATCGTTTTCATATCGTTCTCATTTTCGTATAAAAATTGTTCTGGAAACTCAAAAAATACCTTTTTAATAGTTCCTGAAATTGGACTGTTTTCTGAAAAATTTTCCGAAAACAAGTTCCGGAACCAGTTTACCAAACGCGATTTTGATGGAAACAGTTTTTAGAACCAATCTGCCAAACATGATTTCGTTGAATTTCAGAAAACAAAAACAGAAAACAGAAACTGAAACCACAACCAAACAGACTCTTAACATTTATTTGTTTGCAAAATGGGATTAGGAGATAAGTATACCATGATAATGGACGGAATACATATGCTATGGGATTAAATTTACAAATGAAATGGATACAGAGATGAAAATTTAAATATGACTGTCAAATTGAACAGGTTTATGATCTGGTAAGGCTTTTTGTCAAGTGTTTTTAGGTAATTAATTTTTTTTTTTACTTTTTTTTTTCTCACCTCAGGACCTGTTTGGTAGTATTTTTCAAGTTTTTTTAGTTTATAAGTAAAGAAGCTGAATTTTTTTTTAACTTTTTTGCTTTTGTTACTTATATGAGCTTATAAAAGCAAAAAAATTAAAAAATAAAATGAAAAAACTAAATTTAAACTCTACCAAACGGAGCCTTAGCTTATAAAAGCAAAAAACTCAACAAAAAAATAAATAAATAAAATTTTTACTTTTAAACAAAAAAAGTCAAGTTAAAAAAACTTAAAATAAAATATACTAAATGGACCTTTAATCTAAACCTTATAGAATACCAGGTCCTATGCCTTTTTTATTTTTTTCTCCCATCTCCCACAAATTAGATAATTATTAAGTTAAAGGCTAGCATGCTTTTTTATATATTTTTTTTTGTCTCACACAAATTAAATAATTATCAAATTAAAGACCTTGAGACAACCCCTAATTGAATTCCTAACCTTATTTTAGGAGAACATGAGCCCTCAACGGACCTAGCTCAGTTGGTTCCATGTCCTTTTTCATCGCAAATGAAAATAAGCGGACTCCACGGGTTTAATTAATCCCACCCCACTTTTATTCCAAACAAACTAGCCGGACAAGGAAATAAAATAAAAAAAGGTTGAATCAATGTCTAAAATTAATGGCTCCGATTTTCCAAATTCTCAAACTCATGGCGGCCAACCAAAAAGGCCTGTGGGCCGTGGCTTTGAACCTGCACGTGGTAGTGCTCTAAACTGCTTATCATTGGCCTCTCCCCGCTCAGCGATGCAAAGTTGAACACGAGTCTTTTTGCGATTCGAAAGGGCCGGCTTAGTGGGTGTTTCAGCGGTTCCAATGGCCGTCGGTGTCCTCGCTTTACAGGGGTCTTTCAACGAACACATCGCAGGTCCCCTACTTCTCTCTATCGATACATACCTTTATGTGTATATGCATATGTATAATATTATGCATGAATCGTTTTCCTCTGTTTGCTTGAGTTATGTCCAAGGAGTTGAGTGATTGAATCATCTTTCTTTCTGGTCTGTTGGGCAGCGCTTAGAAGGCTTGGCGTGAAGGGTGTTGAGATACGGAAGCCCGAACAGCTGCAGAGTGTGACATCCCTCATCATCCCTGGAGGGGAGAGCACAACCATGGCCAAGCTTGCTGAGTACCACAATCTGGTAGTCTCTCTCTCTCTCTCTTCGAACACACACATGCTGGCGCGCTTTCACTTATTAATAATAGTCTAGTATTACTTGGTGTGAATCATGAAATGGGTTCTGCTTGTTTTGGTACGAACCCAACAAATCAACCAGATTAATCAAATAGTCCCGCTGTCCTTCATTTGGTTACCGAGAAAATAGAAGAAAGAAAGGAGGCAAAACTCTGGATTCTACGTGTTTTCTTCTTGTTTAGCAATTGATGAATACTTCAACAATCTAAGCCATATCAATTGTGTTGGGCCTATTTGAATGAGAGGGTTTCTAACTTTCTGTTCTCCGTTCCCAAATTAATGACTTGTCAAAAATAAGGCATCATTATTTTCATCTGTCATTACCATTGTGATTTCCTCATTACTTGCAGTTTCCTGCTTTACGCGAATTTGTTAAAATGGGGAAACCTGTTTGGGGGACCTGTGCAGGGCTTATCTTCTTGGCTAACAAAGCTACTGGTGGGTTTTCCTTTATTTCCTTGATTGTCTTGAACTGATTTTTCAGTAATGTAATGCCATTTTTAAAAGCCAGTTGTTTAGTGTTTTTATCAATTGGGAAACAAAGAATGTAATTCAATTAGAATTTGAGATTCATGGTGTGTTCCTTCCAGGCCAGAAATCTGGAGGGCAGGAACTAATTGGGGGCCTTGATTGTACCATCCACCGGAACTTCTTTGGCAGTCAGGTAATTCTTAGTATAAGCATCCTCACGTTTATTGTGTTTACCAAGGATGCAAAATAACAAAAGAAGATAAATGGAGTGCAGTACGGAAACATATGTTAAGTTGACCCAAATAAATGTTGGATTTCATAAATTCCAAAAATTGAAAATTTTGGTCACAATTTTATATTGTACTATCCAATTCACTGTATATTTTAGTTTTACGATTACCTTCATAAATTAATAAATTAATTCATGCACCTAAAGTCTTAAGTAGCAATTTCGCATCGCGCTTTCTCATTCCATAACTTTATATAGTACGGAAATAATAGAATCATTATCTATTCCATAAAATCAAAGCTGCATGAGGAGCAAATTTATTTAATAGTCTGCTAGAGTGATGTTGTGCGAGTCAACTTTTCTGGAGTATATACATTTTTTTTTCTTAAAAACGTATTTTTGTCTCTAAATAAATAAATAAAATTACAGATTCAGAGTTTTGAGGCAGAACTTCCAGTACCTCTGATTACAGCTAAAGAAGGTGGTCCTCCAACTTTTCGTGGGGTTTTTATCCGTGCTCCTGCGATCCTTGAAGTGGGACCAGAAGTTGAAGTGCTGGCTGATTTTCCTGTCCCATCTAACAAAACAGTTGATCCAAATTCTGCTCTCAAAAGCCAAGAGGTTTGTGTGAGCTCTCTTTTTTTTATTAACTGCATGACCTGCTGACTTTAACGTGAACTTCAGTCTACTACTAAATTTTGACATATGTTTTTTACGATTGTTTATCTAATGGAGTATATTTGTGCTATTGCTATTATGCTATTGTGAAGACAGTATTTTAATTGTTGTCCTATATGTGTTTCTTTCTTTACATGGCATAACATTTTTTATGTGGTCAATAAAGTTCAATAGTATTTAAGTAACAATAGCTCCTTATGCAATAAAGGTAAGGAATGACATTTTTCATCTGAGAGGATTCGCTTAACTGCAAATTGAACATGCAACCAAGTGGTGTTTTCCTAAATTCATGTGCTCCCAGAATTGATTTCTCTTTTCACCTTTAGTTGTCTTGCAAGTTATTATCTGTCTAAAAACATATAAATCTTTGAAAGAGTAGTGGACAATCTAGAGTGAACCATTGATCGTTATGGTAGAAAAGGTGGAACCATTGTGCGATAAAACACTTACTCTAGAACGTAATACATTTGGGTTATGCTAGGTTAGATTACATTTCTGGATCATTATAAGCTATTTTTTTAATGTTGAGTCAGTTTTCTGATTTTATCTGCTTTAAATACTAGAAGTGGTTAAATTATTACATCATTATATTTGAAGGGTACCTTCTATTTGCACTTAGTAACCTTCTAGATGTAGTTTAACAAATTGAAAGCATTGGACTAAACTTTTCTTGTAGACTTTGGACCATTGGTTGGAGTCCTCTTTTTATTTTATACTTTTTATTCCTCCTCCCCCAACAAACAAATAAGCGTATTGTTGTGTTAGGTTTTAATTAACTATTTTGAAAATAAATTAGGATGGCGAAAGGTGTGTGCTAATTGAAAGCATTGGACTTAGTTTTTCTTATGTACTTTATTTCTAGAAATTCCGGTATATGGATACGCCACATGCTTTGAAATGTGGTACGCTATGGGTATATTGGTATAAATTACACTGTTAGAATTTAAGGTACTTCTAGATCTATTTTCTTTTAACAGTTACACATCCAATAAAATATAGTTTATTTTTTTTTCAAATTAATCATATAAAAACACATTTCTAAGAGCGTTATAGCCATTTTTTTTTTTGCATATTCTTTTGCCAAAACTCCTTTCTACCCAGTTTTTCGATCATTATATTTGCTTTTTCCCTCTTTAGGTACCTTTAAGGAAATAAATAGAAAAAAGTTTGGGAACCTATTGGATCGATAAATTCACGATGTTGGAATGCCGTTCCGAAAACGTAAATTGATAGGGTATTAGCTTTTTCTCTTAACACTACTTTGAGCACTTGCTGGAGTCCTTTTAATTTTGTACTTTCTATCCGCACACAAATTAATAGATGTATCATTGTGTTAGGTTTTAATTAACTATTTTGATATTGTAGTCTCGTGACAAAAGAAATTGGGATGGCTAAAGGTGTGTGCTAACCCAAGCACATATTCAGTTTGCTTGTAAGTCCAAGACTTTGGAGGGTTAATAATTAGATAAGTTTGGGTTCCCTAGAAACATACCTTAGATATCGACCTGGAAGGCTATGTGACAATTAGGAATAAATAAGTTTTAGGTGTGTGTACTAATAACTATCCTGATGGGTGTTTGTTTGCATGAAGGAAGAAAAAGAAAAAGAAGAAATTTTTAGATCATCAAATCTAGTATAACGGATGAGAAAGTTTAGGCGTCCTATTTGGATAGTCACTATGGTATAGTCATCCTTTTGTAATCTTGACTTTGACCATACAATAAACATAAAGATAATAATCCTTATGAGGTATCCAAAAAGATGAGGTTTATTATTGGGAAATGAGTTTGGTAGTAATTACTCACTCATTTGTTATCAAGATCAAAGATGTTTATAGGAGTGGGGATTGTGCTTTACATTCTACTTGCAGAAATAAAGAAATGTCCAAAAATTTGTCAAATAGCTAGGTGATGGTTACAACATTTGTAACTCGTGCTTGTGTAAAGCACAATAAATATAAACTGAGGTTGCGTCTGTGTACGGGTCAATTTTATGTGCTAGAAGCTTTAGTCACCGTGGCATAATCTTTTTCTGAAATTAATGATATTAACAGTGCATGTACATTGGCCCACTTAGCCACGTGGCATACCATGCCACTTTCTCAATGTGCTGAGACCAATAAGATATCACCATGTGTTTTGGTGCTCCCCTCCGCAGTCGAACCATGCTGGTTGAGGCTACGGTACATGGTGCTGTAATCTTGAGCCTAGGTACTCAGGGATGATATCCAAGAGGCCTTCCCTTGGCATGCTCGATTGCCCCTTGGCATGGCTAAAAGGGCTCTCCACTTGAGTGCATCCACCTCCGCTTATGATAGTAAGCTTGGCTCCGCCAAGCGACCCTCCACACAGGCGTGCTCCTTCTTTGCTTCAAAGGCCTTTCTCCAATGGTACCCCGATGCTCTTATGCCAACCTAGACTATAAGGTCTAGGGACCTCTTTGGGGTTGGTGCCATGGTGATAGGGCCTCCGAATGCTATGTGATTACATTGTTAATGTGCTTTTGGATAAAAGAGGGAGCAAACCCACATGCAAAGAAAGGAGTCTTCATTGATCGGAGTTTATCCACATAGGCAAACATTCCTTTTCCAACAACTCCACCAAAACAAGCAGTCCATGTTTTTGGATGATTGCCCATTACCTATGTAATGTAATATAATAGAATAATGTAATAGCCATCATGATGGTGTTGATAAAATATTAAATAAATCATTATCTTATTGTATAAATATAAGATATTTGGGGGATTGGAAGGGGAGCTATTTAGGAGCTTCCAATTATTTATGAAGTCATTTTTTTCAAGCCAAGTCTTTTTGTTGTCATGAGTAGCTAGTTTTTTTCCTTCGAGCCGATTATGAAAATCATCCAAGGATCTTGGGATATCAATGGAGGTAATTGAGTTTTCATTGTTTGTCTTTAAAATCTTTTAATTACTAGTAATTAAATTCTAGATCTTTGAAAAAACTTAGATTCTCTACTAAGTTTAGTAATTTCTATGCACAAATCTTAGTTTGGTATAGTTATTGCACAAATCGATGGAATGAATCTATGACTTTAATTTTATTAGTTTAGATTTAATTATTATTGAATTTTTGTTTTAATCGTTAAATCTTCTGAATCAAAGACTCAAGATGAAGCTAATGATTTGAGTTAGAAAACCTTCGTTGGAATTTCGAGGGAATTGGGTGATCGGATCAATTAGATCCAAGACCGTTTTTATTAAGTTTAATTTAAAGTCTAGTTTAACAATTAGCAAACCTCCTAAAACAAACTGTTTTATTTTGGTTACTATTTATTTTTTTTGTTACACTAACTGTTTAGATCTTATCGGCACTGTTCATGGTGGTATTCAAACAGATTGGCTTAGGTTCCAACTGAAGCCATTACAATGCTATGGTGTTTAGCATGCCTTAATCAGTATCTAATTTTTTACCGTGGGTGAATTCTAGCATTAACTTTGCATATTTAGATAATTGTTTCCTGTGGTTCAACCCCGATCCTACCGGGTTATTATTGAATACTACTTCACCGCACCTGCTTTTGGGTGCATTAAGTAGATTAAGAACTATGGCTAATTGAACCGGTTGGTTAAAGGATAAAAGCCTAACTATCAAGAAAAGACCCTCCTGAAGAGGTGTTACCTTGTGACTTCGTGAGGCTTGGTGGCTAGAATTGAGGGTCAGTTAACGTGCTTGCCCCTATCCTCATCCGAGGAGATTTGCATTTTGGCCGGTCTTAGATAGAGTGAAATCTCCACAAAAAGGTAACTCTAGATCAAGATAAGGATACATGGCGTGCTTCGTATTCCTTTGTACATAAGGAGCATGCCTAAGTAGCCTTTGCAACCGATGCCTCTTAGAGTATATTGACACCATACTAATTGAGGTCGCTCCACTAAAAGAAGTTAGGCTAGACAGAGAAAACTATTATCCACTCAAGCACGGGCCCTCAACACACCAAGGTAAGCTAGCTTCTGTGGCTTGAACCCTCTATATATAGTGAGCTGCCTCCATCTTTATTTGTAAAAAAAGCCTTTTTGGTAGCTTGGAGACTCGGGTTCATCACCTTCAAAATCTCCATTACTGTCTTGCTCTCCTCCTAAGATCGCTTCGGCTTTTGCCTAGCTTACTTCTGGTGGTCTCTCTTAATCTCAGTGTCTACCATTTTTTCCGAAAGGGCTCCAAAGCCATCCTACTCTTCTACCATCACTCACAAATAGCTAACAATTTTGTTAACAAGGTGTCTCTTGGTTGTTAGTTTTCAAGTGGGAAATCACAATTTGCAATACATTTACACGTATGTTTTAAGCATTTTAAAAGGAAAAACTCATTGTGCTGTTGTGGAGTTAAAAAAAGATAGATTCAAAGAATTGACCTCTTAATTTTTGTTATTGTGTAGCCGTCAATGATGTAAGGTCTTACTGTCTAATTTTAAGCTGGGTAAATCCAATCTAGAAAGTTATGAGCTGATTACTTTGTGGCAATCTCTTTGGACACAATATTGAGTGGGCCTTCCAATGAATTTTGATAATTTTTTTTTATGGCAAGACTTATGTCATACAGTTTTTTCTAGAAAGTTTGTCTTGATGCCTATGAAACACAAGAATTATAATTCAATATCCAACATAATATATTTATGTGGAACTTTGGAAAATTAATTGGAATGATTGTGGGAAATATATAGTTTTGGTTGCCCTATTAAATGAATATTTTATTGATGTTCAGCGAGGATCAAAATTTCGTTTTGAGAGGTCATTTCGGTTGGCTCGGAAACGGAAACGTTTTGGAAACATTTCAAAAGTAACAAATATTAAAATAGTAAAATACAATCTTTTATACGAAAATTGTACAATATTTTTAAAGATTTTAAATTTGGGTTAATATAATTTATTGTTTCAGCATATAGCATTGTGTTTTGGTGCATTCTTCTATGTTCCAGCCTGTTTTGGTGGAAATAATACTGTTCCGTTGTTTCACTAGTGTTTCCTTTCGGTCTCTTAGAAAACGGAAATGTTTCGGCCGTTTCAATAAAAACAAATGAAAATTTTGTTCCTTGATGTTCAGATGAGCATTGTTACTATTTTTTAGAAAACAATATTTTATTACAAACGTCAGACTTGTTTATTCTGCTTCTTTTTCACCTTTTTGATGTTACCATGGTTTGACTGGATGCAGCTGAAATTGATATTGTTCTAGTTTTATGATTGAATTCATTTTGGTATTGTTTTGATGCTTTCTATGGGTATTCCTTTGGAGGTTTGATGAAGAGGTGGCAAACCACATTAGAAGCATAGGTGAGAGATGTAGCCAGCCCAGGCCAGGAACACAGGAACACCCCCAAGCCAGCCCCCCCACCCCCCCCCCCCCCCCCCCCCCCCCCCCCCCCCCCCCCCCCCCCCCAACAAACCAACAAGAGAGAGAGAGAGAGAGAGAGAGAGAGAGAGGCAACTTTCTATCTATAGAAGGTGAGCACATACACATGAATTAAAAGGTTCTAGGAGATACTCCAATGAGGTCTCTGTCTCGGTTGGATTGGCCTAAGGCAATTAGACTCACACAGGGTGAAGCATTCCTTGGGGTTTGAATTAAGAATTTTGATGGAGATTGGTATGCATCTTATCATTTTTCTTGTGTAACAAAGGCATTGTTTTTTGTTATTATTCATTCCTTTCCTTTCTTTTCAAAGCAAAAAGTGTGTTAAGTTTTGGTCTTGAAAACAGGGTAGTTTTTCAAAATATAACTGAATAGTTTGAAAGTGCAACTCATGGAGCTCCATTGACAATTCCCCACCTTTGTCATTCTTTGCTACTCAACGGTGGCACACTCATCTGCATTGCCGCTAGTTCCCCACCTTTGTCATTTTTTGTTCATATGTATGCAATTCTCATTCTGTAATTGATGACGTTTCATAAATCCCTATGTCCTTTCTCCTCTTTTTAATCAATGGCCATGTGTATCCATATTTTTCAGAATACTTTAAAATCAAGCATGGGTTGGGAGCTAGCAAAAGCTTTCCACCATAGGCTCTGAACTGCCTTCAAATAATCCTTCCAATAGCATGCGTAGACATTCCTAAAGAGTGTAATTTTTTCCAGGACATTTGGAAACATAAAATCCCACCCATAGAACATAGAATGATGATAACAGTGATCTTGTTTGTGCAATGAAATAGATGGAACTTAGATGCTTTTTACGTATTTCAAATGTCACTAATTCTAGTTTTGTTGAAGACATAGACCATATTTTTAATCTTGGTCCTACTAACTAAACCAAAATCAGCAAAGATTTTCAATATTCCATGTCTTTAGAAGTTTGGCAGCAGCAATTAAATAAAACAAAAAACAACTGCATCACCCAGTTCCCAACATAAACAACTGGTACTTCAAGAACCAAAGTCATGAATGATAATGGAACCCGCTGTCCAAAACCACAAGGCGTCCTAATGCCACCTACATATACCACCATCTACTTGATCCTCATTATCTGCTCACAATCTGTTCAACTGTACATCAATTGATGGAGTGCTTAGACAAGCCCTTCATAAGGTCATTCCATTGTCTAAACACATAAAATCCAGTTTACTGCAAACAGATACCTTAAAGTAACCACTTAAATAAAATGAAGAATTATAAATGAGGAAACTACAGTTTACCACAAAGAGATAAATTAAAGTAACCACTTTTTGTTTTTTGAGATCAATTATTGCAACGACAGGATATTCTGCTTGGAGCATTAGAGCAGGATGGACAAACATGGAAAGTGCCTTGGAGTTTTATGTGCTAGTAGATTAGGTTTCATGTTATGTATGGATGTATGTGTGTATGTATCAATGTATATGGCAATCTTTAGATTCCTGTCAAGAGGAAGGGAAAAAATTTATGAGATGTCTGTGGGACCAGCTATATTTGATGGGTGCAGAATATTATATTGTAACGTAACATACCAAAGATGAGCTTGGCTGATACAATAATAATTTTGAAGCTAGAGGTGGCAACAATTTGAGTATAAGATAAGGGAAGTGGCCTGAATGCCGAAACAGGATTTTCCCAATTGTCTTCACTCTTCACGCAGTTTGGATTGAGGCTATGTTGTTGAGTTGGTTGGCATGTATAGGGTGGTCACTGTTTTTAATGCTCTGCAGAGCAGCAGAGGAAACCTTGTAATTAAAATGGGCATCACAATAATAAAGTCATTTGATGTTCTGATACTTGGTTCCTAAGTGAGAACTTTTTACTTAATGGGCTGTCGTCGTGTTCTCTAGCTGCATATGAACCAAAATTACAGGGTCTGTGTCAGTAGGAGATAACTGACCCAACATAACACAATGATAGAGCTTTCTATTTTAAAATGGAGTAGGCATCTCAAGTGCAAATGTATGTCATGGTATCTGGCACTTGTCTTTTCTTTTTAGATATTTTTCTGGGTAGAAACGAAACCAATATTCGTGTTACCTACTTTTGAACCTCAGAGTACGAGGACATAACTGAACTGCTGTAGTGTCCAATTTTTTGTCTCAAACCCTATGGTGAGATGAGGTGTCTATTTATTTGATAATTTCTTGTGGTGCTGGAATGTCTTCTTCTTCCAACTCCTTTGCTGATTATGCCTTTGGGTGTGTGCCAACACAGATCCCATAATTTTATTTAAAATGGGTGCTTCTCACATTTTAAAGGCACATGTAAAACATTTTTCAGCATTTTATTTCTTATTACACACATTAGCTTTCAGCTTGGTAAATTTGAACCTATTTTTATATTAACACACAGGGGAAGGTTTTCTGGGGCCTTTGTCACATATTACCAAATATGAGTTGGAGGCCAAAGAAATGTTGATTAAATTGAGGAGGCTGTGTTGGACACTGCCTAAGAGTCATTTGTAAGCATGAGTGCTGACAAATACTAAACTTTGTAGTTAGTGGGAACCCTTATTCAATAGAAGTGCTGGAATTCACCAGTGCCTCTCCCAGGTTGTGACCAAATGCAGCTGTTTGACTTACATTCTTTAGAGCAATCCTCTTGTTATGCTAAGCATGAAATAGGGAAATGATGGAGGCAAATTGTGCTTCCGGCCGAGCACAGCCTACCAAAATCAATATATGATTGAAAATGACTGCATTGATGTTTGTGACTTTTTGAAACCATGGACTTTCTGGTACCAGGGTATCATTATTTCTCGCAGCATAGTTATTTTTATTTAATGTTTCATTTTTTGTGTTACAGGAAACTATTGGTTCCGGAGAGAAAGTGATCGTTGCTGTGAAGCAAGGAAACTTGCTAGGGACTGCCTTTCATCCTGAATTGACTGCAGACACACGATGGTATACATATTTCCTGCTTGTTATCATATAATTTTATTTGAGGTTCTGAGCAATTGTTTGTTCAGGCATAGTTACTTTTTGAAGATGGTGGGTGAGGTTGGAGAAGGAGCCTCAAGTAGCATCTGTCCAGTTGGAGAAGAGTTAAGCTTCTACCAACAACCCAGAATTGATCTTCCTATATTTCAGTAGTAGCAATGGTATAAGAAGTGGCTAAAAGAATTGCTGATTAGGTAATTTTGTCACATTTCTTTTCTATTCTCTTTACCTCCATTCTGTAGCTGCCCTTGTGTTTGGAAGATGTTTGATATAGTGTTGAGGCCACTTTGTGTTTGAGTGGGGATTCTTTTGTAGTGGTGGGTTAGTTTTGAAACAGATGTCTTTTCTGCTGACCAGATGTATATAATACTGGAAGTTAATTATTCCCTTTGTCTTAAGATCTCCTTTAAAATCATGCAATATGCTGAATTCTTGACATGGACCATGTAAGGTTCTTAGCATCCGTAAATGTTTCACACTATGTTTTAAGGTAGTCCTGTTGCCTTAGTTGCATGGCTCCGAACCAACTTGATCAATATACACCCCTAGTTAGAACCTAGATTGAATTTGGATTACTCAACTGTCCTGTCCTAGCAAGTACCAATTTGGTGAAAACAAATCGCACAATTAATGCTAGAAAAGATTTCATAGAAAGAAAGAAAGAAAGAAATGATAGTGGCTAAGGTATATAGCATGTGACACGCCTTTATTATGCATAGGGAAAAGCTAACGTATCGCTTAATCAACCTCAATGTTTGTCTTTATTTTTTCAAACTCGAGACATTAACTAAAATAATCTTAAGAAGGATCAAAGCTCCTCAAATCTCAAGAACTTTTGTAACGTGTGTGATTTTGTGGGATAATCTATTGGTTTTGGATTCTTAACTAGGTCGTTTGTCTAGGTTTTTGCTTAGAGGTTGCGTAACGGCAACGATGGCTGTGAGAGAATGAGGTCTTAACATATTGAGTCTCTCCAATTGTTACGGGTAGGGTAGGGTATTTGTCATCTGATTAAAAAACTTAAGCTATTAGGTGGTGCTGTCTACTGTCTACTCCCGTATATGGCTATCTTGTCTACTCTATTTGAATGCATGGTGCAGAATCGAATTAGGAACTGGACGATTGTCATTCAATCTAAAAATTTAAGTTATTAGATAGTGTTGTTTGCCTTTTTTATATGAGTTAAGACTTTCCTTTTCTTATCCGATGTGTAATTGTTACACGAATGGCTTGAAAAGCTTCATGATTGTAAGGACAGCAAACAATTGTCCAGGGAGTCATTAACTTGCTTTCTCTTCACTAGTATCTGATTTAGAATTTCAAAGTGCAAGTCAATTATGGCCTTGTTTAATCAAACTTTCAACCGCCTTTGCGCTAGGTTATCCAAGGAACAGAAAATTTTAAAAGAAAATAGAAAGGACTATTTTTTTTAATGGGTAACCCAATAAAAAAGTGTTTTTTTTACAAATATTTGTTTATTTTCTTCTCATTTTTTTCAATCCAACCAAGCAAAAGAAAAGTATTTAACACCTTTCACTTTATTTTTTTCCCTATATTTTCTATTTTCTTTTCCTTTCCCTTCACAATTTTTATGTCCAAACATAATATTAATGAAAAATAATTTGACAATTTTGATTGTGGTTAGGCATAATCTTGCAAAATTTAAACTAGGAAGAATTTGGCAACGTTTTTTTGAAAACTATTTTTATTCTTGAAAAGAAAAAGGAACAACACCACAAATATAGTTCGTACATAGAATTGTTTCACCAAGTGTTTTAGAGAAAATTTTCAAATTTCAGGAAACTGTTTGAAATTGTTTCGAAGTTCAAAACTCAAATTGATAAAGAAGTCAAAACCATTTTATGATAGAAGGAAAAATATTAAAATTGAAGGATAGGAAAAAGAGCTAGCTTTTCAACATTGCAAAGCAAAAGCAACTAGTTTAGTGCCCCACCAATACTCGTGGTCGTGGGTTTAACTCATTCTCTCCCATCTCTCTCCTTCTCCTTCTGTGCCTAAAAAAACAAAAAAATTCTATGAAAAATGCTTTTTTTTGCAGAAGATTTATATAAAAAATTTTACAAAAATGACAAGACAATAACATTTTTGTAATTAGATTATTATGATGACTGTTTTAATTTAAAACAAAATGCTCTCATTAAGTCAGTAGCAATAATTACCTTTCTCGTAAACCACAACTAAACAAAACCTGAAGTTTCTTGAGATTTTCAAACATTAAAAGGTAGCTACAACCATTTAGTCAAAGCCATAGAATAACAACAACAGGCCTGTTAATTCATTGGAAGAAGCAAGCTCACCAGAATTAAGCCGAACTCCAAGGCCCTTTTTGCTCCCCAAGCACACCTTTATATAGGGCTCCATTTGAACCCCATTGCATCCATGTTCCCTTCGTCATAACCAACAAAAGTAGAAGGGTACCATTCAAAACTGCAGAGAGATGGATAAGAGAGAGTCATGCAGTACAGTTCTTCTCCTTCTTGTGCTCATCATTTCCTTGGAAGCCATCTTTGCTCAAGCTCAAGGCAATGGAAATGGCAACAACAACAATAACAATGGAAGCAACAACATTGGCAATAACAAGAAGCAGAAGCCGCCGGCCACGGATGCTGCCATGACAAACTACACAATGTTGAAAAAACTAACACCATATGGGCAGGAACAAGCTCATTGCAAAGCCAGAGGAGCCTGTTACAACCAGACCCTCGTGTGCCCGGCTCAGTGCCCGAAGAGGAAGCCTAAGAAGAACAAGAAGCAAAAGGGATGCCGCATAGACTGCAGCAGCAAATGTGAAGCCACCTGCAGATGTAAGCTTGATCTCCTTCCATTTCACTCCACCCTCCTACTCTCTTTTTCTTATTGATAATCTTCTTCTAATCTCTGGCAGGGAGGAAACCCAAGTGCAATGGCTATGGCTCTCTCTGTTACGATCCTCGCTTTGTTGGTGGTGATGGTGTGATGTTCTATTTCCATGGAGCAACGGGAGGTGACTTCGCCATTGTCTCCGACGACAACCTTCACATCAATGCTCACTTTATCGGATCCAGACCGCAGGGAAGGACTCGGGATTTCACTTGGGTTCAAGCGCACTCAGTCATGTTTGACAGTCACACTCTTGTCCTCGCAGCCCGAAGAGTCTCCCACTGGGATGACAATGTTGATGTCCTCATTGTGAGGTGGGATGGAGAGGAGGTTGACATCCCCACTGACGGAGAGGCTGAATGGAGGGTTGACACCGGAGAGAGACAGGTGGTGGTGGAGAGAACTGATGAGGCTAACAGTGTGAGAGTAGAGGTCACAGGGCTGGTGGAGATGGATGTGAAGGTTACACCCATAGGAGAAGAAGAAAATCGTGTCCACAACTACCGGTTACCTGTTGATGATGCTTTTGCTCACCTGGAGACACAGTTCAGATTCTTCAACCTCTCGGAACTTGTGGAGGGAGTTTTGGGGAAGACTTACAGGCCTGGTTATGTTAGCCCCGTCAAGAAAGGGGTGCCCATGCCAATGATGGGTGGGGAAGACAAGTACAAGACTCCATCACTCTATTCGACTGTCTGCAAGGCTTGCAGGTTTCAGAGACCATCTGGGTTTTCTTCAATGTGAGGGCTCAAAATGGATTTCATTTGCTTCAGTTAATTAAGAATCGATTATAATAGTACCGGTGAATGCGTGTTTTTTAAGATTTTCTTGTCTGTATCTTTAGCTTTGTGTTTTAATGAATTCTTATGAATAATGGGCCATGGAACTTGCTCAAGAAATAATACAATCTCATAAGTTTTCTATTAGTTTCGTCGTTTATAGAAAGGTGTGTATGTTCATATCAGCAAGTAGGTCAAAGACTAGATTGAATTAATAGATGTAGAAAACAGCTGAAGAGAAATCGTTTCACAAAATGTAGGACATAACACAATGTGAAAAATTTCAATTAAATAATCACGCCATAGAGTTAATTTTCATCAATATCTGTGATGTTAATCTTCTGTAGTTGATTGTTACAGAGGAATCTACAGATCAAACCCAACATATTCTATACATACTGCAGTTAGATCTCTAACCCACAAAATATTCGTTCTAATGAGATTTCTCTTTCAAAAAACAACTAGGATGCTATCTACATGAAACGTGATATCAAGAAAACAAACTACTAAATTTAGTTCAATCTTCTGCGACTGCAAGTCACAGTAACAATGGTTTTCACAGTTTCAATTTTTAGTTAAATGTGAACTTGGTTTAAACAAGCACAGAAGTCTTCACATATCGGCAATCAGCAGTGAGGTGACCGGAAGAGATCAGGATCTTTGAGATCAGGATCTTTAAGTGATACAGCGTATCATTCATCTGGCCAAGCAAAATGCTCCCACATTCACCTTATGACAACAATTTTTTTTGAAGGCAAAGAAGTAATAGGAGCACTAAGAAGGTCATTTGAGGATAATGGGCACCAACAATATCCACAAAGTCGTCACCAGAATCAAATAGGATTGAGCATTAATGCTCCACACATTGCTAAGAAGACAAGGGAAAAGAAAACTCATGAGAACTTAAAGAGAATTGATGGTAGAGGTGACTGTAGTTAGATATCAGGTTTACCCTGAAGATGCAATAAACTTCAAGATGGAAATTCCATGAAACTTACCACTAATTTAGGAAATAAAATTTTGTGATGCATGAAACCCCTTTAGTGATTTCCTTCATTCAAAAATCTATTTGACTGTATGCTTGCTTAATCTGAGCACTGACCCTAGACTTTCTCTTAGTTCCATAAATAAATTAATTTCCCGTCACCTAAAACAAGAGCTTTTAACTCTTTCTACTGAGGTACCTTGACACATTTTCCATAGTTACGAAGTATGCTCGTTAAGTCCTAAAAAATGATTGCATATATCATTTCTCTATCCCTAGAACACAGACCATTATAATTGTACAAAAGTAGATAATTTCTAGATAAGACATTATGTACCTTTTCTTTCTTTGAAGGAGAAGATAAAACGTAGCGTGAGCCACCTCTTCTTTGCTGGAAAATCATTAATATTATTTTCAAATCTATTGTACCAAATCAACTTGTTTATTCAATTGTACATTTACTTGGGGACAACGCTTTGCTTGCACCCCTGACAGCCAATGATACACTGGAAGATCTCTTCATGTACAGGAAGCTTCCACTACTAAACTCTTGGTCACTCCAACACATGGGTCACCAAATGTATTAGTTGAGACTCCTATGCTGCAACTCTTCAATCCAGTGCAGGCCTGTAAAGTTTTGTGCTTATAAGTCAAGACCAACTTAAGGTGATTAGATAAAACAGAAAGCCATGCAAAGAGATAAAAAGAACCCTATCAAACGAGTGTGAGAAAGTGCACCTTCTGTACGATGGAAAGAGCCCTGGTGCTGCTGCACTGGCCATGGCTAAAACTCCCACACGTCCCTTGAGGAGTTCCAAAGCTTGCAAACTTGATTGAAGAAATGATCTGATTAGGAAAAGGGCATTCCAGTGATAGCATAGGCCCTGATCTCCTTCCTGTCTTTTCATCTGAACTCCACATGTCTAAAGGTTGTGGGTGAGACTCTGAAACATGAGAGCACAAACTTCCTATCTGTCTTGTAGTAAAAGATATTTGTGTTGGATTCCCACCCATTTCCTCAAACAAGACCAGGGTGTTCCCACTTGGTTGTAACCATGAATGAGGCAAATGGTACCTACAAGATCAGTGAGATAAGATCCAGGATCTTATTAGAACTACCATAATTTGTTTTAGCAAAATGTACTTACAGTTGCTGAGATGGTTTCCCACAATTCTGGAGGCATTTATTCGGATTATACGAGCCTCTGTAATTGCAGGAGTGCGTGCAACCGCCATTTGAAGAGGCGTAAGTTGGCCAAAAACGCCCAATGCTTTGTCCATTCACCCATGCCTCACCCTTTCCCATCCCAGTGAAGTCTATTGCAATTGGGTTATTGCCAGGAGGGGCATCAAAATTTGTCTGAATCAACAATTATTGTATCTTAAGGATTGAGCTGATGTCTTTCATATTAATCTTCTAAAAAAATAATGAGAAAGTGAGCAACGATAAAGACTAAAGATACAAGATTTCCATGCAATGTTAGAATATTTATTGACCCAACTACTCAAGTAGTTTTAAGTAACCAACAACTTTGGGCCATTTGGCATGTAACTAAATAGAAACCAAAATCCAAGACCACCCAATTTTCAAGTTACAAAAAAGATCTTGACACAACTTGATGTTTCTTGAACAATTTGGAGTTGGATATTTTCAGTCTTGCATTTTGCTGTATGAAAGCCAAATATGAAACTACTTAGAGATGTTATTTGTTCTGAAAACGGTCTAACCATGTATTAGAACATGACATAGCAAGATAAAGGTGCATGTCATAAGCATCAACCTTACTTTGTTATTTTCTGAGACAATAATCCAAGTCATTGATATCCCATCCCTCGTTTCCCTCTAAAATAATAAACCTCTACTTCTCTTTTTAGTCTACTATCATTCTATCTCTTGAGTAATTGTTTTGTCTATTGTCCGTAAGAGAATCCACAAACCTATTCCCATTTGTCCCATGGTAGCTCGTACTTTACCCAGTATCATCCTTACATACTACTGGCAAAAAGTAAGAATATCATATTACCTTATACCAAGTCAAGGATCGGTTCTTGGGTAAGGTGGGTTTTGATATCCAACTTGAAGAACCTCCACTGGAAAGACCTAATTCTTCACCTTTCAGTCCAATCTGCGCCAAAAGAGATAAAATGAGATATGTCAGTTTGATTTCCAATTTCTATTGAAGCAGGTCATTGTGAAAATCAAAACAAACTTACCTGGTATGTCCACTGCTGTGAGGAGAGATCAATGGTGGATCCATTATTTACACCTTTCAGCTTCACTGGACCAGTAACCCCAGCACCCGATATGTCAAAGAATGCTCCAAAGTTCTGGACAACGCTAATAGGGTTCCATTAGATAATAGTATCCAGTGATATTTTGACTGCCAGAACTGTATAATTAACAGATAAGAAATTCTTCCAGATGGACCCAACATTTAATACTATAATGCAGATAACAATCTCCTATTGCTGAATGCTAACATAAATCTTAATCAGGAAGGTCGAACCTCAAGTCCCACTGTCAAACTCAAGAGATCGATTCTGTTCTTTCCAGGGACGAGTGCGATGGGAACTTCCATTTTAACCTTAGCATTCTCGTTATTTTTGCCTTTTCCACTTCCTACAATCAACCATTTGACCATTTTACATACATAAAGCACAAAATTATTAAACAAGTAGAGGCACTATGGAAAAAGCAACCAAAACTATTATGTTAAACCAAACATTTAATCATTTGACAGCCTTACAAAAATTAAATCTAAACGGATATGGTAAATACTAAGCATCCCAAATGGTTCGAACGACATTTTAATTAAGCAAAGGAACCCATAATAAGTGAACGTGCCAGTTTCTAATAAAATATTGAACTAATGTCTGGAGACCTTACGGAATACTTAAGAGAGATAAAACTCCATTGCAAATATGCCACAATGTGATGAATTGTAATAAGATGCCAATTTTTGCAGGTAGTCATGTCACGACCTAAACCCCATCTCATGTGGATTAAGGGCCATAACCGGCCCGTAGCGTAGGTACCAAAGGCCTAACATATGAAATAGGTTGATTACCTGTGCATCGATCCATAATATAGACAATAGCAAAAGCATAATATAGTGTTGTGCATTCCAAATCAAGCTTTAGAGCAAGTGCCTAAGTTTTCAACACATTTGAAGGGAAACCATATACAAAAGATTATTGCAAACCATTAGGTCTATCCCAAGGCCATACAAAACAAATATATACAAGACATAGTCACCCAACTATTCACGTAGAGTCAGGAGCTTGAAAAGTGAAATGCTCTCTTCTTCACAAAAACAGAAGCATTGATCTCCCAAAACACACTTTCAAGTATACTTTCAAAAACATCTCCAGGTATGATGCTACTCCACATTTCCTGAAATGTTAGTCCACAGTATGAGCAAGGCCCAGTGAACGGTATAGATACAAGAAATATATTCTAGTTAATTCCATGGACTACTCATAAAACATTGCCATTCAAAAGCATAGTATAAGAGTAATAACTTCTCATTGAAGTAGTGTAGGATTATTAACAATTCCGTCATAATGAAATAATCATACTTCAAAATAAACTCCACCTCTTAGCATGTATTCACATCTTTAAGCACAATGAGCAGAAACCCATAATTGAGAACCATGTGGCCTCTAGGGGACGTCTCCCCCAAATTCATATAATGGTTTGTTTTAAGTTCCCTGAGTTAAGACCCTTGAGTGTGGCACACACTACATTTAAACACATTTCCAAAGTATTTCACAAGTATAATGTCCATGAAATTCTAATATCTTTGTAAAATATAGTATTTGAGTCAAAAGCATACATTACTATTGAAATATAAAATAATAAATATTTGAAGACAAATCAAGTTGAAAGCAATGTTTTGAAAACCAGACTGTTCAATGAACCGAAAAAGATATCGGGCTACGAGTCACTGGTTCAACCGTCGGGTCAATCGGAATCGAACCATGACAAAATCATAAATCAATAAAATAGGTATTCAAATAAAAAATATGAAAAGTAAAGGAACAAAAAAAATGTTTGTGTATACCTAATATATATGTGTATAACTATATAGGTGTGTATATATAGCATATGTATTACATATTTGGTAATGGTGGTTGCTATCCCACTTTTTTTCAAACAGTGTGCGTGTAAGACTTCTATGCAAAGTAGTAAAGGCAAGAAGGAGGAGAAAAGTCTCACTTTAATGCAAAGCAACGAAGAAGTGAACAACTGGGGAGATGAAAAGTATCACATTTACACAGAGAGAGAGAGAGAGAGAGAGAGAGAGAGAGAGAGAGAGAGAGAGGGAAAAAAAAAAAAGCAAATTGGGAAGGAAAAGCTTCCCTCCAGCCATGGTAGCCAAAGACGACACCCACCTTCTCCGGCCACGCAACCATGGCTACACTCCCACCAACCCAAGAACATTGCAAACCCTCAAGTTGATTGCTACTCAAAGAGAGAGAGACAAAGATTAATCAGAGATATAAAATGGTGGAATCGAAGCTATCGGGGATGGTTCTGATTAGATTTGATCATTGAATGGGGGAGCCGACCCAAGAGTGGAAGATATGATCTGTGTTTAGATTGGTTTAGGGAGAGAAGGCAACACAGAGGAGTGAGGGAACAAGGAGATGCAAGCTACTGCCGTCATCAGAGCCATGGAAATTTATTACAAACCCTCAAGTTGAGTACTCAGGCAGCTAAAACCCATCCGGTTTTTGTGAACCGTGAAACGGTTTTATTGGGTCAAGGTTGAACCGGACGGTTTTGACGAATCTCATAAATTTGAACGGTTTTAGATTGCGAACGGTTTTGGGGGTTCCATCAGACTGGAAAGCAGGCCGGTCGATGAGCCAACCAGTTCAACCGGCCGGTCCGGTCATGTTTTTAAAACATTGGTTAAAAGGAATATCTCCAAACATCCACACCACTCAACTTGGTTCTTTAAAAAGGCTTGAATCCTCTTTAAGCTAAATATCCTACATAATTAATACATGAATTAATGTTACATACAAAATAAGGTCTCCAAATGTAGTTATTATTCAAGGTTGGAGGGTAATTCTAATACAAATAAAAAGAATTCCAGTGAGCCCCGCCAGTAGGTGCACTCACCATGCACTGGCACGCTCATTCCAGTGAGCTCTGCCAATAGGCGCACTCCACCCTATACTGGCATGCTACACTGGTCCGAGAATAATGCATCTAAACAATACGGTTTTGAGTAACTCCTAAATAATTCAACACATTCCTAAGCCTCCTAGGGTCTTGAATGTGGTTCTAAAGTCTCAAACACGACTTTAAACATCAAAACATGAACATTACAAAGGATTCCATATCTCTAACTACAAGTCTCTAACTCTAGAGCCCAATTTCCCCATTCTAAGAGCATGAAAAGGGTCTTTCTAAAAGCATCAATCAATTTAATACATGAAAACAATCATGATATTGGGATTCCTCACCTTATCTCAAGCCTTAGCAATTTTTCCCAAGCTATTTCCTTCACTTTCTTTCTAACCAAACACTCTTCTCTTCTTTCTTTTCTTTTTCTAGAGAATTTCCTTCTCCTCTCTACTTCTCCCTCTTCTCTCTCTATCACATGTTAGAAGCATGACATGCCATGCACACATGTCTTGCAATTTGCAAGACAATACAGATAAGAGGGACACATGTCCCTTAAGGAAGAGATAAGGGTGTCCCTCCATGTGAGGTGTCACTCTCCCACTAATACTTAGTCCAACAAACTAATCATAATTAAGAACTAATTAATCAAGCTTTAAACTAGTTAATCCTTACTTAAGACTAATCATGCTTAACCCTAATTAAACAATAATTACTCTAATTAATCACGATTAAGTTTAACTAATCAAAATAACTTTTTACAAAAGTGTTCCAAAACATAATTAATATTAAATAAACTTAATTAAGCACATTGATTAGAGTATTTGAACATATCTATAACATGAAAAGTCCAATTCTCACCAATTATGAAAAATTCCAAATCAAATATAGGCATTATACAATTTTACTCAATTTAGGTAATGAAGATGTACTCATTTCACAACTCAAGTATAATTAAGCACACAAAACACATATTTAAATGCATATGAAGGAATGCAAGGTCTAGGATGTTACAAGTCAAATAAGATAATGTCTCCATAATTAACAGAGTAGAAGACACAAAGTAGAAACAATCACATGACCTCCAAAAGGGGCAAAACAGCAAAGAGAGAAGACATTACGCAGAAACAGCACCTATCACCTCCAAAAGAGGTTAGAACAGCAAAGAAAGAAGACATAAAGCAGAAACAGCACATATGACCTCCAAAAGAGCGTAAAACAGCAAATAAACAAATATCTTTTAAAAAAAAAGCACCCTCCAAGAAACTCATGTCCTTGGAACATCTTTTAGTTCACATCACCTGCAAGTTTCCCATTAACAAAAACATGAAGAGCATGGCCAAGTGATGCCACATGAAGAACTCTTTGAGATCCATCTTGAAGAAAAGGCTCATCACCCATGCTAGTGCTGCAAAAAGTATTCAGGAACAATTATTGAAATATCAAACACATCAAAGCCACTGGCTTCAGATCACAACTGAGTAAAAACAACAGGTTTTTAATGAGAACTTAGTGAATACCACATATAGTGAATACCTTAGTGAATACCACATATAGTCACTTTTGTCAGCTGTAGTGTTTATTTGCTCCAATAACCCAAGTTTCATGAATGCATTGTCACTTGAGATACCAACTGGTTCCTTAAACCAACTCCAGCCAGACAGGAATGCTTCAGCATCATCATTCGAAGATTGACGCATGAATTTTGGCATTGCAGTTGCAGAATTAATCTGTCACAGAAAAACAATAAAATTGGAATAAAGAGAACTTCATATTTTATAGAGTTTTTTCCCAAAATAATGTGATTTTTGAAATTTATTCCCAAAATATAGAATTTTAAAAGGTAATTCCCACAATAAGGTAAAACACAATTTTGAATTGCATTTTCTAAAATGGTTTCACAGGGTTTGCGTTGTCAGAGAAACCGCAATTTCAAACTGGATTTTCTTTGAAAATGCAGCTTCAAATTGCATTCTTTAGAGAGAGAGAAAGAAAGAGAGAAGAGAGAGTGAGAGAGAGAAAAGGAGAGAGAGAGGGGAGTAGAGAGAGAGAGCCGCAAAGTAAAGAGAGAGAGCCATAATTGCGGCTCTCTCTCTCTCGTTCTTCATTTTATAAAAATTGTACATACAACTATAATACTTTTAAAATTCTCATTATTTTTATTTTAAAAATTCAAAAAAATAAAATGAAGAATGTGATCGAATCTGTCTTTAATTTCACACCTGATGTTTCTGACCTCGTTTTGTTAGGCTAAAAAGATTTATTTTTTGAGTTTCCAAGATAATTTTCACACATACGTAAAACATGTATGAAAAGTATTATAGTATTATAGTTTTATTACATATTTTATGTATGTGTGAAAATTGTCTTAGAAACTCAGAAACTAAATCTTTTAGCCGAACAAAACGAGATCAGAAACGTCAGGTGTGGAATTAAGGACAGATCCAATCACGTTCTTCATTTTATTTTTTTGAATTTTTAAAATAAAAATAATAAGAATTTTAAAAGTATTATAGTTTTATGTACAATTTTTATAAAATGAAGAATGAGAGAAGAGAGAGAGAGAGTGAGAGAGAGAAAAGGAGAGAGATGGGAGGGTTGAGGAGAAAGAGAGGAGTAGAGAGAGAGCTGCAATTCCCCTCTCTCTCTCTTCTCTCTCTCTCTCTCTCTCTCTCTCTCTTTAAAGAATGCAATTTGAATATGCATTTTCATAGAAAACTTAGTTTGAAATTGCATTTTCTTTGACAACACAAACCCTGTGAAACCATTTTAGAAAACGCAATCTTGGATTGCGTTTTCTCTTAATCCAAAATTGCATTTTACCTTATTGTGGGAATTACCATTTAAAATTCTATATTTTGGGAATAAATTTCAAAAATCACATTGCTTTGGGAAAAAACTCTATTTTATAGCCTCAACTTCATAGAAAACAATTAACCACATGGCTCTATTGCAGATTTTGTGGTGAGGGGGGTTGGAGAGAGAGCTCTACAATTCTCATGATACGAGTTTGTTAAGGATATCAGATAGTGTCCAAACAGTAAATTTGATTTTCAGGTTTTGGTCTCTCTTAGGGGTGCTTGTTTCATACTTTATTTTGTGGGCTCTAGGAAAATATCAATGCTCTTGTAATCTCCTCATAGGTGAAGTTTGTTAATTTGATTCATCAATGGACACAAAACTCAACCAGCATTGAAGAATAGTATCAAGGGATACATATGTCATCGTGGGATTCGGTTAATATAAGAAGGCACACCTGCAAGCACATGGGTTCGGCATCCAAGTATTTCTAGGGTTGGGTTGAAAGTTGATTCTTTTGTATTTATTCTGGATAGTGCTTGGTTGGCTGGACTAGGTCCCGTGGTTTTTACCCACGCGGGGTTTTCCACATAAAAATATATTGTGCCTTGTCTCACGTGTGATTGATTTACTTTTTCTTATGCATGAAATGCGATGGTGAATGATTGGTCATACATTACTCAACTGAATAGCCATTAGCATTGCTATCATTAAGTAAACCCGTTCCAGAGGGAATTTTCAGGTTTCATCAATGGACACAGAATCTTTTGTTCTTTGAATTAAACTTTTTTTTTGTTGACTATTTTTCCTTAATCCTTTTCCTTTTGGTTTATTTTTTTTATTGTCAAATCAATACACTTTAGCAGCACCTATAATGGTATCTGAGCTGAGAAAAAGCTATTCACAGTATTGATTTCTAAAACTTCTGACAACTTGTGGATGATCGTAACTGTAGCTCTAGTAGCATAAAAAATAAGGTATAACAATAACATCAAAGCACTTGCACATAGTCATCAAAGGATCCAAATCAATGGTGAAAAATCCTATTTGATATTTTTGTAAGCTATTGAACAAGAGTTTATGATAAAGCTCTTTGCAAATAGGTAATAGTTTAAGAAGAAAGAGATTGAAAGGTAAGATTCAATTCCTGGCTTCCAATCTCCTTCCGCAGTATGCACCTAAAATAAAACAGCCTCTCCATAGGTCAAACACTTCATTCTTTCTTTAGTAATTCATAGTTTGAACAACTAGTAGTTGTATCAGTGAATCAAGCATAACAACTAAACAGTGGCTGAAAGAGGGACGGGACAGTTATAGAATGGCAGGGATATAAGAAGCGTGGAATACGTATCCCGGTCAATTAACTGAGAATTAAGATGTAATGCTGTATTCCTATCAAAACAAAGTGTCCTCTATCAAGTTCCATGTGAAAAGAAAAAACTAGTTCTTGAAATTCAAGTTCCATGTGAAATGATTTATTATAAGTGTCCTCTATCATCATGTAGAAGTTTGAAAAAAGTAAAAACATTCATCCAATGATCCAAGAAAGATTATTGCTTCTCGATAGAATTTCAGATTGATCACAAGAGAACTTGCTGATAACCTCAAGGATATTTTCCTTTGTTTTTAAAGGCAAAGAGAACACAATTCAGCAGTTACAATATCAAATGGAATTCATCAAGCTCTTGCAACTGCATCATCTAATTGTGACCAAATTTCAAGGTCTTTATCTACAATGCACTAAATATGGATCAGAAAGTAAGCTTTCATCACAAGTTGTTTTACTTTAGTTAATATTGCAAAGAAAAAGAAAAAAAGAATAGGAAACCCTACTTCCAAAACATGCTGATGTAATTTAAAAAAACAAGTATAGAAAAGAAAACTGTTCGTATCTAACAGAGTTCTTTGTGCAGTAGCATGGTAAATATAAGACATTTTAACCAGATGAGGCTAACCTTTGCAGTATTCAGCACTACATTTTTGCAGTCGGGTAAGATGCTCACAGACCATGCAGGCAAATGATATGACTTGCCATTGAATTTTACAGTTGCATCAGATTGGTTACCCACATTGGCAAGAAAAGCAGCACACAAACCTGAGCCTGTTTTATATACACTTGCCTGAAATGGGAAAAATCCATTTTAAGAAAAACAAAGTTCTATCCATGAAGCATACAAGCTACACGCTCATCTTGTGGAAGTAATAATAAATCATGCCCAACTAATCTTCTAGAGAAGCTGAGTGGAGGATCAGTACATTTAAGGCATAAATTTTTACAATCAAGATTGAGTATTTACAAAGGGTTTGTTGCATTGTGGTGAGGAATGGTGCTTTTCATGCAAAGCCCTGGAATATATAGTAGGATAATAGAAAGTGTATTGTACACATGGATGAAATAGCATAAGCAACAATCTCTATTACAAATGTAACACAATTGACTACAAAACAATTTAAAGGGGTTTTAGAAAGGAAGAATTTTTTAAATATGATGTTTGGTGAAATTTCATGGATTAAAACACCCATCTTTTTCTTAAGCAAGTCGTTTGTGGAAAAAGCAGAACCAACAGTCAAGCAACATTGGGAGGACAATATTATCAAAACTTACATGGGGTTTATAACAGGGTTATGATATCATTCAGCTATTTACATAACCACAATTGGTGCAACCATTAGTTTTTCTCTAAAACAATCTCAAACCATCAACCATGATATAGACATGCGCTTATTTTTTATTTGGTTTGTTGGACAATATAAACCCTCTTTTCGCTATAGAAGCATTAGATTGTTGAAGAAACACAGATAATCCTTGAGAAAAAATTTCACGTGAAACTGGTTAGGAATAGAATTATGGGTATACCTCCAAATTTGAACCAAGAGAAGAAATTGTTGGATCAGTGGCCACCATTGCCTGTTCACAAAGCTTTATGGCTTTATGCAGATCTTTTAGGTGGCCCCACTTAGGTTGTCTAAGAAGTCCTGCAACGTTTGGGAAAAATTTAAAAAGCCTTTTATAATGGAAGATGGGCTTCAAGCCTTCAACTATTAAAAAAGAGAAGTCAGAGTAACTATAATGGGATGCAACTGATAACCATTACTTCCATTTGAATACCATAACTTCAAGGCGTTTACAGTAGCATGCAGTGAAAATTGTACATTATTGATAGAGGGAGAAAATCACACCATACTCATCAATTGGAGCATCATAATCATAACTTGTAGCAACAAAGGGACCACCAGTAGTCCGGCCGAAGTTAGTCCCACCATGGTACTGGTAGAGCAACCAAAAATATTAAATGTATGAGCTTGCGTTATGGTCAATTTAGACTGGATTCAAAGCAGTGTGTGAATCATAAGTAGCAGGCAGTAGTCATAAAAACTCATAAAAGTATAACAGCTATCAAGAAAATAGAGTACCATATAATAATTTTGGAAGGTTCCCCCTCGCTGGAAAAAACGTGCCACAGCAAAAGCAAGGTCTTCAACAGGTCTGTGGTGCACAGCACCTCCAAAAGCAAGAAACCTAACATTCCAGGTAGCCGGAGGGGTTGAAAACATAGAAGCAGTAAAAAGAAAAGAAAGCTGAAAGTTGATAAGAGCAGCTTCTGATATAAACAACAAAATATTGTGAGGAACTAAGTAGCAAGACATCTTACCATCCACTATAATTCTCAGTCCACATTTTTGGTTTTCTGACAGAATTGGGGGTGAATTGGTCACAATAGAATCCATTGCAAGTGTTGATCTGTGAGAATTCGAAAGAACAGCATGTAAATTGACAAAAGCATCCTTGTATTGATGCTTGAACCAACCAACAAACATATTGGCAGAATATAACAGATCACATGCTGTACAAGTCAGGTTTTGACGTTGCCAAAGCTTGAAACTCACCATAGGATCAGGTGCATCTGATTGCGCACACATCACCCAGGGCACTCCTGTATCCAAAGATGTAGCCATGCTTGCTGCCCAATTAATATAGGTTTTTGCAGCAGATCCATAATGTGAATCAATGAGCCCATATTCATTTTCAATCTAGCATAAAAATTAAACATCAGCCTCCTATTAGAATCCTCAACCATCAAAAAAGTACAATTCTCATCAATGGGAATCATTAACGTAGAGGCACACGGCAACTACGAAAATAGAATGTAGCATAATATCGTAAATCACCATGAATTACTAAAGAAATCAAGAAACTAACCTGTGATAAGATAATGGGTCCGCCATGGGATGCATAGAGATTTTCTTGCTTCATCGTATCCACAATCTTGGCAGTGAATCGCTTCATTTCCACCTAACATAGACAGCATTCAAGTGATTGCATACGAACCAGCAGGTTAAATGTCAAATTCAGAGACAGAGTTAGAGGTTATACCTTGAATGGCTCATTATTAGTTCTGAACTCTATTCCAGGTATGAAATGCAACCAAAGAGGAAATCCACTGTTCAAAAATAGAAAAAAATGCGTACATAAAGGGAATCCCACTAATAAAGTGTTGGCTTGAGTAGGATACAAATTCAATCATACAGTTATATCATTGGAACAGAACTGTCCTAATCTTTACCCATAGTTCCATTCAGCACAGACGTAAGGACCAATGCGTAGATGAACATATAAACCAGCTTCTGCTACCAATTTGATAAATTTAACTAAATCCTTTCGTCCTTCAAAATCATACTGCATAGATCAATGCGTCTTCCGTGTCAGTAAATGTATAAGTAATTGAAGTGAATTCTTATTTGCTCACTCTTTGAGTTTAATTAAGATCAATGTCAGAGAGATCATTCAATCAATGCCCTGTTTGTTTGCTGAGAAAATTCAAGAAAAGTCACATACATTTTGAAACATTACTCGGCTTAACTTTTTGATATTTTGGAAGTTGAAAAAAATTAGCGCATATGGAAATTTCGTTTTTGGCCTATCTTCTCTTCCGTTTTCTTGGGGACCAAACAGAGGCCAATGGCATGGAACACTCAAACTATAGTGAAAGGGACAAATGCGAAAGAAAACAAGACCTGGTTTCGAACTGGTTCGTGCAAGCTCCAGAAAACGTAGGTCTCGATTACATCCAAGCCTCCGTCTTTAGATTTCTGAATGAGGTCCGGCCACATCTGCATCAATTGTTGCATATATAGTATATACATTTAGAGACAGAACATAGGCAGAGAATTTTAGAGAGAGAGAGAGAGAGAGAGAGAGAGAGAGAGAGAGAGAGCTCACGTCTGGAGTGCTGCGAGGGTAATGAATGGAGCCTGAGATCAAGACCCTGCGCTTGCCGTCGATCACCAGAGCTCGATGGTCGTAAGTGACATTGGCGCCAAACGTCGTCGTCGCAACAACTCCGAGCATACAAAACCAAAGAATCACAAGCTCTGTCCCTCTCATGGCCATTGCGATTGGAAACACTTTTCAATGTCGTAACTGTTTCGAGCTTTTAGAAAGTGTTTTACGCTTGGGGTTTGCTTTGCTTTATATGAATCCTTTTCTATTCTTCTTCTTCTTCTTCTTCTTCTACTACTTACAGAGTTCATTCACTTCACAGTTTACTCTCCATTCGGGCCCTTCAATAATGCTGCACGTGTAAGACTCCTATCGAGTGCATCTGGTGCTAGAGGAGGGGAGTGTTCCCCCACTCACAGAACACGTGGATCGGAGGAACATTTTTGTCCACTTAGCCGTTTGGATCGACTTATTTTACCAACTTATGTAATTAGTTTTTGTGTATTTTATTAAGTCTTTTCCATCAAAACTCAAATTTTTTAAATATTTTTATGAATTTTTAATCTATATTTTTATTTTGTTATAGGAAACAAGAAAATTAATTAAAGAGTCATAAAACTACTTAAACAAGTCCGCTTATAATCAAATTTTAGGATTGGTTTGGTAAATGTTTTTTGTTTTTATTTTTTATTTTTTAAAAAATATAAAATATGAAAAAATATTAAAATGGATGTGTTTTGTGTTTTCAAAATATTGGTCTAGTACTGTTAGAAGAATGGTAATCTACAAATGTCATCACCAGACCATAAAAAATAAAAAATAAAAACACACATTTATGACACACAACAAAAAAATAAAATCTAACTGCACTTCCAAATAGACTCAGTTAGTAAAAGAGCTCATTGCTTTTGCTGTTTCTGTTTCTTTAACCGTTCAATTGCAGACATAATTTAATAAAGTGATTATATGTTAAATGCCTAGTCCCGCCAATTAGTAGAAACCATTTTGTTCCATTCATGGGATGATTGATTTTTGTGTATATACTACTAACACAACTTGATGGGGACACAATAATTGACAAATAATGTTAAATAATAGATATGATTAGGGATTTAAGAGCTGATAGTATCATCAATTCGGCAGAGATTCTACGATATGAATGGAGACGTATAATACAAATCTTATTATAGACTCAATTTTGTCATTTGTGCATGGCTAGAGACATAGAAAATGATTTCAAGCTACTTTTTTAATAAAAAAAATGTAATTCTTAATGAGAACCTCATTATCACACCCACATACGAATCTTACATTTGTAAAACACTTTAAGAGTAAAATAAAAAGATATGCCATCGATAATTCATGGCTAAGGATTGTCACGAGTTTGTATATAATCCCGAATACAAAGTGCTAAGATGATGATAACAAGTTTTTTTGAGAAGTCCATATCTGAAATACATAAAAGGGCAAGCAAAAATATATAAAATAACTCATTTATTTTATTTGCTATGAGGGTCATTTTTAACATGTTATACTTGCTTGATCATATGAGAGATTCTCTTAAGTATTTGGCCAAGAATTTGTCTCATGGATGAGAATTGGATACCAAAACAATGAGGAGAAACAAAAGTAGAAGCAAGCTCAAAAAAAAAAAAAATTTATATACGAAGAAAAAAGTTAAAAGACAACTTGGAAATATGGGAGGAAACTAGTAAAAATTGAATATAACAAAGAGTTGGGCTAGATAACAAAAGACATATAACATAACTGTTAAGGGGAATGATCACTACAAATGTAATGTTTTGACTTTCTTCATGGAAATTAGGATTCTATGCTTTGGTGTGGCACTATCAATTTTTGCTTCTATGCATTTAAGGAGTGTTTGAACTTCAGCTTATTTAGTAATTTATGATTTATGCTTATGACTATTTTGAATTGTGTTTGGGTGATAATAAAAAATAAAAAAAGTGGCTTTAAAAAAAGTAACTTATATCTAACACGATTTTCTAAAAACGCTATTTGAAAAAATAATTTTTTAAAACTAACTTATAGCTTATAAGCTAGTCATCCAAACAGTCCCTTAATGGTATCCTAAATGATTTGAGACCTCTAGCTGTGTAACAAAAATTCATTCATCTGGCATTGACTGGGCAAAGTAATCAAAGAATCATGTTCTGTTTTTGACGGAAATCAGATATGTGGCAGCTTTCAAACTAATCAGTCTATAGTAGTTACAAAGCTTTCAAATAAGCTTGACATAATTGGATGTAACAGAATCATTTAGAGAGTTGCTAAAAATGCTATTACATGCTTTGACTAAGATTCTCTCCCTTTCTTTTGTTTCAGCTAGTATTGTGAGTAAGCGAAGGAGATTTAACTTTCTTTCGGGTACTTTTATCCTTCCATGCACTGCTACTATTTGAATATCTGATATTGCCGCTCTGTTGTTACATATGAATTTAGATTTTGCTCCTGAGAGAGTGAAAGCTGAGGATGCCTTGTCAGAGGACATGACAAGGTTCGGACCTGGATTATGTTGAGAGTACTCAATTCTATCAGATGTTTTTGATAGACTTGAAAAGAACATTTTTAGGCTAATGTTTGGCATAAGGGAATAAAATGAAATGGAATAATCATTCTCACTTTCATTTTCATTCTCTTATTTGGTACTGCTATTTAAAGTTGAAATAATATTATTTAAACTTAAAATGTGGAAAGGCTTATATGAGTGGAAGTGGAAACAGATTGTTAAAGAAGCTGTGAAGCTCATTTAGGAAGAAAACGTCCAAAGCTAACCTGAAAGCACTCTAATAGAAAAATCCAGATACCTGCTAAAGAGATGCAAAAGAACACCTCATCACACCTCCAGGGGGAGGCAACAACTATGTTGATAGTTTGGCAAAAAATGGGAACTGAATCAACTGATCAAAGTGGTAGACAACATTCTGGCCTTTCTTTTTTTTTTTGAAAATTGGTTCCTTTTAATTTCCATTTCTGAAACTGTTTCCAGGAACATTGCTTAGATTTACTCTAGGCTGTGCATTATGCTGAGTTTTTAGTTTTCTGTTAAGAACAAATATGAGCTGCCTAAGAGCACAGCCAGTAACCTGATGAATACATTCCATTACAGCCATTAAAGGTAGACCACAAAAGGACCTTTTTTTTTTTTGTTTTTTTTGGTTGATAAGGGAAAATCAGTAAAAGAGCTACAAAACGTCCATATCGATCAAGTTACACAAATAATCTGGCAAAGAGCAAAAAGGGAAACTAATTGATCCTGTCAGGGCTTGTGACACTACCCAGCGGGCACATTTGTTTGCATGACACCGGCACCACGAAAAAGACCAGTGCACCCGACCGGCCATGTGTACGATGCCCTTGAAGATCGACTGAACCACAAAAGGACTCTTTTGAGTGCTTTAACATCACTAAAATCTGGGATTGAACCTCGCAAACAGAAAATTAAAGCTCCCTGTGATTTCAACATAAAAAAGTCATGGTATACTAAAAGTGCTGCATCCAAACAGACCACGACAGAGTCCAGGCCGGAACAAAGTCTGTTATTCCAATCTATATATTCACTTTCATCTCTCTTTCTCACAGTTTGATAAATAAAATGCTACTCTTATACAACAGGGCCATTTGACTTATCTCACTGCACAAACGAACAATTGGACTCAGCATGACCTGATGAGTTTACACGTTTGCAGCTACCCAATTGGATGAAAAGCGATACGCATAGTTATATATGCAAACTGCAACTCAACTCTATAAAAGCGCCTTTGGCAATACCTTCTAACGATCATTTGTAGCTAGAGCCCCCAACTTTGCTTGAGAATAATGTCTTTTCCTTCAAACTAGAACTTGGAAGCGCTTCTGAGTTGCTCGGTTGTTCCAACTGCCCGGGTCTCATCCAAATCTTCACATGCCCTTCCCGAGATGAAGTGAGGACAGATTCCTGAGTAAAAATTAAGCCAGATAGAGGTTCGTTATGGACCCGGTGCACAACTACTGGGGAGAGCTTTGGAACATGTCTCATGCTTGGAGCAGGTTGGAGAGTACCCACTGGGACTGCACTGTCCCAATGAGATGACTGGCTACCGGTGCTGAATGTCGGCGAACCACCGGGTGGACAACGGCGAAGTGGTACGACGATCTCATCCATAGACAGGTCCCAGAGAAGCAACTGTGTGTCCTGCTTAAAGATAAATAAATACGTAGTTGAAACACAGCAAATTATAATAGCATTGAACCAAAAAGAAGATGCAGTTAGTGCATTAGAAGATAGTGACAGATCATGATATATCATGTTGCACAAGCTAAGTGCATATGTCTCACATAAAAAAAGGTAATAAATCATGGAAGAACATCCATATAAGGTTGAAAAAAAGCTGCATGACCATAGAAACAAAAAATCAATACACTGTTATCTATGCAAGCATTTACTAATTCTACATCTCGAAAAGTGGAGTAGCTAATATATGATCCCAATTGAGCAATTCAGTGTGGAACACAACCTGGTTTCTCTTCATTTCACATAAGCAATTGCATTCAACCGCAACTCAATTATAGTATTGATTGTCATATATTCATTTGTACAAACTACAGATTGTGTTAATCCTTGCAATTTACATTTTTTTATGCAATTTCCAGTGTGATAATGCTCAAATTTAAGATGAAGTCTACGAAAAGGAACCCCAAAAAATGGGGAGTGGAAATACAGATTGTACCCTAATGTGGTTTCAATTAGGTATATGTCATATTCTATATAAGACATGCATCAGCACTATTCAGCAGATTAACCTATAAACTTCATTAAAAATGAAACTGGAGCTCCATTTCATATTTTAAGATAACAAAAGGCCCTCTGTACCAATTCAATTGAAAGTTCCAGCAACCAAATCCTTCTGAACTTGGTTATGGCCCAATTCTCAGGCATTTGCACTGCACTCTTGCCTCAATTCGACTAAACAAAGCCTTGTCCCGTTGGCTACATAAACCTTGTTTCGCCATTCTGCAGGATCGAGGGCCATAATCTCACTTAAACCATAAGCTAGCATAACTTCCTCATTAACTCATTAGTTTTGGTCTTCCTCGGCCCCTAACATTACCCTCAACGTGGACAGTGTTACCCTTCCTTACTGGAGTAGTTATTAGTTTTCATTGCACATGCCCAAACCATCTTTATTGATTTTCCCTCATTTTTCTGTTCATCAAGTGCTACACCTACCATCTTATGAATTCATTCATTCATTCCTAATTTTAATTTAGTAGTTTTGCATTTGCAACTCCTCCAAATATCATACTACAATTATCTACCTTATTATTCTTTAAATTCTCTGTACTAAGAGACTTTGATGTACACAAAGCTAAACATGTAATGCCTATTTATTTTCATATATATATGTGTGTGTGTGTGTGTTCACAGTGGCTGGCAGATGCATAGCAACTCTAGATGGATGCACTCTGGACCTAGGCATTTTCCAAGCCCTGCACACTCATGCTCCTAGCCAGCCCTCTCATTATTACGCAAGTCAAAAATCACACAGCTCATCTTGCAAAGTGTATGATAAAGCAATGGTTAATTTTTTTTTTCCTTCCTCTTCTTTTTTTTAATTTAGCTTTTAAATGTCTTTGTGTGTGTCATGCATGTGGGTTTGGGATATGAGGTTTCTCCAAGGTGTGATGTTGGTTTCTGGAATTTTAGGCCTCTATAAATTAGTTAAGAGGAAGATAGACAATTGGAAGTTAGTCTTGAACTTATACTAAAGTTATGCTACAAAGATCGATTTACACTTCTAGCCACGATGGAAACGCACACATGCATAGGTAGATGTATGCATTATAGAAATTTGTACATGCTAGATAAATATTGCATTTAGGTTCCCTCTTTCTTACCACAGGCACTGCACGTGCCATTAGAGTACCTGTGGTAAGAACAAAACTACCTATGCATGTGTAGGTTCCATTAGAAGATAAATATTTAAAGATAAATATTACATTCGTACATGCTAGATAAATATTGTACGTGTTCATCACTCAAGATAACAAAACTACAAAACCCCAATTATAATTCATATGTTGGCATGCACATCATTCAGGTTGAAATTCATCACCTGAAATTGGCTCACAGATACAAATTGGAATTTTCAACAAAAAATAGGAGTTTTCATCATAGTTATTGGTATGTATAATTTTTAAATTTCCTTCAAATTTTTAACACAATCTTTTGTGAGTAGGTGATTTTCAAGATGATAGACTTTTGCCTTGAAAAGCTATATAATGTACTGTAGGCAAATTATCAATTTCACGGGCCATCAGAAGTAGTCAATTTCAACTAATTCCACATAACTTTACAAGAAGTTATATTGCAACAATCAACTCCTGTGCTGGTAAGTTCTTGCATTTTTGTTTCAAGTTTCAAGTACTTGCTGCCTACATTTGTTAGATGGACTAAAACTACATCGACCAATTTTCTTTCCCTCTCTCTTTGATAGTAAACTATGTTGAGAAAGTAAATTACTTGTAAAGATAATATTTTCAGTGGAAAATTTAATTGCATAGAGAACTCAAGACCCTCCATATCATCACAAATATGGTAATTGTTTAATTTATGGAGTGCAAATCCATAAATTATTAAGTGCTTTGCCACCATCCAGATTCGTGCAAATCCCAAATCACAAGTAAGTAAACAATTTGTCCAGTAATCAAAATGCCCAAATGAAGTTCATAACTGCAATCCGGCCTAAACATCAAATAACTTGACTTGTATGTTGCTCGATTTGTTTATCTATGACATTCACAATAATGTTTAGCCATGAAATACAAATAATTCAACGCTTGCATATAGTTGGTTGATTTTTGGGCTGTATACCATCTTTTATTGGTGATATGTAAAGACAATCTAGGTAATAAGGTTTTCAACGGAAAAATATAAGCAAGGAAAATAACAAGTAGAGATTGTTCCAGAGAAAGCAAAAGTGGGTTTTATCCCCCACAATTCCAGAACACGTATGATATATGACCTTCAAAAGATGGAACCCAAACTATAAGCTCAGGATAGTCAGTTGAGCCCATGTATGGAAAAAAAGTTAAAAGGTGAGGCATGGGAAGAGGAGAAGAGGATTGAATAAGAGAGACTATGAAGTAAGAAATAGAGAAATAGGAAGCCAGCTTATATTTATACATAATTCATGAACTTTTTTGAATTTTTCCTGATGAGTAGGACACATGGTCGATCAATTAAATCAACAGCATACCAAAGAGAATCATAGCTACAAATATAATGTGATTGCATGCCATCTTAGGCAGCGATAGGTTGTGCTTCTGCAGCCAAGAATATGAGCAAGGCATAGAATAGGGCAATGTTAAACATAAAGGAAAATCAACAAACCTGGCCAACAGAACCAAAGCGGTACATGGCAGTTTCTCCTGTGTCTTCTGAAGTTGGTGGTGACCAATATGAGTCAAAAGTGACTCCACTGACCTGCAAGCCATGGAGTCCCAGTGTAAGACAGGTACGCAAATAAAGCTAATTAAAGCTAAAAATTTAACCAGAAACTCACCCATGAGTTGTGTCCTTCGCCCCATGCTACTATCTTCCTATCTTCCATACTCCAAACTTGAACTAGATCATCTTCACCACCAGTCAAGATGTATTTTCCATCTCCACTGAAAAAAGTATGCAGAAGTCAAATGTGATCATTTCTAAAGTTTTTAATGTTCCTCTTAAAAGGAAAAAATAGACAAGAACAGCAAAGATAATATGTGAGAAAAATGGAACAGAAATCATAAAAAAAACAAATCTTGACTGATCGGCTACTTCTTATGTAGGACAATAATAAAACTTCTTCTACCTCCAGGCACAGCACAAAAGAGCGCCATAATAACTTTTGCCACCACAAATCAGTTGTTCATTTGAGTAGTCAAAAACTCTTAAATAACCTACATCCAAATATTGTTATTAGCACCTATATAATGTTTGCACAAGTCCACAAAATCGTAAGACAGCAGATAAAAGCAATACCGTCTCTACCAACAGTCGCCAAATATTTTCCATCAGTTGAGAAAGCAATGCTATTAATAGAACCTTGGCAAATATGCCATCTTGCAATTGGATTACTCTGCAGAGAAATCATAAATAAACAAAAAATGGATAGAAATCCTGGGACCGCATGTTAGGTTATATATCCAGAAATTATCGCCAAAACATCAGTACCAATTACCTTACTGGACTTTGCATGTGCAACAGAAAATTGAGTTTGATCCTTGATGAATGGGAAGGAAGCATCACCAGTACCATCCTTACCCTATGAAACATAACCAAAACTACAATATTCAGTACATACAGTACAAGTGGAGGACGAAAACTAAAGCAGACAGAGCACAGGTATTTCTAATGATAATTGAGGCTTGCCTTTTCATATACATAAAAGTTTCCATCAGCATGAGCAACAACAAAAGCACCATCACGTCCAGGTATCCATGCACTACTAGTACATCGACTGTAAAAAACAACCAGTTGGCTGCTCATTCAGACTAGTAACTAGATGTTAAAGTCAAGACATCCATACTTGCAGTATAAAGGTACTCGATTTGGAATATGAATAACTTAAATCTAATTTTGAATTACATTAACATGTTAGTGGATAATGCATAAAAGCTTAGGACATATATAATTTTTGTAAGCTTATAAAATATATATAAAGAAAAAAGCTCCATTTTCCTCCTTGTAGTCCATTTCAAATGGTGCTTCCACCAAATATTTCTCTCTGATACAGCAATCTGAAGCACACACTCGAAAGTACTCAATTAAATACAAAGCAACCCTATAATCCTTATATAAATTTCACTGAAGGTTTTTTCAGTAGCATTACATGAAAACAAGGATCCAGCTAACAAAAAATATGATAACAAAATGAGGAAATATGATATTGTTCAATATCTTATCCTCAAGAATAAAATACTACCCTATTCTGTGACATCTAGCATTTAAAATTCAAAAAGAATCTGTTGAAAGTATCTATTCTTGAAGTAATTTTAACGCACTACAATATAAAAGAAAAATGTTTAATAGTTTCCATCTGAGTACCAGCATAGGAGCTCAAAATAGTTAGTTTCTTGATGTTGTTATTGTCTTTCCCTGTTTCAATTGAGGACTGTTAAGCCATATTGGAAGAAGTGGTCATCAAACAATATTCTTACTACAATATATCACCATTTATTTTCCACACATACTGTGTGGATATTAAATTGTATTCTGCAAGTTGCTCGAGCCCTTTGTTTCTGGCCTATTTTCGCTTGAAGTTTGAGATCTCAGACATTATTATTAAAGAAAGGGAAGGGCTATCAACAAAGGGGCTAGCCTGCTTCACCTTTTTTGATCCGTTCAGACGACCAAATTATCTTTTGATACACTTTTTAATGTCTTAAACACCTCAACTCTATTTGTCACAACAAGTACACATGCCATCAAGAAAAAAAATATATCAACTTCGTCTTAGTAGCATACCCTAAACTTGCCCTCTTAACATCTTCCATTATTTTTCTTTATGTGCCACTTATATCTATTCCTATCAAATAATTCTTGTCAGGGATCCATCCAACTAATCCATCAATATAGCCCCAAAAGTGTTTGTTTATGCATTAATCTTATTCCTACTATGGGTGCAACACCACTCAATTCATTAACAGCCTAAACTCCTAATACAAGTTTTGAAAATTACATCATTTCTTTCCTCGATGTACAAATCATATCTATTCTTTATGTTCATCTATTGTGCCATTACTCAGTCTTTAAGATGCTAATCAGCTAATAAACGTCATATCCAAAGTATGTCCTATGACTCCCACTATAAACTACATTTCTGTCCTCTTTAATGAATATTTGTGCTTACCAATGGCAATATATTCTGTGTATCCTGTTTAATGAGTATTTGGAAGGAGCATAATGAGCTTACGTTTGATGATATAAGTTTACCAGTTCAAAGTCTTAAGTTAGCCTTGTTGCGTAGCCTTCATTTTTGGGAACAAGGAGATTTGTGTCAGTCTTCTTACGCTTTGATTGATTTCATGGAAGATGTCTTTAGTGCTTGATTGTTTTTACTTTTGTATACGGCTTGTGTACAAGGGTTGCACTTCTGATTAGGTGTTTCCTTTTATAAAAATTGTTTACCCATCAAAAAATAAATAAATTTTGTGTATTTAGTGCTAGACACATACAGCTAGAACAGATAACATTATTGATAGATGAATTACCATGTTACCATATATTCAAAGTAATCCCTTTTGCAATAACATCTTCAACACGCGTTATGTACTAATTTATCAATTCTGATAGTATCCTGCAGGAAGAATACTTGGTCAAGGTTATCCATCTTCAGTCAAATGGTTAACAAGCTCAGCTAGAGGTTGAGTCACTTCATAATCTGTTAACAACACGAAAAACGATATTTGGGATTTAGCCGATTCTTCTGATGCAGGATTAATTTGGATGAGCTCGAAAGGTCAATTCATAAGCAAATGACTCAGCAAATATAGAGGCAACAAAAGTCCAGCATGTTGCAGGTTTCTTTTACACTCCTTTTAGAGATGCTACTCCATGGGTTGTGACACACAAAGACACTTTTTGTTGTTAATGTAGTTTTTGAATTTGAAAGTGGGCTGGTGGGAATAAAATTTCGAATGAAGTTAGGAGTTCTAATGGGTTGTGTTGTGGAAGGGGTTTAGGTCCTTTAGGAAAGGTCCAAGGTATAGGACATCACTATAGCATGCTTTGTAAGCTTATCAAAAAGTATGTAGGAGCCCAACTCCATTGGACCATGTAAAAGCAGAGCCTTTATACACTACTGGCAGGGTAGTCAAGGAAGATATGTTGAAATTGTTGGCTTTGGTAATTGCAACTCCAGGGTAAGATCATTTTATAAGGTGTTTAGTGGATATGGCTTTTTCTACCCCAAAAGGTATTTGGGGTGTCAAACTGCCCCATAAGGAGGCTTCTTTCCATTGACAAGAACCACAAACACAATGTTGACCATCCACATAAGATGCTAAGGAGCAAAGTGCTTGGAAGCTGGTATTGCATGTACAAAAGAGCTGAAATAGATTATTAATGCCTCTCGGTACATTACTTTGTGGCTAGTGATTTATGGTGTCTCTTACTATATTTTTTTGGGGCATATCAGGCAAGTTTAGTTGGAGAGGTGTAGGTAGGATGGTTAAATTGAGGGGGTGTGTTAGTAACACATTAAGCAAGTTCGAAGATTTAAGCCACTATGTTTACTATGGTTTGTCTCCAAGAAGTATGATAGATTGAATGTCAAGTGTAGAGATGTCAATTTAATTGATCTTGTACTTTCTTATTTAGGCCTTCGAGGCCTAGAATTCATTTGTAAATTTCTTAGAAACTAATGAAAACAGAAAGGACAATAGGATAGTGTCATCAATGGTCATGAACAACATTACAGCAGCCTAAAGAATGGGCTGTTATAATACTTGGAACTGAACCCAATACATAGTATGCTATTATCAAACCATTATGTAGTATGCTACATAGTGTGGTATAATGGGAGGTAGCCTCATTTGCATCACGCAGAGTCTGAACATGATAAGCTTTAAATGCACCAACAGTTTTCTTTTCTAATCAATAGAATCAAATTAACAAGTTCAACTTCTGAAAGCCTCTTGTATAATCAACCATGCAGAAGGTTTCACTAATTTTTACTATTGCATAAACATCTTGAGGAGGTACAACCACATTGTAGGTGATGTTTTGATCTAATTATTCCATAAGAAAATAGTCCACATGGAAAAAACAATAAAATATAATAAGAAAGAAAATATACCACAATAATAAAAATGAAAAAGAAGGTTGCCTAGGAATTGCCACAAATGCAGAGTAGCATCCAAAAGCTTCCAATTAAATGTCTTAAACCATGTCTTGAAAAGCTAATTAGAATAATAAGACCCTATAACATTTAACTTTAATCTGCCTCCATCTATAACTACTTCAAATCAAACTTCGATGACTATTGATGACAATAACCCCCTTCCCCACTAGAACAACACATTTTCCTGTGGATTCAATCTTAAGCCAAAAACAGCTCATAGTAACCAAAGATTAAACTGGGTGCTCTAGTACAACTCAAATTTCCAACTTCTGATATTACAGAAGAATCAAGGGAACATATCCATCAGTTTTCTTTTCAGAGAATCAATTTGGAACCTTAAGCAAAGGTAACCTATTTGGGCGGCCAGCACATCTGTTGCAATTGCCTCTCACATTATAAACAGAATAAACCATAAGGCATAAGTACAAGATGATCAGTCACAAAGCAATATGAGAATAGTCGACAAGCGTAATTATGAGAGAAGCAGAACCCTGACAATTCAGTTTGAGCAATCGAAAGATTCGAAACAGTGGATAACAGGAACCAAAAGAAAACTTAAAGATAATACTTAATGTCTTGCCTGTTATTGATAGACCCATCTTTGTTATAATGTTGGGCACCAACAAGTTTCTTTCCAACATCTTGTAATTGCTGTCTCAAAGATACCGAGTAGACTACAGCAACAAAAACAATAAAAAGTGAGTCATATAGCTAATTCTCAATTAAAAATCCACTCCAATTAATTGAGGGTAGTAAATTTTTACCATCCCCACAGTTCAAACCAATTAGCAAGTCATGCCCGTCCTTCGCTTCACAATCAAACGCATGACAGACAGGGTTTGAATTACTGAAATGCATCATTTTTATCGGATCCTACAAACAAAAAAAATCAAATCTTCTTACAAAGAATTGCAAATCAAAATGGACAAGCATTCACAAAATTAGGTTCAACATCAAATTACCTTATCGTGAGAATTAAGGTCGCTTACATACAAAGTATCCCCTACATTAAATATCAAATACTTCCCTTTGCCATCAAAATTCGAGTTAATCATAGAATTAGAACCAGAACCATTCAACCCTCCAAACGAACCACTCCTACTAGCTCCACCATTTGCCTTACTTGTCCCGTTCCCTCCCACGAAACTAAGCCCTCGGCTGCCATTTCCGCTGCCCAGAAACTTCGACGCCACATATCTCACTCCGCTGCTTGCACTGTAGCTCGAGCTCGGCACCGCCACAGTCTGCGCCGGCTTCTCCTTGAGCTGCGATAGGGTTATCTAAACAATATGGCCAAATTTCAATCATTCCAAATAACTATAAGCACAAAAAACACACACAAGGGCAAACGGAGGGGGGTCAGCTGTGGGTATTTTTTTGAAAATATTAATTATAGAAATCTAAAAAGAGAGACCGATTTCATTATGCAACTTTGCCCCCTAATTTTTGAAAATTTATCTATGATCATCTAGAAAAGGGGAGACCTATTCCCTAATGGAAAGTAAGTAAATTGCATTGATCAGCATAACTAATATGGTGTTTTGAATAATTATACCATATTTTGCTTCTCTATACAACTAAGATAAGGTTGGCTGCAAGTCAAACTTCCTAAGAAATGGTAAAACTCCATAAATTTAGGATTGCATAAATGGAATTGGAAATAGAGGCTTACAAAAAATAATTGTGTATGGAATTAATAAACTAGAGAAGGAACTAAAAGCAATACATAGATAGAGAAAAGAGCAAAAGTAATTGAATAGTTTCAACAGGAACAGGTATGCTTATACTTTTTAAAATTGTTGTATAACAACGCTATGCATTTATTCAGTCCCACATATAATGCTTAATTTGTTACACATTGGTACTTGATTGCGCCCCACAACTAAGTACATGTTTGTAATCTGTGCTAGGGTTATTTAAACAACACGACCAAATGCCAACACGAAACACACACATATCTATACCTATGCATACAAGTATATATGTGTGTATATACATGTATGTATAGGTGTAAAAGCCCTAAGAGGAGAGTGACGAGGGCGACCTGAGTGACGGATTTGCCGTGGGCGTACGGGAGGAGGCCGGAAGGGTGAGTCTTCTCGAAATGGAGTTTGTAGCGGCCCTCGGGGGTTTTGAAGTAGGTTTTAAGTCCTTGCGATTGAGGGTTTGCGGCGGATGACGGGGACATCGAGCCGTTGATGCTGGTGTTGTTGTTGTTGTTGTTCATCATGTCGACGGCGATGGCGATGATCGATCTTGAGGCATGCGTTCATGGCAATTCGGTTTTTCTCTCGGGTCGCTCTCTGGCTCTAACAGTTTCGCTGTCTCGACTAAAAGCTTTTGGTTTCTAGTGTTGTGTTTGAACTGAAGTTTGAAAGGATCGGGGGCTCGATTGGACTTTGGAGTTGCAGGTGACGTCGTGGGGGCGAGAGGGACTCGGAGTTGGGGGACACCCGTTGAGAGAGTTGAGACTCTGATGATTTGCTGTGTTTCAGGTGCATCATGTGCAATGTGGACCCAGCGCTACTGCACGCTAAACCACCTATAAGATTCTTAGATCCGCCGAGCCGAGCGTGTTAAGCGGAAAAATAAGCTATCCTATTGGGAAAATAATTCGTGATTAAGTAGCACTTAGTGATTCGCAGTAATATTTGTAAAGTAATAACAAATACATTAATAACTTAAATTTGTGGTGTATTTTAGATTGTCATTATATGTTATCATTCACATAGTTAGTAAATGCGAACGACCGAAGAATGGTACATAATATGTACGAATTTAATACCATTTTACTTAAAAAATATGAAAATAAAATTCGGCATAAAAATAAGAGAACGATAAAAATACGAATTTATTATTATTCGTGTATTATAGAACATTAGTTAAAAAGTCGAAACAAAAAATACGGTAACATTTATAAGTAATTTATTCTTATATATATTAATAGGTAGTATATTTATCTCACGTATGTTATTTTTTTTAAAATAATATTATTAACAAACAGCTAAATTAAATGGTAGATAATAAATTTTATTTTACTATTTTATTATTTCAATACTTTGATATAAGAATGCATTAATTTGTTAATTTTAATTTTTAATTTAATAGTTGAAGTATTGATAAGAAGTTATAGAAACGTAAGTTTAATAATTTAAATATTCTAAGTATTAAAAAAATATCACATATTCCAAGTACTATTATAATTATATATTAAGTATATAATTAATAAAATGCCACCATTATATTAAATCATATTTAATTTTTAATTACGTATGCTATACGGTTCAACCCAAAAAAAAACAAGTATTTTTAATTAGGTTTAAAATCTAGACAAAAAACGAAAGTTTTTTTTTCATTTATACATACGTAGGGTTATTATACATGAATAATATGAGTATTTACTAATTATGATCATTCGTATGTACTGTAACGTTTTATTCATGTAATGAGACATGTAGAGAGATAAAATATTTTTTGAGATATTATAAATATTATCCTAATTGTATAAATAATTTTACACATAAATATGATGATGTGGTGTAATAGTCATTATAAATAATTACTTGTAATGAAAAGACTTTTAAGAAACCATCCTATGTCTTGTGATATTTTTGTCTATACCACAAACTCATAACATTGATGTATTCACACATCATATCATATCATTCAATAAGATTTACTATTGAGAATTCAGTAATACCTAACCATTAGATTTTTTTTCCCCAATGCCATTGGCTCGTTAAAATTTGTTTAGATATAGATAATATAAACTAAGTTTAAAAACATTTTAAAATCTAGGGTGGCCTAATACTCGATTAAGTCATGTATGAAGCTTAGTTCTATTCTCTTCTCATATTAAATGTAGTATGTCATTATTAATAAGGTATTTAAATTTACATAATTCAAATTGACTATGACCACGACAGAATAATTGCTGGAAGACATAAAACACCCTATAGTAAAAATGTTAATTTTTTAGACTCAATTTAATAAATTTATATAAGCTTTACAAATATAAAAAATTTAAAATCATTAAAGCTCAACTCACGATCAACTGTGCTTCAACTCAATAGATATAATATAAAAGATAAATAAGTTAAATTTAAACATATTTTATTCTCTGATTTGTTGGAACCCTTCTTACCTATATAAAAAAATAAAAAAAAGATTTGTTGGAACGAACCCATCTCCTATCGGTTAAAACTAACGTCGACGGGTGGGAACCCGGGTCCAGCGGGCATTGGAGGGCTATCCGGAACGAGCAAAGTAACTAACACCTGCATAACTTGGGATAGGCGCGCAGATGCTCCAACAGCTAAACTTTGGCCTGTTAGGAAATGATCATGGTTAGCTGGGGATAAACTACAAAGGCTACGAATGGGTCATTATGGGATGGGTAATGCTCTACATTTAACCAATTGGGTCAACCCACTTTGTTAGAGTTCTTAGTCTCTTTTTGAGAGGTTAAGAGTTTAACTCTTATCAAGTGAAAGAGTTAACCACAAAAAATTTATTTATTGTAAATACCTAATCTCGAAATAGATGGTTTGGTCTTGATCAGCCTAGAAAAGAAATTAGTTGAGATACATGGAAGCTGGTTAGACACACCTAATTGTCGAACCAAAAAAAAAAAAAAACAATGTTCTACATTCCAAAGAACTCAAACAAAATTCACATAAAATATAATGTGATTGAAAGATGATTTTTTACTTTAAAATAAAATACACATTATAATGATTCTTAATTATAAAAGTGTCATTACTATATTATTCTGATAATTCTTTTTTTTTTTTGCAAGAATAACAATTTTCTTCTGAGATTGGATGTCCAGGTAGCTTAGGAGCTTGTTAGGAGTGAGCATTAAAGACTGAAGAATGCCGGCGAATCAAATGGCTCTGCTAATTTGTTCATGGCTGCAAGCAAGCCAATATCTGTCTCTGCTCATCAACTTGCTTGAGTGCAAATTAATTTTCTCATCTCATCCCCTTTCTATTTGGAGTTTGTTACCTTTTGATGTTAATGTTCCGGGCCGGGTTTCCCCAAACTATGGTTTCGCCTGGTTTTTGAACCCAATATACAAAAAAGAAAAAGAAAAAAGACACCCATTAACATTAGCTAAGAAATAATTTTTTTCCCATTTTTTAGATAAGTCGGCACCTACTAAGAAACACCACCTAAATTTAGTGGATTATTAAGATTATTCTTCCACTTCTTTGTTATTGAGAAGGGATTAAATAAACGGCAGGAAGATTAGATATTATTTGTTTCAAACACCACGCTTCTGCGGCGACTCAAACCCTTAACTTTGCCTAAATCGAGGTAGGATCATGACCATTAAACCAAAAGTCTCAGTCGATTATCCTACCCTTAAAAATTATAAGGCTTCTCTCTTTCTTTTCTTAGTTTTTTGAAAAATTGTGGGTCCAGTTCATGCTTGGCGAGCCCAACCTCTTCATATGACATGAGATGATAGGTCCATGTATTCTAAAGACCCTATTAAGATGGGCTGGAATGGGCCTGGCCTGGGCAAGTCTAGAAAGCGGCCTGTGGTTGGTTGTTCAATGGCCCTCACCAGTCCATATCAAACCTTCTCCATTTCCCCCCTTTTTTTAGATAGTTTTTTTTTTTTGGGTTCAGTGGTCAGGGTGTTCGAGTTAGCTTACGCGCAACTCAACTAATTCCCTCACCTATGAGTGGATCTACCAAGAGTCGAGCTTGAGCAACTACCTCCACTGAACTTGCCAACTTCCATAATTTTTTAAATTTATTTGTTTATACTTTTTTCATTCTAGGTTGCAAATGTAATGTATCACCCCGTTAAACTTCTAACATTTCATTTGCCCCCACTGAATCTACTCACACCAATATTCGTAACAATTGAATTTTAGTAACTCCTTATTATTTGACCAGATAAATGGCACAAATCTAACATTCTATTCTAATATTAAAATTGTGATGTTGTGTCACAATTATGGAGCCATCTTTTTAGCATCATAGGTTATCTTAATTTTGTATGGAGGTAACGCCTGGCCCCTTTTTAACGTCTTTAAAAATATAGTCAGTTAGGAAACAATTTCATGTACGATTATAAGTTTCACCCTCACTGAACAAAAATTTTATGTTCGATTTTGTGTAAATTTTGCCCCCATCTATCCTTGACCTCATTGATCGGGTCAATGTAGGCCATCGACGCTGGGACTAGAGTCTTCACTAGAGTTTAATCACAAAGATTTAATTTCTTGCTGCCACAATTCTTGTACTTAGTAAGAGTCGAACTTTGATCTTGTAAAGGAAAATTTGGAAGCTAAAGTTTTTCTTGAGATGGTTTTCAAAATTTTCATTGGAACAGTTCATCCCCATCCGTGAAACCCACAGAAGATGAAGGTGAGGTTCAATCTTAAAATAGTACTACCAATTGATCGAAATTAGATATAGCTGGCATATATCTAAATCAAGGCCATAACCACTTCAATAATAATGTGATATGTCCATCTCTCCCCCCATTAGCTAATGAAGGACCCACGAAACATTATCCCCCATGATGACCAAAACATGAGTATGTACTATGGATCCCATTTTGTAAAAGAAAATTTTGGCAGAATGATGTGGTTTTATAATTAAAGGGTATACTAAAGGGTTCTCTATTTTATGTTGATTACTTTTTTTTAAAATGTATTTGTATCATTATTCTTTGCAATGAAAAATTCTATTATTTAAAATTTTTGTATAGAAAACTCTACTTAAAAAAAATGAAGTTATAGTGATTTTTTTTTGGGAAAGAGGTATGCTATACCAACATAATTTTGTTAAAATTTCTATACAAAAAATTGTTTGTCTATCGTCATTTTAAGCCAAAACATTCACTAATAACTCATAAAATTTCTATACAAAAAATTGTTTGTCTATCATCATTTCAAGCCAAAACATTCACTAATAACTCATAATTTAAAAAATACCTCTGTCACGTTGTATTGGTGAAATTTTGTCCCAATGATTTATAGTATTGCTATATGTTTTTTTCATAAGTTAGTGGCAAATTAAGCTTTTTATATTTCTCATGTGTGAGTAAGTGAAGGCAAAGCAATCATGGAAGCCTATATTTCATCACACCCACTTGAGATCTCTTCTGTTTTTCCTGCCTTCGCAAGCGAACTATCAGCTGGAACAGTACCATTTCTCTCACACCCTCACTCTCTCTTTCTCTCTCTAGAATGATTAAGAGAGATAACATACTAATTAGTTCCTCGTAACTAAAAATTGCAAACTCACCAGTCACCAACTTCTATTGAGAGGATGGATGCTAATTGGAATCTAACTACAATAGCTCTCTCTCACCTAACCCTCTCTCTCTCTCTTTCTCTCCATAAAAACGCCCTAAGCCCTGCCCACATATCATACCACTCCTCCATTTCTTGCATTACCAAGCAACATAGGCCACCATATTTTTGGCAAAAACCAGAGAAAAGATGATGAAACATCTCCTCTTCTCTCTCTCACTCCTACTCTCTCTCTCCACCACAACCTTAGCTCAGACTGCACCGTCCCCGGGACCTTCTGGCCCGCCGAACATCATAAAAATCCTCCAAAAAGCCGGCCAATATACGGTCTTTCTAAGGCTCCTATCGACTACCCAAGTGGGAAACCAAATCAACGGCCAGCTCAACAATACAAACAATGGCATGACCATATTTGCACCACCCGATAACGCCTTTTCAAACCTCCAATCCGGCACTCTCAACTCTCTAACCGATGAACAGAAGGATGAGCTGATTCAGTTTCATGTGATTCCTACTTTTCTTTCTATGTTACAGTTCCAAACGGTGAGCAATCCGGTGAGCACCCAGGCCGGCAGCAGCGGCCTTAACGTGACTACTTCCGGCAATCGAGTAAATATATCGACCGGAATTGTCAATGCGACGGTGGATAACACTATATATACGGATAATCAGCTTGCCGTGTATCAGGTCGACAAGGTGCTCCTTCCTCTGAGCATTTTCGGGCCTAAGCCACCGGCGCCGGCACCGGCGCCGGCGACGGAGAAGAAGAAGAAGAAGGAGCCGGTGGCCGCCAGTCCGAGCTCCGACGTTACGAATAACTCTTCTGGTGCAGTTAGTCTCTCCGTGGATGCAATAATACTGGTTCTGTTCATTGGAGTTTCTCTGCATGCAGCATTCTTTTGTGAGAATGGACGGTCGTGATTGGTCCATTTGTCAGGTGCCCATTTGATTTCTTACCGAGTAGGATTGAACGGTGGTGATGGACATGGCGAGTGCGTTGGAATAATTTCAGTACGTCCGAAGTCTGATTGTATAATGCCAATTTTGAGGCTTTGCCATTCTTTGTTTCTTCTCATTTGGATCTGTAATTTTCTCTCTCTTTGCTTTCAGTTCTGGCTTTTAATTTTTTTCTTTTGTTGTTTTCCAGATTCGATGTAATTTGAGATTTTGTATCAATTTGTCAAAAATGCCATGGGTTTGTGAGCTTGGATCAATGATAATCTTGGTTATTCTTCTAATGAAAAATGCAATTCTTCTAGAGTAATTTTTTTTTCACAAAAATTAAGTTGTGGTGATGTTCAGGTGATACTTTTGTAATTCAAAGATATCTTCATAAATTTTTTATTTTAAAGTGATAAGCTCTTAAAATCACAACTCAGCCACATAATAATGAATTATTTTTTATACGCTTTTTTTGTATGTATATTATTATTTTTTTATAAAAATCATAGCCTCATTATCAACCCAAAAAAATAAAAATAAATCATAAACTCACGGGCCTATAGCCTTATTCTGTGGAAAGAAGAAAGTCATCCCATGTTTTTAATCGTATGGTTAAAACGAGGACACCCTAGATGTCACACCTCTGCTTCAACGAAGGTTAATTGATTTCACTGCTTTGCAGAAACTAATGATTTAAAGAAAAAGAACTACTGTGAGAAAAAGTTAGAGAATGGGGGTTAACCCTTGCATTCGTTGGCCTGGGAGAATGAAATTAAAAAAAGTTACACATAATTTTTTTTCTCACTGTATTTTTTGCACGCTACATGAGTAGATCCATGTGCATTTATTAATTATAGATATCTCATTATTTAACTTCCGCAACACAAGGATAAGAAGATAAGAGAAAAAATTTCAGTAGATAAACAAAACTCATGTTTTTGGAATATTACTACAGTTATAATTTTTTCCCTCTACGTATTTGGTAGGTCTCGTACTCAAAAACTCCAATCTTAATTGCAATAGTTAGTACTATCGTATCATTAAAAATTTGTTCTAAAACGAGGGACTTTGCAACCATGACATATAACAATAATACTTTGGAGTTTGGAAACTACAGATGCACTGGGAGCACAAAGTAGAGAGTTAACTAAAATTGAAAAAAAAAAAAAACTAAAGGAAAATATCTTTTATATCAAAAAACTGATTGGATTATTTTTTAATTGGTATCAATTTCATTTCAGTAAAACATGAAATTCCTTTCCTATTTTAACAGTGTAGATCCTTATCTCAATTTCACCTAATTTGTAACAGTTTAAGTTCAATTCATTTTACAATTAAATTCAAATCACGTGAAAATTATGCGTTCACTTCTGAACTACAAAAGGTTATACGACTTTCACTGAAATCTAATAGATAATTGTACTCCAATTTGTTATTTGAAATAACTCCAAATATGAATAGCTATAATAAAAGGATCCTACAACGCTAATAACTAGGCATCCTATATATACATATTTCTTGCTTAACCTCGAATCACTTCATTTCACATTCATTCATCCAAATGCAACCTTAAAATTTAGGGGGAATTAAATTATGCGTGTGCTTTTCTGTTTGGTACCAATCTTTTTTTGCTTAAAAGTTGGCTTGAAAATAGTAAAACTAAAAAACCAAAGAAAAAAGCCCTTGCTTTTGGATTTGTAAAAAGCTTTTTTAGCTTAAAAAAGTCAAAAAATTAAAATGCAAAAAGTTGACTTACCAAAAACTCTTAAACCTTTTTGCTTAAAAAAAAGGCAAAAAGTCAGAGAAATAACTGGTACCAAACGGCAGACAACCAGTCCTCAAATTCTCTTCCTCTAAAAGTATACGAACCCTAAAATTAATTCCGTTTCATTTCTTTGCTTTTGAGAGAGAGAAAGAGTTGAGAACATTGGATGTGCATTGGGCCAAATGACTATGAAACAGTTAGGAATGAGTCACTGTGCCCTTATCCCCTCTCCTTAAGGATTGGGCTATTGGACCAACTCTTGATCAGTCTAATAATTGGGCCAGCTCTAAGCAAGGCCCATTACCTTGTCATAATGACGTTGATTAGTCTTTTTTTAGTAAATAAATTATACAATAACCAAAAAAATTGATTTGCATTAATATTACTTCCATTTCCTTCCAGCTAATTTTACTTGGTACTGTTGGATTATTAAGACCAAGATTGGATTGTTAACTCTATCCCTGAGGTTGAGTCATGAGCAGAACCTAGTGCATTTTGAAAATTATAACATTTCTTTTTTAATTTTCACTTTTCTGTCTCCCTTTCTTGCTTTCTTCTTCTTTTTCTTTCTATCTTTATTAAATTTTTTTATCTCTATTTATTAAAAATACTATTATTTCAAAAAATTAGTACAAAAAATTCTACCACAATCATGTGGCAATTTCTTGCGTGGTCCAGAAGATTTATTCTTAATTGTTTCAGAAAAACTAATATGATAAATATTTGATAGTTTCTAAAGAACTATTCGCTATATTTTGTTTTGAGTTATTTTATCTGCTTTATATTATTTTAATTTTATAACACATTATCAGCACGAAGCTCTAAGTGCTCATGAAAAATATAGCTGTATTCTTCCTTACATCAGGAATGTACTTTATTTTATGTGTAATTTATTTTTGTTCTTGATTTTTTACTGTTCACTCAACTCAATTCGCATGAATAGTATAAACAGTAGTTAAACTATTAAGGTGAATAATATTTATTTCAAAATTTTATTAGTTTATTCATCTTAGATCTTGAATTTTTGACTTATGATATTTATACATATTGAATCCTTATTTCAATAGCTTTATATAGACATGTGACTTAACTATATTTTGATGTTGAGATTGAAAGTTATAATGCAGACAAAAATAGTGATATTATATATCTATATATCGGATGAATTGCATAATAATAAATATTGTGCATGAATAGTACTCTACTATCTATAATTTATAATCGATAACTACTATTCATGAACAGTAATTTTACTATTGATGACCATAGTAATTATATAACAAATAATATTTAATGAATAGTACGCTACACAATACTTTTCAAAGTTCTGTTGGTTGTCTTTTATCATAATATCGACTTAATATTAATATGTTTGGTAGAGATTTTACATGATTATTAACTTATTCTTCTCAGATTTTATTATATGTATTATTTTAGAAATGTAATTAAATAGAAGAAATCAAGCATTCTAGAGAATGCTTATTAAGGCTTGCACGTTGTTTATTTAATTATTGTTACTTTATAAGGTCGGCTTGCTGTCTGCTGTTGCTTTAATTTATGTTGCTGCTATTATTTAACTCTACTTATTATGACTGCTGTTTATTTTATTTTACCATTGTGTCATCATTGAATTTTTATAAAAATAAAAATATGAGTGCCATAAGATCGTAATCTTTCTAAAAACTCACAATGATTAACTGCATTTGTAATTGCAAGATTATTAGTAAATGTGCTTAGAGTTGTAAGATTATAGTTAAATGCACCTAAAGTTACAAGGCTATGATTGAATGCACCTGGAGCTGCAATAGTATAATTTTCATATTCGAATAAGTTTACAATGAAAATGATGTGGAGAAAATCTTCCTGATGAAGATATGATAGAAAAATATATTTACATTTTATGTTTTGAACGTGCTCCAGCAGTAGCAATATCGAGAATGTTAATTCAAAAAAATATTATCAAATAATATATTATATTCCAATGGCATATCGTGTAAATAAATAAAAGACATTACTATTTACGGTACTATTTATGAGTGCCACATTATTTTAGTTTTGTTTCCTATTTTTTTTCCTATGTTTTCATTAGTGTTATATCATCTTTTTGAAAAGAATGCAAATTTATAATATGTATCCATTCCTGAAGTGATGAGTGAATAGTATGGATCTAGTGTAATGTATTTCACTAAATAGAGTGTTATAATTAGATAATACATTTGACTAATTTTATATCATTCCCTGAGTGAATGTAAATTTATTTAATGGTCATGGACATTGTCATAAATGTGATTGCAATATAATAATTTTTGAAATTATAGAGATATTCTGAAGGTTGTAAATACCACCAAAAGTGGAATAATGTAAGCAAAATAAAATAAAATAAGATTTGCTGATAAACCTCCTAAGAATTAGGAAGATGTTTCATTAGTCATGTACCTATAGTACGATGATTACATATTTAATAAGTTTCTATGGTATAAATATTTTGACAATGAAACATTATATATATTTTACATATAAAGGCATGGATCATACCAATACTTCAATTAGTACAAATATGAATGAGAAAGATATATATCTAGCAGATATTACTAGAACGCACACAATTTTTTGATATGTCGTAAACTTAATATTAGCTAAAATTAATGTTAAAACAATATTAGGCATTACAAAATTGATTGAAGGCTCTAGACGAATAAAGATCTAGAAGAGTTATATTCTAGAAGAGTTAACATAATGTGGTCAAGAGGAACAAAACTCTACATTGATGATACATTCTATTGTTTTAGAAGTACAAGAAATTTGTTCAAATCTTACAGATATTTTTATTTTATTTCTATTATTTTTATACCAGGAGCATATGATGAAAAAGAATACAGCAATTAAGGTAATGAAAATATCTTTCTTTACACTTCTCATTTTCATGCCAGAAGCATATAATAGAGAAACTTACTATTTTTCTTCTGGGTTATATTATATTATAAAATTATGGGACTGCTTGCAGTGATAAACTAGACGTTTTTTCAACCCAAAAGATTTTTGTATTGAGAAATCACCTGTAGTGATACAATAGATGCATTTATGGAGTACTTGCAGTAACAACATCTCAATTGATGCATTAGAAGTAATTTGACCCTAAAAGAATTTATATTTTGGCATAATCGTTTTGGTCATTCGAGATCAACGATGATACGTCTAATAATTGACAATTTTTAAGGATATTTGCTAAAGAACCAGAAGATTCTTTTTACCAAACAATTGTTTGTTTTTTCTGTGAGACTAATATATCTCTAATTTATACATATATATACAATAGTTTTATCTTTATTTACTATTAACTCTCATATTTTGCGGATAGTTCTTATGTTGAGTAAGTTTTTTCACTATTAGGAGGAGATAAGACGTAATGAGAGATCAATTGAAATGCTGTGAAATTGTTTCATCTTGATCCTCGGACAAGTCGATGTGAATATGAAGTTTACAAAGGAATTATTTACTTATATATGATTGCAAATCAATTGCTTAAAGTATTCACCGACACAAAGATGATAATCAAATTATATCGATACCAGCTGCTAATGCTCTAACACATATTAATGTCCTTGTAGGACAAGATGTTAATATTCTTGTAAGATCATCTGTTAATATAATAGCATATGATTTCAAAACGCTTGAAGTGTGAGAGGCCAGTCGGTGCAAAAGTCAAACTATCAGAAAGATAAAAGTACAACAAAATAAGCAAATTGGTATTTCTAAATAAACTATAATTTCTAAACTTCCTAAAGAATGAACTTTTAAATAGAAGAGGAATTTCCTGAAGAGATAGAAAATTATTTCTATAAATCCTTAAGAAGAAAATGAACTTCCAGAAGATGAATCTCCATCATCTAAATTTTCTAAAGAAACTCCTGTAAAACAATTCTCAAAAGAGAAATCTCTTGAAGAGATATCCCATGTAGAGGAAATGGTACTCGAAAATAATGAGATCTCAATGAATAATAATAAGAATACAGGAAAACGATGGAATAGAAACGATATTGTTGTCGACAACATATTTCTATTTAAAGTGGCTCTTGCAATTACCAGAAGTAATAAACTAAATGATAGATAGTCGACAAATGTCAATAGTGTTGGTTAAGAAAGTAATCCAAGAGAGGGGGTGAATTGGGTTTTATAAAATTTAAGTAATACAACTAAAAACAATTTAAATACTTTAACAATAATTAATCAAAGTGAATATCAAGCAAATAAAGTATATATCAAAGTATATATCTATGCAAGCATGTATAATGAGCAAATAAGCAAAACAGAGTAAGAAAAGAAGAGCACCAGATTTATAGAGGTTCGGTCAACTTTGCCTACGTCTTCTCTTCTTCGATTCTTTCGAAGGTATTCCACTATGTAAAGTCCCTTACACAGCCATTAGTTTTGCTACAAGTACTCAGCTCACTCTTACAAGAGATCTCCCCAAGCTCTCACAACCCAAGAGATTTTGTTCAAATTTTTCTTAAACTTACAAGCGATTTTGTCCAAACTTCACTCAAACTTATAAGTGCTTTTACCCAAGAACACTCAAACTCACAAGTTTATAAACCCACCCAAGTGAAATGAATAAAGGTTTTACAAATGATAACTCTCGTAATGAGTAGATGAACAAGAATAGCTTAATAGATAACCTTAATCACTCAGTAAAAAATGTAGCAGTGACAGCACAATAGATTTTCAGCTTTTCGCTTTTGATATAGCAGGTATAATCACTCTTCATTGTGTTTAGAAGCTGTAGGAATCTTGTATTTATAGTCATGGATTGATTTTAGCCGTTGGTAGTGGATGAGACACCATTTGATGCAAGAACAACAGAGTATAACGTTAAAAAATAGAGCCGTTGCTGTAAATGAGTTGACTCTTTTGCTGTAGGGGTCGACTCTTTTTGTCTGAAACTGCAAAATCAACTCTCTGTTTGAATGAGTCAACTCTTTTAGAGTGAGGGGTCGACTCTTTTGATCTCCATCAGAATTTTCAGCCTCTATTTGAATGAGTTGACTCTTTTGCTTGAGGGGTCGACTCTTTTTAGAAAAATTCTTAACTTTTGCAATATTTATTCAATCTTCTTCAATATCTTTAAGCTCTTTAAGGATCATCCAACTAAACCTTTTAAGGCTTGCAAATACTTCTTTAAGGCTTGATGACTTCAAGAACATCTTCAATCCTTCAATATGAAATCAACTCCATTTTGATTACTTATAAAGCTCTTCAATCATCATTGCCTCATCCATTGATTCAAGTTTCCTTCAAGATCTTCAAGAGAGCTTCTAAAACTTAAGATCTTTTCATTTTAACTATTCTTTGAGAAATCTTCAATATATATGGCTTCTTCTTTTTATTCAAGATTTTGAGTATTTTCAATCTTCTTCCTTGACATCCATCATCTTGAAATTTCTTCATTCTTTATAAGATTACCATTGTTGAATATGTCATTCCTTCATGCTTATCAATCTTCAATCCAAGATTTTCGTCATCTTGAAATTCCTTCATTCTTTTATAAGATTAGCTTTACTGAATATGTTCTCTCATTATGCTTATCAACCTTCATTCTAATATTTGCATCACAAATTCTCCATCGTGATAAGCTTCAAGTCATGATAGAAATCTAATAATTAATCTGCACACTTAAGTAGAATTATTAGATCATTAAACTAAGTTTTGTTATCATCAAAATTAAGGCATTGAGTCAACAGATAATATGATTGATCAAAATGAAAATAAATTAAACTCATTAATGTAAAGTATTCGAACTTGTAGTTCAAACACCAGAAGATAAAAATATCAGACTTGTAGTCCAAACACTAGCAGATGTTGGACCTGTAGTATAAAAACCAGAAGCTGTAAAGTATTCAGACCAGTAGCCTATATACCTGAAGATGTAAAACTAGTTTGATACAAATGGGTATTTGCGCAATGAGAAAATGGAATAGTGCGATATAAAGCATGGCTCGTACTAGAAAGTTTCTCGTAGAGACTTGGTATTGACTATAATGAAAAAATCTATCCTATAGAGATGCAATTACATTCCTATTATAGATTGTCAGTCTCATAAAGACTGAATATGCATTTAATAAATGTACAACAACTTATTCATATGGTGGATTAGGTAATAATATATATATGAAAATTCTTGAAAAATTTAAAAAATGATTTAAGTAGATTCCTCGAAGGTTATATTCTATCAACTTCAAAGATATTTGTATGGGTTAAACCAATCTGAACGCAAAATATCTATTGATAGAAGGATATGTGAACAATACAAATTGTCCATGCAATTTTATTAGAATATGAATTTATTATTATTGCAATATATATATTGATACTTTTGAATATTATTGGCACTTTTAAAGAGATTACAAAAGCTATTAGTTATTTAAAGAATAATTTTGAAATTAAATACCTTGGGAAAACAAATTATTGTCTTATCTTGCAAATTGAGCATTTTTATTCATCAGTTGACCTATACAAAAAAATATTATACTGATAAATCTCATCCATGAAATTTTTCAATGGTTGTCTGATCATTTTATATACAGAAAGGTCCTTTTCGTCCTCGAGAAGACGTTGAAGAAATTCTTGGTCCTGAAGTACCATATCATAGTGCAATTGGTACTCTTATGTGTCTTGTAAATTATATAAGACCTGACATAGCATTCTTTGTCAATTTATTGGTAATGTATAATTTTGCATTAACGCAAAGACATTAGAAAAGAATTAAACATATACTACATTACCTACAAGTGATAATTGATATGGGTTTATTCTATGCAAAGGAGTCACTATCAAAGTTAATTGGCTATGCAGATGCTGACTATCTTTCTTATCCACATAAAGCTCTATCACACGGTATCCACATCTTTGTCACACAGTGTATTTGTTTGTTGATGACAAGATTGCCATATCTTGGAGCAAATAGTATCGACAACTTCTTCAAATCATTCTGAGATAATATCAAATCATGAAGCAAGTCGATATTGCATTTTGGTTGAGATTTATGATCCAACATATTTAAGAAAGTTACGAACTATCTATTGGCCCAAGTAAGCAACCCAAGAGGGGGGTGAATTGGGTTTTATAGAATTTATATCAAGAATTGCAACTAAAAACAGTTTATGTATTTCAACAACAATTAATCAAAGTACATATATCAATGTATATATTTATGCAAGCATGTATAATGAGCAAATAAGCAAAACAGAGGCAGAAGAGAGGAGCATAAGATTTATAGAGGTTCGGCCAACCTTGCCTACGTCCTCACTTCTTCGATGCTTTCGAAGGGATTCTACTATGTAACACTCTTTACACAGCTGCTGGTTTTTGCCACAAGTGTCCAGCTCACTCTTACAAAAGCTTCTTCTCAAGCTTTCAAAACCCAAGAGATTTTGTCCAAGCTTCTCTCAAACTTACAAGTGATTTGTCCAAGCTTTACTCAAACTTACAAGTGTTTTTACCCAAGAACACTCAAACTTACATGTTTACAAACCCACCCAAGTGAAATGAATAAAGGTTATACAATGGGTAACTCTCCTAATGAGTATATAAACAAATACAACTTAATAAATAACCTTAAACACTCAGCAAAAATATGTGGCAGTTAAGGCACAGGAGATTTTCAGCTTCAAGTTTTTTATACCAATGATGTAATTGCTCTATTCATCAATATAGAAGCTGTATGTATCTTGTATTTAAAGATATGGATCGATTCTAGCCGTTGGAGAAGTATGGGAGAAGTTTTGATTGCAGATTGCCCCATACCGTCTGTCAGAAATATAGCCGTTACTGTCGGGGGTTGACTCTTTTTACAATGAGTCGACTCTTTTTGCAGTTTGCTACTCACGACTTAAAAGAGTCGACTCTGTTGGTCAGAATCTGCAGGCTTAACTCTCTGTTCCAATGAGTTGACTCTTTTTATAGCAGGGGTCGACTTTTTTAAGTAGTCTTCAGAATTTTTGTTCTTTGTTGAAATGAGTCGACTCTTTTTACAGCAGGAGTCAACTTTTTTAAGTCTCCAGCAGATTTTTAAGGCTCTGTTCGAAAGAGTTGATTCATGAAACTTGAAGAGTCGTCTCTTTTTACCTGAATACATATTTTTTTAGCATTTATCCAATATTCTCCAAAGTCTCCAATCTTTTCAAGGATCATCCAAATAAGGTTTTTGAAGCTTGCAAATACTTCTTCAAGGTTAGATGACTCCAAGAACATCTTCAATCCATTCTAGATGAATTATCTTCATTTTAATCACTTGTAGAGCTCTTCCATCATCATTGCTTCATCCATTGATCCAAGTCTTATTCAAAATCTTCAAGAGAGCTTCCATGACTTAAGATCTTCATTTCTTCAACTGATTCTCTATTCTTCTTTGAGCATCTTTATTTTTAGATTTCTTCTAGAATTCTTCAATCAATATAACTTCTTCATAGACTTCAACAATTCTTCCAAGAAAACTTTTCAAGTCTAGTGATTTCTTCCATACCTTCAAGATATCTTCAAATCTTCTAAAAAAACTTCCATGTCTTTGAGTCGGTCTATTCTTCTTCTATTCTTGCAAGATGTCTTCAAGTCTTTAAAGTCTCCAATCTTTTCAATCAAGACTTTAAGCATTTTCATTCTTCTTCCTTGATATCCATCATCTTGAAATATCTTCATTCTCTTATAAGATCAGCATTGTTGAATGTGTCATCTCATCAAGCTTTTCATTCTTCATTCTAATATTTGCATCATGAATCCTCCATTTTGATAAGCTTCAAGTCAAGATCTATTGAATAACTACTTTGCACACTAAGTAGAATTATTAGATTATTAAACCATGTTTTGTATCATTAAAATCAGGGCATTGACTCAACATTATCCGCGATCAAAGATACCTCAACAATATTATATGAAGATAGTGCAGTATGTATTGCATAAATTAAGGGAGGCTATATCAAAGGTGATAGAACCAAACATATATTACCAAAATCCTTTTATACATATGAGCTCCAGAAGAGTGGTGATATTGATATCCAACAGATATGTTTAAGCTACAACTTGACAGACTTATTTATAAAAGCACTTTCTACTGCAACATTTGAGAAATTGGTACACAATATTGGTATTCGTCATTTCAAAAATCTTTCATTATGAACAATGGAAGCGATCAACTTCATACCAGAAGTTTGAATAAGGGGGAGTCGCATACTATACTCTTTTTCTTTTACCAACGATTTTTTTCCACAAGGTTTTTCTTAGCAAAGTTTTAACGAGGAAGTTTTAATGCACTTATATTAAGTTATGTTACACAAGATCATTGTACTCTTTTTCCTTCGCTAAGGTTTTTTCTCACTGGATTTTTCTATCAAGGTTTTAATGAGATAGTTGTACTATTTTGCGGTCATCCAAGAGGGAGTATTATGTAAGTATAGGTCATGGATGACCTTTACTATGAGGGGCTACTGCCTCAAGTTGCTCCTTCACTCACAACTCCGATTAGTATATATATAGGAGCCCGGGTGAACAACCAAAAAGAGAAGAGAGAGAAATAAAATAGAAATGAAGAGTAGAGAGAAAATAGAAAAGAAGAAACAGAGAGAAAATAGAAGGAAGTGAAGCATAGGTAAATCCTCAAAACTCATGTTATATGCCTTTTAGTTCTGTATTATCAATAAAATCTTTGGTGATCCAGAAGATCTATTCCTAATTGCTCCAGAAGAACTAATATGATAAATATTTAACCGTTTTTAAAAAACTATTCTCTATACTTTGTCTTGAGTTATTTTATCTGCTTTATATTTTTTATAACACGTTATCAGTACGAAGCTCTAAGTGCTAGTGAAAAATATAACTGTATTCTTCCTTACATCAGGAAGGTACTTCATTTTATGTGTAATTTATCTTTGTTTTAGGTTCTTTATTGTTTACTCAATTCATTGCATGAATAGTATGAACAATAGTTGAACGATTAAGATGAATAGTATTTATTTCGAAACTTTTTTAGTTATTTTTATTAGATCTTGCATTTTTTGCCTATGATATTTATATATTTGGAATCCTTTTTTCAATAGTTTTTCATAGACATGTGACTTGACTATATTTTTATGTCTGGATTGAGAGTTATAATGTTGACAAAAACAGTAATATTATATATATATATATATATATATCTCAAATGAATTGAATATTATGCATATTACTATTCATAAATAGTAATTTTACTATTGAAAAGTAGTAATTGCATAGTAATTATATAATAAAAAATATTTAATAAAAGTATGTTGCGCAATACTTTGTTATGTCGGTTAACTCCTATCATAATACTCATCTAACATTAATATGTTCGATAGAGATTTTACATGATCAATAACTTATACTTGTTAGATTTTATTACTTTAGAAATTCAATTAAATAGAAGAAATTAAGTATTCCTGTAGAATGCTCATTGAGGCCTGCACGTCGTTTGTTTAATTATTGTTACTTTATAAGATCGGCTTGCCGCCTACTACTGCTTTAATTTATGTTGCTGCTATTATTTAACTATGCTTATTATGGCTGTTGCCTATTTTGGTTTATCATTGTGTCATCATCGAATTTTTATACAAATAAAAATACTAGTGCCAAAAGACCATAATTTTTCAAAAGCTTTGTAGCGCCCTGGTTTTTGGGGTATCCAAGGTCTTTTCCACTTGGAGACAAAAAACACGAAACTCTGTCACTAGAACTCATCCTCCTAGAAGGACGAGTGCGACTATGTTTGAATTGATTTGATTAAGAGCTTTTTAGAAAAATAGGAGTTGCCACCTAACTTGATTAAGGTGAGTTAGGAAACCTAAAACTAAGCATAATCCGAAGATTAAACTTAGGGTTTTTGAAAAAGGTTTGAAAAGCTCCCTCAAGGGAGGGTTTTTAGGAAGATAGGTTGTTTGACAACCTTTTGAGAGTTTTAAGCCCTTTTGAAAAATAACTCCATTTTGGTCTTTTGAAAATAGAAATCTATGATCCGGGGGTTGGCTACGTGTAGGAAAGATATCCTAAGATCATTACCCTACCCCACCCTTTCGGTACCTACATGTCTAATTACCCTTTTGTTCACTCATTCGAAAAGTGGTGACTAAACCACTTTTCGAATGAATGATGCATGATGCAAGTTTTGGAAGAATTTTGAAAACATGGGATTTTCGTAAGAGTTTGAAATGAAAACTTTGAATTGATTGAAGTTTTTGAAAAGGAGATTGGAGTTGAAGTAGAAGTTATGACCACACCATTTTAGGTTGCCTACGTATCTTATTTTGCGAGAGTCAGGTCAATCGTAGTTCGGGAAAAAGCCCGATGGAAAATAGGGGCATTAGGGCCTTTGGAGAGCTTTGAAGACACTTTAAGGTCTTTAAAAGAGTTTGAAGACATTTTGAGGTGTTTGGAAAAGTGTTTTGAAAATTTTGATTTGAAACCGGATGTTGGAATATCTTTGGAATAGAACTTGAAAATTTTTGAAAACGTTTTTGAAGTGTTTTGAAGTGTTTTTTAAATAACTCAAATGAGTTTTGAAAAATGCTTTGGAATAACTCAAGAGAGTTTTGAAAATCTTTTGAGGTCTTGGATGTAGAGTTTTGGGTTGGAAACACCCTTGTGAACTTATTTTTGAAAATGGTTTTTGAAAACACCTAAGGCTTTGAAACCCTAATATGGACAACATTGAAGGTTGTTCTTGATATATCACCTTCCTTTAGAATCCCTCACCATGGAAAGGATAGGGACACCTTAGGGTTGTGAGTTCTTGAAGTCATTTTTGGGAATACTTTGAAGATAGAGTGTGGGAGTCTTTGAAAAGGTTATGAAGTTGATGTTTAAAATCTTAAGAGAGTAGGAGGTTTTTGAAAAATGGGGTATAGGAATAGTTTTAAATAGAAAGATGATTAAAAAGGGGTCCATGAGTTGAAACCTTGAAGCATACTAACCTGATTGAGTTGGCCTAAGATTAGGGGTGACCTAAGGTTAACTAGTTTGGGTTAGGTTAACCTAAGGTTAAGGTGACCCAGGGTTAACTAACTTGAGTTAGGTTAACCTAGTGTTGGACAACTAGGGTCAAGCTAACTTAGGGTTGGATAACTAGGGTCAAGTTAACCTAAGGTTGGACAACTAAGGTCAAGTTAACCTAGGGTTGGTCAACTAGGGTAAAGTTAACCTAGGGTTGGATAACTAGGGTCAAGTTAACCTAGGGTTGGACAACTAGGGTCAAGTTAACCTAGGATTGGTCAACTAGGGTCAAGCTAACTAGGGTCAAGTTAACTTAGAGTTGGATTGGAAGATGGTTTTGAAAGGTGGTTTCATGCACTTTTGGAAAAGGGTTTTGGAAAACAACTTATGTTATGCAAAGGACTTTGGTTGACAACCCTTTTGAAGATTATTTCCATGAAAATTTGGTTCTAGCTAAGAGTATGGTTTATATGGTTGATGTTTGGAGACCATTCCAAGGAAGGTTTCCTTATGACCATTATGACCATTATCTTGACAAAAGCATGGAGTTCAAGAATCAACATGAAGATGACAACTTTTAAGATACCATTTTTAATGCAAAGATGGAGAGAAAGAATTTTCGAAAGCCATTTTTGAGAATGAGATTTTAAAAACCATTTTTAAAGGAAATTATTCTAATAAGTTAGGGTTTCCATGGCCAATGCAAAAGGGAGAGAGACCATTCAAGAGAGGGTTCCATGGGGCCATTCCAACCACCAATCTTGAGAGAATGGAAACCTTAGAAATCAAGGAGTTTGAAACCATTTATGTGCAAGAGATGACAGAAAAGGGAACCATTTTAACAATTTAGGGCTCCTACGGCCAATGTAAAAGGGAGACCACTCAATGGAGGGTTCCATAGGGCCATTCCAACCACTAAACTTGAGAGAATAGAAACCTTAGGAATTAGAGAGTTTGAAAACCATTTTTGTGCAAGTGGGAATGCAATGATGCAAAGAGTGTGAGTTGAGGGTTAGTAGGGGATTTTCTAAGGCATGACTTTTACGGTCTCATACTAAACTTCAAGGAGCCAATTCTTGGAACCATTTTGAAAAGAACATAGAGCTTGAAAGTGGCATCAAAATAAGATGATGCAAGCTCGGTAGAACATGGTTATAAACATAAAAATGAAACCAAGCACACAAATATGATCAAGATAGCAAAATGCAAGGGGGTCCTGAATACATACAAGGCTTTAGGCTACACCACATAATCAAGGGGCTTTTAGGTCATACCATCTTAAAGTAGGCTAGTGAGAGATCCCCCTACACGGTGGCTCCCACTAGCTTCCTCTAGGCATGAACCAAGAGCCCTCTTGGCTCGAGCATGCAAGAAAGGAGGGTTGAAGATGAGGGTTAAAATATAGAATAGCTCAAGTAGGCTAGGAAGGAGAAGAGAAGAGTGGGGGAAGACAAAAATGTAAAAGAGATATCACCTTTTACCTTCAACACACTTGTAGTCTTCAATGGATGCCTTTACTTGAACTTGAATGACTTCAAGAAGGCTTGAGGGGCTGGAAAGGAGTGTTTAATAGTGTATAAGGCTATGTAGGTGAAGTGTATAGGCTTAAGGGAGGTGGAATCTAGCCTAAGTGTTGGAGGGGTGGAATGTGTATGGAGATTCGAGGTTCTGGTGCAGTTTTAGCAGAGCTTCGTATCAATTTCGGAGTTAGAATATGCAAAAGGGTGTGCTGGTATTTATAGGCAATCTGAAACAGGCTTGGCGCATGTGCTACATGCACCTAGCCAAATTTTGGCCTGGCACATGTCGTACATGTGCCAGTACTGTTCCATTGCCAGAATGACATGTGGCACTCTTTATACTGGTTAAATCGCGACGGTTGATTAAAATTTGGTCGATCTGATCAAAATTTGGGCGCATGTAGCATACGCTCCGCCACCGGGAAGGTTTGTTTAAACTTTGCCTCGATAATTGAGCCAACCGAGAAGGTTTTGGGGGAATCGGTTGAACCTAGGATGTTCTTCTGGGGCTTCCGGTGAACTTTCATGTTTTTGAGAAGTTTGAATGGTGTTCGGAAGTGTGAGATATCGTCTCGGAAAATGTGCTTAAAATGGTATCTTTGCGGAGCGTTTGTGATACGCTCCATGGGTGTTCAAAAATAGCTGTTTTCGTATCGCATGATCAAGGCCTTCGAGAAGGGATCTCTTCGATTGGACCGTACCAATGAAAAGTATTCTACAAATACTTTCGGGAATTTTCTAATTTACGCATTTCTTAAGTCGTTTGATGGTGCGTTATAATCAAGAAATTGGGGAAAAAGTCAATCCCAGCGGAGAGTCTGCGAGATGCTCTAGGGGTTGTTGAAAGTTACAGTTTTCGAGCGATACGATGGGGGGCTTCGGGAAACGATCTATCGAATCGAGCTGTATCGATGGAAAGTTCTATGAACGAACTTTCAGGAATTCCCTGATTTACGCTTTTCTGAAGTCATTTGACGATGCGTTATAATTAGAGAATCGGGAGGAACGAAAATTTAAGCAGAGCGTCTGCGAGACGCTCCAGGGAACTTTTATTGAGTCGTGGGTGTTTAGTGTTGTGAAGTCTTCCTTAGGTTAAATGGGGGCTCATGACTAGATCCGCCGTCCAGTAACCAAGGACCGTTGTTGTTTTTGGGGCGCATTTAGGCCATCAGGGGCAAAATGGTCATTTTGATTAGGTTTGTTTGGAAACGGTTGGGAATGGTTAGGAGTGTTGTGTTAAGCGTGCCTGGTCGTTCAAGGATGTTTTCAAGAGAGTCTTTTACCGTTCGGTAGGGTTTGTGCAGTACTGGGGCGTTCAGGGGCAAAACTATCATTTTGACCGGGGTCAGCCAAAATGGGATCGGATGGCATGTAGAGTACCCCCATCTGTTTAGTAACATTTCGGAAGGGCGGACTTACCGATTTGAGGGATTTTAAACTTTTCCAAAACGTGCCTGGAAGTCCAAGGGGCAGGTTTGGTCATTTTTCACCGAGTCGAGCTAGCAGGCGCTGGTGTTGACCTAGGTGTTGGTTCCCGAGACTGCCCGATCTCGAAAACCTACCTGTACGGTATTGGTCTTTGGGACCGCCCAGTCTCAGAGAGCTACCTGTAGGGTGGTGTTAGTTCCTAGGAATGTTTGGTCCCAGAAAGCTACTTGTGAGGGTGGTGTTGGTCTCTGAGAATGCTTGGTCTCAGAGAACTACAAAATGACATACATTCTACATTGGCGGGCTAGCAGGCACCAGAAGTGAACCGTCTAGAATTTGATTAGGTTTTGGTCCCCGAGATCCCCTGATCTCAAGAAGCTACCTGGATTGATGGTGCTTGTGGCTCCAGCGGGCCCTTGTGGGTCTGGGAAGTGACCAGTTGACTGAATTAGAGATTGAAAGGCTCATCTTGAACTTGCATGTGTTGCGGTGTTTGTAAACTGAGTCCGGTCGAGCCGGAGTTTGCTGAGCGGGCAAAAATGGGATGCTTACAAGCTTATTATGATTAAATGCACCTGGAGTTGCAAGATTATCAATAAATGTACTTGAAATTTCAAGAGTATGGTTGAATGCACTTGAAATTACAAGGTTATGATTGAGTGCACCTGGAGCTGCAATAATTTACAAGTGCTGATGAAGAATAATTTTTATTATTCAAATTAGCCAACAATGAAAATGATGTGAAAAAAATCTTTCTGATAAAGATATAATAGAAAAATATATTTATATTCTATGCCTCGAAAGTACTCTAGTAGTAGTAATATTGCGAGTGTTAATTCAAAAAAATATTCTGAAATAATATATTGTATTCTAATGGCACATCGTGTAAATATAATAAAATATAAAAGTAAATAGTTAAATAAATTAGTTACTATTCATATTACTATTTATGATACTATTTATGAGTCTCATGCAATTTTGGTTTTGTCTCTCAGTTTCTTTCTACATTTTTATTAGTGTTATATCATTTTTTTAAAAAGAATACAAATATATATTATGTATCAATTCCTAAAATGATAAGTGAATGGTATGGATCCAGCGTGGTGCAGCTCATTAAATCGAGTGCTATAATTAGTTGATACATTTGATCAATTTTATATCATTCTCTGAAGTTAATGTAATTTTATTTGATGGTCATGAACATTATCACAAATGTGATTGTAATGTAATAATATTTGAAATTATGGAGATACACTGAAGGTTGTAAATGCCACCAGAAGTAAAATAATGTGAGCTAAATAAAATAGAAAAATATTTGCTGAATAAACCTTCTAAGAATTACGAAGATGTTTCATTAGTTACGTATCTTTAGTACGATGATTAATTATTCAATAAATTTTTATGGTAGAAATATTTTAACAATGAAACATTATATATATTTTGTATATGAATGCATGGATTATACCAATACTTCAATTATTACAAATATTAATGAGAAAGATATATGTGTAGCAGACATTGCTAGAACGTATACAATTATTTGATATGTCATAAACTTAACATTAGCTGAAATTACTGTTAAAACAATTGAAGGCTGTAGACGAGCTAAGCTCTAAAAGAGTTATACTCTAGAAGAGCTAACATAATGTGGTCAAGAGGAATAATGTATTGATGATGTATTCTATTCTACGATAAGTACAAGAAATTTGCTCAAATCTTACATATGTTTTTACTTTATTTCTATTATTTTTATACCAGGAGCATATAACAAAAAAGAATACAGCAATTAAGGTAATAAAAAATATCTTTCTTTACACTTCTTTTTTTCATGCCAGAAGCATATAATAAAGAAACTTGCTGCTTTTATTTTGAGTTATATTATATTGGGATCACCTGCAATGATAAACTAGAAGTGTTTCGACCTAAAAGATTTTTGTATTGTGAAATCACCTTAAGTGATACAATAGAAGCATTTATAAATTACCTGCAGTAAAAGCTTCTGAAGTGATGCATTAGAAGTGATTTGACCCCAAAAGAATTTTATATTTTGGCATAATTGTCTTGGTCACCGGGATCAACAAAGATACGTCCAATGATTGACAATTTTTATAGACATCCGCTAAAGAATTAGAGTATTTTTTTTGCCAAATAATTATGTGTTTACTCTGTGATACTCATATATCTCTCATTTATGCTCATATATGCAATGGTTATATCATTATTTACTGCTAACTCTCATATTTTGCGGATAGTCCTTATGTTGAGTCAGTTTTCTCACCATTAGGGAGAGATAAGATGTGTCTCATTTTGATACTTGGCTAAGTCAATGTAAATCTAAAGTTCACAAAAAAATTATTTACTTATATATGATTGCAAATCAATTGTCTGAAACATTTACCGACATAAAGAAAATAATCACAACAGATCGATACTATTTGCTAATACTCTAGCATATATTGATGTCCTTGTAGAACAATCTGTTAATATAGTAACATATGATTTCAAAATGCTTAAAGCGTAAGAGGCATGTCGGTACAAAAGTCAAACTCTCAAAAAGAGAAAAGCACAACAAAATGAGCAAATTGGTGTTCTTGAAGAAACCATAATCCTGAAGAGATAGAAAATTATTTTTATAATTCCTGAAAAAGAAAATGAACTTCTAGAAGAGAAATCTCCATTGTCTAAATCTTTTGAAGAAACTCCTGTAACAGAATCCTTAAAAGAGGAATCTCTTAAAAAGATATCCCTTACCAAAAAAATGGTACCTAAAAATAATGAGATCTCAATGAATAATAATGAGAATACAGGACAACGATAGAATAGAAATGATATTGTTGTCAATAACCTATTTCTATTTAAAGTGACTTTTGTAATTACCAGAAGTAATGAAGAGATTAAACCACAGATAATCAACAAATGTCGATAATATGATCGATCAAAATGAAAAGAAATTACTGAGTTAGAATTAAACTCATTAGCATAATGTAAAGTATTCGAACATGTAGTTCAAATACTAAAAGATGTCGGACCTGTAGTCCAAATACTAAAAGATGAAAATATCAGACTTGTAGTCCAAACACCAGTAGATGTCAGACTTGTAGTCTAAACATCAGAAGATGTAAAGTATTTAGATCAATAGTTTACCCATTAGAAGACGTAAAACCGGTTTGATATAAATGTGTATTTGCGTAATGAGAGAATAGAATAGTGCGATATAAAGCACGACTCGTACTAGAAGGTTTTAATCAGAGACTTGGTATTGACTATAATGAGAAATTCTATCCTATAAAGATGCAACTACATTCATATTTTTAATTAGTTTATCAGTGTCAGAAGGACTCGATATGCATCTAATGTATGTATAACAACCTATTCATATGGCGGATTAGGTAATGATATACATATGAAAATTCTTGAAGAATTTAAAAATGCTTGAAGTAGATATTTTAAAATCTCGAAGGTTATATTCTATCAAGCTTTAAAGATATTTGTATGGGTTAAACTAATATGGACACAAATGGTACAATTATCTCAATAAATATCTATTGAAAGAAGGATATGTGAACAATACAAATTATTCATGTATTTTTTTATTAGAATATGCATTTATTATTGCAATATATTTTGATGCTTTTGAATATTATTAGTATTCTTGAAGAGATTACAAAAGTTACTAGTTATTTAAAAGGATAACTTTGACCTCAAGTATCTTGGGAGAACAAAATATTGTCTTGTCGTACAGATTGAGCATTTTTATTCAGCAGTTGACATATACAGAAAAATGTTATATTGATAAAGCTCGTCCATGAAATTCTTTAATGGTTGTCTGATCACTTGGTTTGCAGAATAATCCTTTTCATCCTTGAGAAGATGGTGAAAAACTTCTTGGTCTAGAAATACTATATCTTAGTGCAATTGGTACTCTTATGTATCTTGTAAATTGTACAAGACTTGATATAGTATTCTCTGTCAATTTATTGGTAATGTATAGTTCTACACCAATGCAAAGACATTGGAAAGGAATTAAGTATATACTGCGTTACCTACGAGGGACAACTGATATGGGCTTATTCTATTTAAAGGAGTCACAACCTGAATTAATTGGCTATGCAGACATTGGTTACCTTTCTAATTTATATAAAACTCGGTCTCAAATTAGGTATATGTTTACTTATGGTAACACTGCTGTATCCTGGTGATCGGTGAAACAAACATTAATCGTAATTTATTCAAATTATTCTGAGATAATTGTAATTCATGAAGCAAGCCGAAAGTGCATTTAACTCAAATTTATGATTCAATATATTCAAGAAAGTTACGGATTATCTACAGTCAAAGATACCTTGATAATATTATATAAAGATAATACAGTATGTATTGCACAAATTAAGGGAGGCTATATCAAAGGTGATAGAACCAAACATATATTGCCAAAGTCCTTTTATACACATGAGCTCCAGAAGAGTGGTTATATTGATGTCCAACAGATATATTCAAGTTACAACTTAGCAAACTTATTTACTAAAACACTCCAAACTGTAACATTTGAGAAATTGATACACAATATTGCACTCCCAACTGCAATATTTGAGAAATTGATACAAAACATTGGCATGCGTTGTCTCAAAGATATTTTATTCTAAACAATGGAAGCGATCAAACTTCATACTAGAAGTTTGAATGAGAGAGAGTCACGTACTGTACTCTTTTCCCTTCGCCAATGATTTTTTTCACAGGGTTTTCCTTGATAAGGTTTTAATAAAACACTTTTAATGCATCCATACTAAATTATGTTACACGAGATCACTGTACACTTTTTCCTTCGCTAAGGTTTTTTCCCACTAAGTATTTCTAGCAAGGTTTTAATGAGGCAGTTTTAATATAACGAAAAAATATATATTGTACTATTTTACGATCATCCAAGAGAGAGTATTATGTAAGCATAGGTCGTGGATGACCTTTACTATGGGCAGCTACCACCTCAGGTTGCTCATTCACTCACGACTCCTATTAGTATATATATAGGAGCTCGGGTGAACAACTAAGAAGAGAGGAGATAGAAAGAAAATATAAAGGAAGAAGCAGAGAGAAAATAGAAGAAAGTGAAGTATGAGTAAGTCCTCAAAACTCATGTTATATTCCTTTTAGTTCTGTATTATCAATAAAGTCTTGGATGATTCAGAAGATCTATCTCTTTTAAAAAAACTAATATGCTAAATATTGAACAGTTCTTGAAAAACTATTCTTTATACTTTATCTTAAGTCATTTTATTTGCTTTATATAATTTTTTAGATTTATAATAGGTTTCTTTTCTTTGCTTTTGAGAGAGGGAGTCGAGAATATTGCATGTGCATTGGGCCAAATGACTATGAAACGGTTAGGAATGTGAGTCACTGTGGCCTTATCGCCTCCCCTTAAGGATTGGGCTATTGGACCAATTCTTGATCAGTCTAATAATTGGGTCAGCTCTAAGCAATTTAAAAACAAAGCTAGGCCCATTACCTTGTCACAATGACGTTGATTAGTCTTTTTTTAGTAAATAAATTATACAGTAACCAAAAAAATTGATTTGCATTAATATTACTTCCATTTCCTTTCAGCTAACTTTGTACTGTTGGATTATTAAGACCAAGATTGGATTATTAACTCTATCCCTGAGGTTGAGTCATGAGTAGAACCTAGTACATTTTGAAAATTATAACATTTCTTTTTTAATTTTCACTTTTCCGGCTTCCTTTCTTGCTTTCTTCTTCTTTTTCTTTCTATTTTTATTAAAAAAAAATTTATCTCTATTTAATGTATTAAAAATACTACTTTTTTCAAAAAATTAGTACAAAAAATTCTACCACAATCATGTGGCAATGTCATTTTTGTAGCTAATAGTTATTATGATTAGTATTTTGTTTTAAAGTAAAAGTCTCAATTCAATTATATCATTCTGTATAGTGAATACTGCATTAATTTTTTGGTTGGTCTAGCATTACCCTTTGTTGACAACAATCACAACATCATAATATTCCATCTAATTATGCATATAGATATTTAACTGTTTTGTTCTATTATTCACTTTTTTTTTTTCTTTTTCAACTTTTGCTAAAAAAAATGCCTTTAGTTGCAGGAAATTCATACCAGAAATCATTTCAGGGTCCCAATGACTACCTTGCTATGTGCATTACTATTTGATTAGTATCATTGTATGGATCATATACCCCAATATTATATAACAATTTTAGCCATGTGATTCTTTATCAAAACATTTAATAATTGCAATACCTTGAAAAAATGTCCTAAAAAATATTCGTGGAATAGAATAGTTAAAGCTCTTCAAATCAAACTGGACTTTTGAGGAGTAATGCATCTAGGTCGTGTTGTTGAAAATAAGGTTAAAATAATTTAAAATGGAGTAACAATACATAACTGTACACTACTTGACAGCAACACAACTCAAACCATAATCGACTGTTTTGATAAACAAAATGGTTACGAGTTTACAACACATTAGAAAAACCCGTGTCATAGCTCGCTAGTTTTATATCAATTTTCAACACTTAAAATCCTTTCATTAGAGTTGATCTTTATGGAACTATGTCTCTACAACTGCTTGAAGCAGACTCTAATCACCCACATTTATAATTCAAGCGAACCATTGTGTCGTCTATACTTGATTGTTGTTAATTATCTGAGCTTCAAATTGATCAGATTAACTTGTTTAATTACTAAATAATTTTAAGTAAACTTTATAAAGAGTACGGGAGCACAATCTTTCTATAAGCGATTTTGTCTTAAATAAAGGTTTTACTTTTTAATTTCACTTTTTTTGTAGATCGTACAAATATGCATTCACTTGATTACATATAGAAAGACAAACAAACATACAAGAAGAGAGAGAGAGAGAGAGAGAGAGAGAGAGAGAGAGAGAGAGAGAGAGAGAGAGAGAGAGAGAGAGAGAGAGAGAGAGAGAGAGAGAGTAAGTATTAAACTTCGTGTTCTTTGCTTTTGTTCTCATTTATTGATCAGCATGTATACGAGTTTCACACAGCTGCAATAGCAACCACCATTAGAAAACTAAAATAAGAGGCAAACGTTCCACGGATGAAACAGTTAGTATGTACATTAGGAAAAGGATTAGCTTTGCTATGTAGATTGACATTAACAACCATAAAATAAAATAAAAAAATTAGTGACTTTGGGAGCTCCTCATGTTTATCATTTTCAAAACAAGATGATTTTCATTGACTTGTTGCTAATCAATAATTACCGTCCTAAATAAAAAGTTCATGCCTAGTTTCATGTTCACCAAATATTGTTGATCCCATTGAAGAAGACAATCAACACATTGACAAAAATATTGATACGAGAGCAATGGCAAGGAGATTAATTACGATATCTTTAGAATCAAGATATAACTACAGCTTGTTTCCGTTTAACAATTTCAAATTAGCAAATTGAATTTGTCTGAGGCACATGACAAGGTGAATAGGCCCTTTATAAAGTATTGGCTATTGACAAATATTTCACAAACAAAATAAGATCTATATAGTGATTTCTTCTTCTTCTTCTAGATTTTAAGGTGCAACAATGCCTTTAAATTGGAAGCAATAGGAGCCAAATGAGACGCATCATTTTATATGAAAAACTCCTTACAAATGTTCTATTTTTTTTTTTTTTTGCATTATTGCAAATTGAATCATGAGGATTCAAAGTCGGATGATGAAACAAAAAAAAAAAAAAAAAATTGAAGATGCATTTATTGTGTTTCAAAGTGCTTTTTTGAGGTAGCTACTTAGGACATTAGGTGTGTTTGCTGGCTTGCAAGAAAAGTAGCTTCCTATAAGCCGCTTTTGCTCCAAAAAGTGTTTTTTTTCCCCTGTAAGTTGCGAAAACTCTACTGTTTAATTAATTTGGAAGGGTTTCCAAAGATATACCTTAGTTTGTGTTTCTAGAAATTCAACGGGTACATGTATGCCTTATCAAATAAGAATAGACAATAAATAAATCGTTAATAAACTAAAATTATTTGTAAGGGTGTTATTACCAATTCTACATGAAAAAGAGTTTATGCTACCAAACAATATGCTCATAAAGAATAGTAGGTTTTCTATACCGACTCACCAAAAACACATACAAAAAAAAAGAAGTTATTTCTCAAAATAGGACTTTGAAAAATGCTACCCACAACTGTTACATGGATCAGCTAAGTCTCACCAGTAACAAGTAGGCCAAATTTGATATGATAGCTATTAGCTGACGCCTCACTCATAGCTACAACTGTGAGTAGAGATACTCATAAAAATTTTCATCTCATACAAGTTTCTAAATTTAAAAAGGCTAATTTTTAATCTATGTTTGCAACTCAAATTTATCATATAAGTTAATTCTTTTTATTTTTTTGCTATCACCAAATTTTTTGATTCACGCAAAACCTAACCGTCTTTGGAATTTGGGGGAGAGAAGGAAAGGAAAGAGAAATAAGAGGAAAGAGAACTGAGAGAAAAAGAAAAGGCAAAAATGAGAGAAAATTTAAAATGAATTTCTCTCTTTTTCTCTCTTTTTTCTCTCTCTCTCTCTTTTTTTTTAATTTTCGTGATAAAATCAAACAATAATAACAAACAATATTTTTCCCCCCCCCCCCCCCCCCCCCCCCCCTTTTTTTTTTTGGTTTCCTCAAGTTACAAACAGCCGTATAAGTGTGAAAGCAAATTGAGGATAGAAGAAAAACTTCAACCTAATCTCTCAAGGACCACAGATTGGATGCTTTGACTGCTGTCAGTCAATCCCAATGAAAGCAATGAGTCCATCAGATGACCGTTGCATGCCAAACCCTCCTTTTCATTGGGAAAAAAAAAAATTATGCATAAAATGCAAAACAAAGCTCAGTCAAGGTAATTAACGTCTACTTCGATCTGTATGATATATAGTGAAACAGTTTGAAACCATACCTTATTCCAATAATCCAACGTCCAATACTTAAGCTGTGACTGAAAATGGTCACAGTGGACTAAATTAACAACATTAAGTTCTTCAAATCATACCCTAAAAGAGAAAAAAAAAAAAAAAAATTTTTTTCCACATGCAAAGTGAGTACAAGAACGCCGACCTGTGCTTCCAAATTCGTTTTTTGTTTAGTCTCTTCCAACATGCAGTGGCCCCCCATCTCTGACAAGTCACAAGACCTCTCTCCCTATATAGGGAAGGCCAAAGCCTTCTTCTAACCTACACTGCAAGTGCATGAGCTATCATGGACGAATCTTGAAATCTATGATACAACAAATTAACAGCCCGAAAGTTGGAGAAAGAAAGAACAAAAGAAAATTATTATTTATTCCTTTCTCTTTCATTTTTTCTTCCACTGTCTTTCCATTTTATTTTGCAAGGGAGAGAAACTATTTTTTTTTTTTTTGTTTTTTCCCTCCCTATCCTGCCCGAAGTTTCAAACAGCTGTAAGAGACTTACCATCTTTTGGAGCTCTCAGCGACTGCCATTATAGTGGTGGCTCAAGTGCATGGTTGAACCCATTGAGGCAAACTTGGCTAGCTCTTGCTGCAATAAGGGCCTGCCTCCATGATCACCACCTCCTACACCAAGAAAATCTCTGGTCATGCTCCGTTCGGCTTCATTACAACTGGGTTTGCTTTGATTTCCACTGGTTGGCATCATAATCAGAGGGTCCAAATTTCTCGTGCCACCCATTACTGAGCTTGATGAGTTCATATCACCCAACAACAACCCATCTCCATTGCTAGTACCTGCTGGTGTAGAAGATGATATCGTATTAATAAATTCATTCAAGTTCTCAGCTTGGTTTGGTCTCATCAACTTTTGAACTTCGTTTCTGCTCTGGTTAAAAGAATTGAAACCGCCATTGCTAGAGAGAGACGGTGAGCTCATAAGCCCGAAGCTGCTGTTGAAGAGAGGCGAGTTGCTTCTTGTTGATCCCATTTGGGCTGCTTTCTGCAACAGTGCAGTCGCCGACATGTGAGCCGGAGCTTCTTGCTGATTCCTATTATTGTAGAACAAAGTATTTATATTCTCCGACATATTGCCTTTGTTCTCTTCTTCCTCCTTTACTTGGTTCCCGTTGAGCCACTGCATCTGTGCCGACAATCCAAACATATTTGTCCCCGGTGTTTGCACCAATTCCGGCAACCCCGCTGAGCTTGTTGCTAAGTAAGCATTAGAATTTCCAGCCATGCCAATTGGGTTGAGATGAGAATTGCCATGGTGGTCTAACCAGAGTGGTAGCCTAGGTTTCTGCCCGTCCATGGTGAGCTGGCCAGCCTCTAATCCAACAAGTTCAGGCTGGAACGCCGCCGGAAATTGGGGGTTTCGGGCAGGTGGAAGATTTCCGATTGACCCATTAATCAATTCAGTTCTGAAGTTCATATTTGGGGTTAGAACTGAAGTGAATCTTGCACTGTCTTCAGCTAAAGCATCACAGAAGGCCCTGTGGGTGATGAAGCTGTCCTTCCTGTTTGACATATACAAAATAACCCATCTCAACTTTATTGAATATGGATACATAAATACAACCTTTTTATCTCTATCGCAATAAATTGAAATAGAAAAATGTTATTCTTTAAAAAAAATTGTACAAAAAGTCCATCAAAATAAAATGAATTTTTCTTAGGAGTATGAATTTTTCTATTTATATAGTATTATCCATCAAATAAAAACCCATGAAAGTGATTCTACATGAGCATTTATTTCTTCAACAAACTAATCATCCAAACTAAGAGAATTTCAATCAAGATAGAGAATAAACTGAGATGGAGATATAATTATATATGGTACGGTTACCTGGAGAAGATTGTTCCACAGTCACATTTGTACTCTCTAGTCCCACAGATTTTGCTATGAGCCTTCCAATCCGACTGAACTGCATATTTCTTCGAACACTTCTCACACTTCCACTTCTTCTCACCATGTTTTCTGCTGAAGTGCTTCTTTATGCCTGTGAGGTCTCCGAGGGCTCTCGACGGATCGTGGTGCACGCAGCTTTTTTCGGGGCATATATACACCTTCTTCTTGACCTCTTTGCTTGTTCTTTGCTTGAGCTTCCATGGAAGATTGTGACCTCTTCGGTGAAGCTGCAAGTTTTGGTCCCTCTGAAAACCCTTGTTGCATATTTCACACAAGAATCGATTTGTCGCCATGAGAGACTTTGGTGAGAGAGCTATCACTTCTGCATCTGGATCTGATATAGATAAAACTATGAAGAAAATAATCGAAAAAATGAACACTAGAAGGTAAGAAAAAAGGGTTTGAAGTATGGAGTTAAAAGCTATACTTGCCTGGAGTTCCTGGTAGATTTCTCTTCCTCTTCGCCGGATTTGAATTGGGGTTAGGGTTAGGGTTTGGATTTAGTTCTTCAGCAAACCCTCTGAATGTGGAGGGAATTGAAGAGAGCCCATCATCAGACATCATCTTGTCACTCCCAAACTAGTTAAACCAGAAGAACCAAAGCTCAAAAGGCTGAGATAGTACCGACCAAAACAAAGAAAAAACAAAAGATATGCCAATAACAGGTAAATCACTTGCTAGATTATCCTATACTTTCTCTGAAAAAGATGAAACCACAAAACAAACAATCTTGGGTTTCAACTCTCCAAAACTGAACACTTTCCTTGCAGAGAGATCCTGACCACAGTTGTTTGAATCTTAGACGAAAATACCAGAAACTTAAACAGCATGTTTATCTCTCTCTCTCTCTCTCTCTAAGTCTCTCTCTCTCTCTCTCTCTCTCTCTCTGTCATATATTCCTTATCTTGCACGGCTTCTCCCAAAAGTCGGTAAGCCATAGACTCAGATGGACCACTATGATCTTTCTCTAATTATTTCTGCCGTTAGAGTAAAACTGTAATTTAGTAAGAGAGTTGAGCTGCCGTGGTTCTTTGTGCAGTGTTTTCCGTGTATTTCAATACAAAATTTGTGTTGTTAGTGTAAAATGAAAAAAATGAAAAAGAAAATAATGGAAATCAGAAAAGTTACTGTAAGAGATACTACATTCAAAATCGATCTGTCTCAAAAAAGTGAGAGAAAAGCGTATTGCCTTTACAGCCGTTCATCAGGTAAAAATGATTATGCTATAATTGTATTTGGACCATTGTAGAGAGAGGAGATAGGAGAGATAGAGAGAGAGTGAGGGGGTACGGTATCAGTCCGTGAAGGCCTGACTGGCTATTGGGTTGGAAGGGATTAGGTGAAGGTGTGGTGGTGGACCCACTACAGTGTTGCAGCGTGAGAGTGAAAGTTCATACAAAGACAAGATCGAGCTGACTGCTACCGTCTGATCTGTGGAGATAGCACTCTCTCTCTTACATGTATTTACGTTCCTCAAGAAATTCGATCATTAGATGAATCGGGTACGAGTTTAGAGAATCTTTCTCCCGAGTTCACTCGGTTGGCTCTGTATGACTTGAGTCAGAACACTGAGCTGTTTGGCAGTGGCAGCAGAACTAACTATTTCACATGAAACTGCACTTTAATTGCTATTCTTCATTCCATTCTGTTCCTTTATCCAGCATTGTAACACCGACCACTCTCTATAATCACGGTTGATACCATTTGATGGTTCACTCTCTCTCTCTCTCTCTCTCTCTCTCTCTCTATATATATATATATATCAATACATGGATCATGGAATTGATGATACCAACCAAACAATCAATCAGTAGCTATATAAATAGGTTTTGGTTTGGGTTGGAACCAAGTTCAAAGAGATCATATTTCCAACTACTAAGAGTTCTTCTAAATGCATTAAAAACCATCCTAAGAATGTTGCACTACCAGCAAATGGGCATATAAAAAAAACCGATATATCTTAAAGATTTGAGGACAGTGATCAATATGAAGAAGAGCCATAGAATAATCCTTGCGGAAATGAAAATAGAGTATAAAAAAATAAAAAAAAAAAGCTTCAGAGGTAGTTATTAAAAAAAAAAAAAAAAAAAAAGAGCTTCAGAGATCATATTTCAAAGGTTTACAGCCCTTTATCATAGACTTGAAGAGGTAGTGAGAAAATCACAGAAGGGTGAGCTTACTTGAAACGCATGAATCATGGCAAACATAAATTTGAATCCACACTATTTACTGAGGTTTAGTCCAGCTTAGTTCATTTTTGTTCACCAAAGGTACAACCATTAAGCACTCCTCTAGTTTATTTAGTGTGTTCATAATCAATCTTAAGTTGATGGGACTCACATGAGCTTCCCAGCACATACTCTCTATGATCTGATTGGTAATTCATGCATGCACAAGAGATCATGCTCATTTCTAGTTTTGGAGGAAATTGAAAGATCTCTAGTTGAATGAAAATAGTGATCAATGAGAGTAAAAAAGTCACGTCACCGGATCTTTAAATTACACTCAAATCAGATTAGGATACATCTTAGGGCTTGTTTGGTAGGATTTTTTGACTTGATTTTTTTTAGTTTATAAGCAAAAAAATTAATTTTTTTTTATTTTTAGTTTTTGACTTTTTGCTTATCTTTAACATATAAAAGCAAAAACAAAAAAAAAATATATAGCTTTTTGATTTATAAGTTAAAAAAACTAAATAAATTTTTTTTTAAATTAAACTCTACCAAACGGAGCTAATGAGCCACAATGCAATAAAATTAACGGTAATGTGTTAGTTTTGAAACTCATAATGACATAAGTAGACCATGAATATTGAATTTTAATGGTATGTTGTAGGGTTATGCATTGAACAGGAGATCTACACTTTCAGCCGGAATCGGACATGAGTGGGATCTTTGATAGGGCTACGTGTAGTCTCACTATTAGTTGGTTTTCCTCATAGAGTGACCACTAGGTGGCTCTAATAGCTGCTCTTTAAGAAAATGAATGGGTTCATATTTTAATCAACAGCTTTTGGCTGCAAGCATTTGGGACCTTCCTTCTAAAACGACATGGATGCTTTCTTAAATCTCTCTTCGATCCCTGAAGAATGAAGACAATACACACAGTCCCACATGTTTTATTCCCCCCACCCCAAAAAAAAAAAAAAACCCTTGGGGGAAAGGAAGGGTATATATATATATATATGCATGCAGATATTTATGTAGGGTTTGCTTGCCCAAAAGACACGGCAACCCTCAGATCACCCAACAACAGCATAGAATTCCCTGTACCAATGCATATAAATTATGTCCTTTTGTTTACTCCTTTCTAAATCCCTGTTTGGTTTTCTCGGTTATGCAAAATAGAATTTATTCACATGAGAGTCTTACTGCTGAACAATTACAAAATTCAAGCAGATTTATGTACCAAAAATGATGTGGTTAAACTATGAGTCCATTTTAAAACAAAAAAAACCCATCAAAATGCATTTTAATTACAAAATAGTTTAAATCTTATTATTTTGGTGTAAAATTCTGTTTAATTTTTTTGAAAGATTATCATTTTTCCTCTCGTATGCAATGCTGTTTTGGCAAGGAGAATGCTATTTTTTCAAAAAAAATTACAAAAAATTCTACCAAAATGATATAGTGATGGCACTTTTGTGAGTTCTATTTTATAGTGGAAGACTAGCATTTAACCACAATATTCTGTATAAAAAGTAGGAATTATCTACTGGTTTTATTGCATTACCATTTTAGTAACATGTGAATGTGTTTTAGGGGTGCTTTCTACACCTAAATCTGTATGATAGTTAAGCTATTAATGGATGAGCTTAGTTGGCCAACACAAGCAACCACCCTTGTATTTGCTAAGCCCAGATTAGCTAAAACACCTCCATATTGGGATTTTTAATTGGGCTTGGGTCACACTGCAAGGGCCCTGTGTATAATTTTGTAAGCATGGTTTCTTTTCTTTCTTTCTTTTTTTTTTTTTTTGTTGGTCTATGAATGTTTTCTTCTTCTTCTATTTGTTTTTCTTTTCTTAACGAAATACTAACCTTCTCTTCTAGCTAGTTTCTGCAATGGGAGAGCTATATCCTCAACCACCAAATGGAGTATAAGCATGAACATGGGGATGATTGTGGTGATTCGTCCAAGATCATTCACAGGTTGGGCAGTACCCGATTTGCTTTGCCTTTTTTTTTTTGGTTTGTAATAATACGGTCAGAGGTGTCTAGGTCAATTTATGTCCATCTTGACTAATTCACTTTCTGGTCTTGTCAAAGGCAAGCTATTCATACCAGAACTAAAAAATTCACGGGGAATCTTAGGATCTAGCCAAAAGAGTTGCTAAATTTTGAACTCAAAATGTTTACGTCCCTATCTCCACTAACTACCCCTCGGGATTGGTTTGGTTTGCTTTTGCTGGAGCTCACTGCTTTTGCAGCCTGCACAGGGTGTAGAAGTCCCAAACCCACGAACTCATTTTCTTAATATTATTCTTATTATACGATCAAGGGTGTATAAGACAATTTACAAGCGCATTGTTAAAGAGAAAATAACTTTTGTTATTCATAGTGCAATTCGAAGAGACAAAAAGATAAGGGGAAAAAAATCGAGATTGTTTTGATTTTCAGCATCTGCTACCCAAATAAGCTGAAGTGACAATAGCAGTTGTGATAAAAAAAAAAAAAAATTCTCTTAATTCTATCTACATATGCTTTTTGACGTTGAAAATGTTTTGAGGAGATCCTAATGTTTTGAGGAGATCCTAATGTACTTCGAATCCTCATTTATTGATTAGGCATTACTAATAAGCAAAATGCCAAGAAACATAATAAAAGAAAGAAAGAAAGATGAAATGTGGGAAACTCACATGAAAAGCATTTTAGATGGGACTCCACCATATAAGCCCTTTATACTGCACTGCCTTTTGTTTCTTGGAATTTACCCCACAAGTCTTGCCCTTTGTTGGAGCAGATTTTTAATGCCCCGGTACCTTACTAGGGTGTACTGCTATCTCAGCCAGGGTCCCACTCTACTTCATGGATATATATATATATATATAATGTTTAATGCATATTTATTAGGCTCGTTATCCCATTTAAAAATAATAACTCAGCACACAAGCCACTCGTAATTATAATTCTGGATAAGGTTAAATGTAAGTAATTTTATTCCATGTGTGTAGTGATTTTTTTTTTTGTGTTTTGAACTCATAACACTTAGGCTAGTTATTTCAATATTTTTATATTATATGATTCATTGAGAAAGACTTGTCAATAATTTTTGGGTTTTTATTTTTAGCTTTTGTCAATAGTGATAATTAGGTCTTGGACACGAAATGAGCACAGTACAAGTACAACTAGAGCATATCCAGTGACCAAGCGAACCTCACATCCCAAGTGGGTCCAATGTACGAACTCAATTGTTTGGACTTTGTGGCTCGGAAACTGCAGCCCTACCAAGCCCAAGTCCAATCCATACAAGCAATGAGCCATGCTGAAGGAGTTCATGGTATTATAAATACCTTTGGGCGAGGCCTCTCTGCAGCTTGCCTGATCCAAAGTGAAAATTTTATTTCATATTGTTCTTCATGGGTTATATATATTTGCAATAGCATTTGCAGTAAGTGTTGTTGGTGCTGTTGTTGCTTTTTTTGACAAAATTTTTAGAACTGGTTTAGAATAAGTAATCATAGTTGAGGTGTGATTTGCATGTTTATCATATCTCTCTCTCTCCCTCTCTCTCTCTCTCTCTCTCTCTGTGTTTTGATCAGCTTTTTTAATTAGGCTTTTAGCTTTTATGAGCGGTTACATTTCTTTTTTATGGGTTTTTGGTTTGAACTTTTTCTTTGGGCAAAAACCAAAAATAAAAATAAGCCAAAAAACCAAAAGCCAAATCAAAAGCTGATCCAAACGAAGCTGAGAAGGATCCAAACAAAGCATTTGCAATAAGTTATTTGTTTTCTCAAGCTAGCACCTCTTATGCAATATATATGAAGTTAATTGTGGAGGGCATGACCTGTCGCAGGGGGTGAGGTTACTCTATTGTGATTTGAGTGTCCTATGTTGGAAACACTTGAATAGCTCTTCATCAGATGGGAGGGTACGTTTGATCCATCCCATGTCCCGCAGTAGCAAAACCCTCGTGCCCTAAGGCTAAGCTGCCCATGAGTAGTTAATTGTTATCTCACCCAATTCTTATCCACATTTCGTTGAAGGTCGACCAAAAACATTTCTCTAGCTTTTGGCTTGGTCGATCACCTTCAGCATCTCTAAATACAAATCTCAGGGTTGGGACTAGAATAGATGCTCTGAGCATTTTAAATCAGCCAAATGAATAGCTCCAGTCCATTGATTCTCCTGACTGCTTCAGAAGTGGGGGATGCTTCCACGTGGCAAAATCCCAACCACCACTGCTGCTGGGTGCAAACCCAACATTGACCCAGTTTAAGAGAGAGCCAACAACGAAAAAACAAGTAAAAGCAGATTCTCTCCCTCACCTGGAAAATTACTTTCTACTGTACCATTCTTTAAAAGATGTATCAGGACAAACCATGTTACACCTATGCTCTCCCTTTCACTTAAATTTTCCTTTCTTTTTCAACATATCCAAACGTCCAATAAAAAGAAAATGCTAACAGCCATAGGCGAAGCAAAGTGGCAATCAATGATCCGTGCCAAGGCATAAATTCTACATTTCATGTCATTTTGATTCATTTTAGCTTTTTGAGATCTTTACAAGATTTGGGTTTCCCCATCCTTTTCCTCCTGAAATTTCTGAGTGATTCTCTCCAACACGGTCTATAATATATGTACATATCATGCAGTCCAAAACAGAGTCTCATTCACCTGTCATTACAATAAGCTTTTCCCAAGACTGTACATTAGAAACCAAATCCTCCCTAGGATTTGCAATCTCTTTCATTATACATAAAACAACATGGTTAATTCGATGCCAACAAAGTCTTAATCGACGTATGCATGAGGATACATAGAAAGATAAAGCAGAATTTTCAATCTGCAGTCCATCTGCAGACAAACTTTCAGCCCGGGTTTTATCGGCTTTGGACTGTTCGAAGAGAGTTCATTATCCAGCAACCATTTTCTAACTTCTCTGTGGATAAGCATTCTATTGACTCTAAATGTCATTGGACAGACAAAATTAATTCTGAATGAGTATTGGTTCGATGGTTACTTCACTAAATATATCAAATGATTGGCTGAAACTGCCAGAACTATTTGAGACTCCTCTAAGCAGTTCTTGGATTGGGGACACAGTGGGACAGCTTTTTTGAGGATTATGTGTTGAAAGTGTTCTTTAATCCCTGGATGTTTTAGCAAACTTACTCTGTACAGTATTGATTAGGTTGAAACCTTAATGTATTTGTTCTGTATAATTTAGAATTTGAGTGGGTATATAACAATTTTCCTCAAGGTTTGTCAAAAACAAGGATATTCAGATGATGACCTAATTTCCAAGTTGTTGGTAACGGTGATAACTTTAGCTATTCATACCTCTCTTTACATGCTATGGGAGTGGAGCAATGGCCTAAATCAAGATTGACCTGAACACGATCCTCTTTAATCCTAACCCTACAATCATTGTTACTTTGTTAAAAGGTCCTAGGGTATATAACATCAATGAATTATTCTTGTCAGTGAATAACAACCATTAGATCTTGTTAATATGATAACAGTAAATCACATAGATTGATAACAAGTTTCTGTGAAAATTAACGAATGACGTCCGAGTGATAACAGACATCTAAATAAGCTATAAAACTACAAGAAGAAAGCTGGGGAGAGAGACATACAAACCACATGTTCAAACAAAAAAAAAATTCGGGCAATAGATTACAGGTTCTCAAGTTGGCTTTATTATGTCTTTACACTCAATGACACATCCGCCCCTCCACAAAGCTTGGCTCGTGCAAAACCATGCCCTGTCAAGGAATACAGTTGAGAACAGCATTTTTGTGTGTTCTCTTCTCAAATTTCCTCAGACTATGGGATTAATTTACTTGATTACTTGATAATGAACACGTCCTTTGTAAATGAGAATAACCTGTCGCTTATTTTATTTATAGTTTTATTAAAATATCGTTGATCTAGATCCAAGGATTCGAATCATACAGGACATGCGTTCCCTTGGTATCGAGATAATCCACGTCATCTTGAACTTGCCCAAGTTTTTTTTAAACCATTTTCAAGGCAAATAGTTCAAAAAGGATAAAATTGTACTGCTAAATTTCCACCAGCAGTACGGTTTAGAATATATCACTACAGTTTTTATCAACAACAAAAATAAAAAAGAATAAAGCTCACTGTGCCATATATTATTTACTATTACTGAGAAGTAAACATAAAGCTTTTCCTAAATTTCTTATCTAGAGATTTCTGCACAGAACATGTTATAACACAACTTTAACTGCAACATGGAATACAATTATTGTACTTATCCAAAAAAAAAAAAAATGAAATACAATTACTGTTCCACGGTGTAGGTATATAGGCCACAACCCATACGGTTGGACACATCACCGTCCCCGTCAACATTTTGTGCTGACAAGACATTGCTGCGCGGATCAGGCTAATGCACGCAAGTGCCTTAGCCCAACCCCGCTCAAACGATACACTCCACAGCCTCCTCCGGCCCAACACCATGGGGCCCACCTAATAAGACTCAAAGATTCTCCATCCTACCTTGAGCATGAGATCGCACCCAGTCCAGTAACTCCAATCCTTGGGCCTTGAGAATCCTTATCCAAGGACTTCCAATGCCCTTATCCTTGCCCTTAGGATCCTTGAAATGTAGTCCAGTAACTCTAATTTTTGGGCCTTCAGCAAAACCCAAAAGATGTAACTCTCCAGTACGAGTTATGACATCTTTCTAGCTGGCCATAATCCTCCACGCCGGACCAACCAGTAGAAACTCATGAATTGGAGGCTAGGATTCATGAGATCGCCAAAGTGCTAATCCCTCTTTTTGAAGGGATTTTCTTAACCAACTACAATGAGAGAGAAACTCAAGATGCTTTGATAATGTCACCAAGGAAGAGGAAACAAAAGCGTTTAATGTGTTTAATGCTCGAGGTCAACACTACATCCGGAGTATCACACCAACCTCAACAGGATCCCGAATGCAAGGCTGATCTTATGAGGATGAAAAGGACATCCCACCACGCGCTGTCCTTTCCATCCACACTGGGTTGCCTATATAAACGCCCTAGTCCCTCCTTTGAAAGATCATCCCATCAATTCACCATCAATCCACAAGTTTCAAGAGAATTTTTCAGTTCACTACTTTCTCTCTTGGATAGCCATCGATTCTTTCCTTTTTGTTCTCTGCTTTGTTTGGTAATCATTGAATTCTCCAAAGATACACATACACCCACGGCCTCTAACGTCGCCAATACACGGCATGCATTTTGAAGCATAAACATGTTAAAAGAACAATTATGTGTCACAATTCAAAATTATGATAGCAAGGTAAAACGTATTATCATCAACAAATAAAATATTCTTGGTCTCATGCCCAAGAGGTATAGGCACGTAGACGAATGTCAAATCCAACAAGTAGAGCCAAACTAGTTGCTTTCCTAATCCATTTCTTTAAGCTTCTACTTAAATTATCTTGTTCCTCCATGTTTATTATCTTAAATAATGCCCGCATCAGCATGAACTCACACCGTTATAATGCCTCAACACCACGCTTGCAAAGCTACAACTGTTGTGCTCGAAATCATCGTTGCTTATAGCAACTAAAGCCACCCCACCCCACCCCACCCCACCCCAACCATCTCCTTTCAGACCATGGAGTTTTGCTCCATGGAGAGAGAACCCGTTTCCAATTTCCAATTCCCTCCTTGTTTCAGGTTCCACCCATCTAATGAAGAGCTAATCACTCATTACTTGCAACACAAGGTGAATTCACGGCCACTACCAGCATCTGTAATTGCTGAAATAGTACTGTATAACTATAATCCATGGGAGCTACCCAGTTTGTTCTCTAACATGCACTCTTTCGTTTATTCATTTCTTCTACCCTCTCTTTAAACTGATTTACTACCTATTTCTCAACATCTTTTTTAACTTACAGAGAAGGCTTTGTTTGGAGATGAAGAATGGTACTTCTTTAGCCCGAGAGACAGGAGAGAGGCCTAATAGAACAGCAGCTTTAGGTTATTGGAAAGCAACTGGAACAGACAAGCCTATTCTTACTTCTTCTGGATCCAAAAAGATAGGGGTCAAGAAGGCAGTCTTTTATACCGGTCCGCCTCCAAAGGGAGTGAAGATGGATTGGATTATGAATGAGTACAGATTGCCCGAGACATCCAGACCCTCAAAATGAAAAGGGTCCATGAGAGTAAGTGGGTATCACTGACCTCTGTCATTAGGGGGGAAAAGAAAATATTTCTGGGTCATGTGATAAGTTAATAACACAAATAACTTTTGTTGGTGTTGAATCACAAGTCTATTGAATGGAATAAGGTTATATCTAAATTTGAACCTTTGATGCAACTTGAAGACAGCAGATAGCCCATCAACCAGACCTAGGCATCTCAAAAGAGTATGTCAGTCGCAAGGTATGCAGCAATGACAAGCATTTTTGTTCTTTCTCCCCTATCTTCTTTACCAGCATTCAACTTGATTTCTAAATCACATCCCTCAAAGATTTATAATTTTTTTCTGGTCAGTTTGAAAAAGCTCGAGCCGAGTGACTCGTCCCTTCCACACTTATCGCGATGGAAGTGCTTGTAGTTTAAGTGGGGTTTTTCCACTATCGTGTTCTTCCATGAGACCTGTGCCAATTTAGTAATAGGAACAAGTAGAGTTTAGAAATGTATTCAAATTGCAACCGCAAACCAAGAGTGAAATTGATTGCTATGTTAGCTAAAATTTGACCGAAAATCTTTTGGTATTTGAGGGTTTGGTTTACTAGCAATTAGGCAAACAATTGAATTGAAATTAAAACCTATAACTTGATTCTAGCTAAAATAAATTGACAATTATGAACATTCTACTTCAACAACCACACTTATAACTAAATTAACTCTTAATTTAACTGAAATTCCAAATGAGCACAAGTAGAGATTTAACTTGGTGAAAAAGGGGGTTTGGGTTCAAATGTTCCAATCTATCAATTCTAGCATGGAATTTGGAAGGAGGAGTTTTGGTTAACTCAAATCAAGAACCGTCTAAAGGCCCTTGATTCGGAAAGTTTAGCTTTGAAATTTTAGGGATCTCTAATTATTTTGAAATTAAGTTTTATCACAATTTATGAGTTCTTTAGAAATAAATCACATGTTGTTAACTATGATTATAGATCTAAAAGTTCTACAACAATTAATTCCAATATAATTAGAGAAAAATAAGCAAAATAGATATTCAACAAGATTCAAGAACTCCCCTTTCATTTTCCATGCATTCCTTGGTAGATCTTCACATTTGCTCCAAAACAATGAGTTTAGCTTGAAGAATCCATGGTTGAGAGCTTTCCAAAATGTAGAGACAACATCTTGACTTTAAATCAAAAGTGAATATATATTGAAATGTAGAAAATGTGAAAGATTACACTAAATCAACCCAAGAAATCTATCTAAATACTTCCCAAAGCCCTAAATACAACAACGTAAAGTAAATCTAAGCAAAATACATGATTTTTCCCTATTTTCCCTCTCTACCCGCAGCTAAAACCCTAAAATTTAACTTAATTCTCTTTTTTTTTCGACTGCTGGGTTGTAGGGCAAATTTGCGCTCACCGTAAGAAGTGCGTCCAAAGCACCGTCCGGACGGTGCCATAACCGTTCGGACGGTTATTTCACCATTCGAACGATCTTCGGACGAGGAAACTAGACTCTACATTTCTTCGAACGGAAAAAAACAACTCTGGAACGGCTTTGGACCGAAAATATCGCCTCTGGAATGACTTTGAATGGGAAATATAGACTCTGGAACTCCAATATCCGTCGCATCATCCGAACAATAATTTGCCCGTCTGAACGGGGCTTCCGAACGGTCATTTGTCCGTCCAAACGCACCGTCCGAATGGTTTAACCGTCCGAACGGTCTGTCCGGACGGTCTTCTTCTCTTTAAGCCCTTTTTCCACCATTTTATCATAAAAAACCTACAATACATATAAAAAAACATTTTAGATCAGTTTATTACTAAAAATCCATATTAATACCCATCGAGCCGCTAGTTGGCACTTAGTTAGGGGACAAAGATTACACTTTTAAAAATCCACCGATTGGCAAGTTCGTGTATAGATCTTAAAGTGCACATATATCATGCACAGATGTGAGAAGTCCTTTTCACCATATACTTTGAGAATCGGTGCTGAACTTCTGGGTTCTGCTCCGCACCTCCCATGGAGGCAGCAGAAGCAATACAACCCCCAGAGTCAGCCACCAAGATTGAGGCACACAGCATGGCATATTCAAATATATACGATCTCACAGGGTATTGATTTTCAACGTTCTCTCTGATCCCGCTCTATCAAGGGGCATAATCTTAGTTAAATCACAATATAACCTGTATTTCTTTATTATCTCAATCCAAGTTAATTTCAGCCTCCCTCGTCCCATAGCATTACTTTCAAGGTGGATAGTGTCACTCTTCCTAACAGTGGCACCTATTGATCTATGTTGTATAATGGCCAAACCATTTACTCGATTTCTGCTCATTTTATCTTCAATACGTAGCTCTATCATATCACGAGTTTGTACGTTCCTAACCCTATCCCTTCTAGTTCTAGCACGTCCATTTTAGCATCTTGTGTCAGCTATATTCATGTTGTTTTGCAATTGCCTAACACTCTGTAGTCTTTAGCATAAAACATGGCTAGTCTTATGGCCGTCTTCCAATTTTTTTCTTTTAATCTCATAGGTGTGTGTCGGCAACATAAGACACTCGAAGCATTCATCCACTTAGTCCATCATGCCTTCATTCAAATCGCAACATCAGCACCAATCTCTTCCTCTATATATGAGCCTAGGCATCAAAATTGTTCACTCTTTGGTATTTCTTGGCATTTAATATTAACTACCCCTTCATTCATACTTCGGTTTCTACTTAATTTCTGTTCCAAATATTCAGTTTACTCTTACTTGAGCTCTCTTGATTCTAAAAGTTCACTCCAAAGTTCTAGCTTAGCATTTATGCCTACCTAATACCATATTATTAGCAGATAGCATACACTTTGATACTTCATCCGTACATATGTAGTCAATTCCTCCATAACTAATTCAAAAAGACTAGACAAAATGCTATGGTATTTCTGAGGTGGCACCGCAGCAGCATGATGTATCTCCCTCATTGCTAGAGGCACAAAACATCTTAAATAGTGTAACCTGTCCATAATTGGGCTTGGTTGACCAACAATGATCTTCATCTGCAGACACTATCAAACATTTTAAGTCTCTACATCATTGCTATTATCTAGATTCTGAAGGGAGAAAAAAACGCATAGCTTGAGCATATGCAGACACATACAAAAAGATTATATGAACCTTGATTTTTTAAAACAATGACTTTGTTGTCACAGTTGGATGATTGGGTACTATGCCGAGTTCAACAAAAAGGCAACATGTCAAAGAACACGTGAAGTTCAAGACAGTCCCAGCAAGGAACTGATGGGGTACTTCCCCAAGATTGAGGAGCTCCCTTCAGCACAAGCATACCCTAACACAAATGTTATCACAGATTTTGGATATAAAGGTTGCCAGGTATTAGCTTCCGTACTCACTGGCCAACCTCTTCCTCCCATTTAAAATATTTCAAGTGAAATCTTTCAAGATGGCAATGATGGCAACAGTGGTGGCTCACTCTAAGAAGATGCTTCAGACAAAGCAAATTATCCCCTTACAGATTCTTTCTTTGATATCATTTTCAATGCACCAAAGGGGAAATCCACTGAGGGAATTATATCTGAGAATCTCATTCCGTTGACCAAAACGGTGACTAACAACAAAGAGAACGGGGATCTTCCACAATGCAATACGCTGAACACCAACAACATGAACTTCTATACTCAAAATCAGTCTGAGAGAGACATCTTCAATCCTAATCCAGTGAATGGTATCATTAGTTTACAGGGACTTAATGAGTCTAGCTTCACATGAAGATTTCTACAGTAATGGAGAAAGCTTTCACAGAAGACCGTGGTTTTTAATTAAGTGGTGTCAAGAGCAGCTGCATGCAGCATATAATGTAATAAGACACAAATATCACATCATTCACTGCACCGCCATGGTTATTGCATTTAATACTAAGTCGTTTCTATTAAAATTATTATTTTGTAGTTGTGTAATATGTGGCAGGAGCTACTTAATCAACATGCTTTCATTTCAGTTTCTAACTTACAACATTGATGGTATAAATTATCTCATAAAGCGTGACAAATTTGAGTATGAACTGTACGAAGTTTGAAATCACAGAGCTTCTTAAATACAAAAGAATATATAATTGAAATTTGATGAACTTTCGGCTAAATTATGTCCGAAAGATACTTTCCTGGAGCCCTCTACTAATTGATACTTTTATCTGATGATTAATATTACTATTAAGCTTTATGGTGGTCAAAAGGACCAACATGAGACACTTCTTTTTACGTGCCCCAGTTCGATGTGGTGAACCCCATAAGCCAAGACACAAAATGCAAGACAGGCTATAAAAAAAACGAGGATACAACTTGGATGGTTGAAACCCGATCTACCTGAGCCAAACCATACATTGTGAGTGGAATCTGGGTAAGTTCTTTGATTAGGCTTGGATTATAACTCAATCTTACATCAATAGAGGCAAAGCTTGAATCAAGTATGTCAACCAGAACCCTATAGTTCAGTGGTAACACTGGGATAATGGAACCGGCACTTTAAACCACAACCCCAAGTATAAAACCAAGATAACAGGCTTAGGAGCTTCATCCCTTCTTGATTCTTTGCTTTTAAACTTGGTCTCAATTTAGGTGCAGTCGAGATAGGTCCTGTCATTAGTTGCTATTGTGGCCTAACAAGCACCGCCATGTTAAAATACAACAGCTGCTTGATGCACCACATACGGAGACCAAAGTCTCTTTCATCTACATTAATACCTTCTCTCTCTCTCTCTCTCTCTCTCTCTCTCTCTCTCTCCTCTTCCTCTTGTTGCACTTTCTACTCTCTTGTGTTTCTCTCCTCTCTCCTCTAGAAATTGAAGAGATCAGAAACCAAAAGCCATGCAGCATATGTTGTTATGAAGAAGATGAAACAAGTCTTTGCAATACATCAATTCAAGAGAACTTCATAGAATTTTGTAGTTATAGTCGCTGGGAAGGATTGAAAAAATAAAGACAGATTTCCTTTGGAAGGTATAATAAGAGGCAGGTCAAGGTCTGCAGACTATAAATTTTGTGAGTCAAGCAGTTCCATGCAAGTGGTTCACCCCTTCAAGTTCTAAAGCAACCTTGACTATTTTCCCTTGTGGGGTTAAGGAGGAAAAATTGAGGTTCCTCAGGTGCATGATTTTGTGCTTGGAGACAGTCCAGGGACAGAGAATGAATCTGGGAAGAGTGAGAAATTCCAGTAATGAAGGTAGTAGATGTAGTTGGTTTGGGCATTTGGAGGAAAATTGGGTTGCAACATGGACTCTTTTCCACACAAACAAGATTCTACAATTTCTTCAAAAATCGGTCAAATAAATTCCAATGCTCTTATCAAATGAACAAATCTTCAAAACTATCCTGCATGTATAACATATATATTGGATATCCGAATATTATGATTAATTTCTGCATTTTTTCAATATTTTGAATTATTCAACATAACTATAGAATGAGAAATTACATTTCACATTTTCTATGCATATATTGCTTTTTTTAATTAAAAAATTGTCTTAAAATTTGTTTCGAAGTATTTGCAATATTTTCCCAAATAATCCCTTATTACAAAATTATTTCATCATCTAATAATTGCCAACTCTGAAGATATTAATGTTCGTTCTTCCGGTAAAATAGTTGAGGCTTCCTTTGGGGTTATTGTCCAAGGAAAAAGTGGGGTAAAGGTTTAACAAAATTCTCACCAATAAAAGATGCAATATTTTCGAGAGATGGAAGGGTGACTCCAGTCAAAAGCACCCTATCTAGCGTTCCTATCTATTTATGCCTTATTAAGTCCTAAACTAAATTCCTTGTTGACAATATATATACCTTTATGTCTATACAATTGGTTTTTCCACAAGACAACTATATAAAAAGAAACCACACAAATCAGAAAGTTGGGACAACCCAACAGTTTTGACCTATAATCAAATTATGTAAAGCCTTTTAAGTTGCCTTCTCCACCAAACTTGAAATCTCCACAAAAATTAGCATTGCCATCTTCTCCCTAAATCTTGTGTAAGATTACACAATTTACAATAGTTAAGACTTGAATCTCAACGCCAATATTATTCTTTAATCCCGAACATCAAAGGTATTCTTTGTTATAACTTACTTATATTTGTCCACCACAAATGCAAAAACTACTTTACATCTAGAATTGAGAGATTCGAAGACTATGTGATGCAACCTGCGGGGAACGGGGGTTTTGGGTTAGCCCAAAGGATACCAGCTGAGACTCCAAGAGTAAGTCATCGTAACATAGCCCTAAACTAAACATTTACCCATACTCTTTTTGGCCATCGCTTACACACCTAATTTCGTATAATAGTTGCTTACCATGCTTCTAGTAAAAATGGCACCTTCAGAACCCATTCTGCTCTGAACACTTCCCAACTATAAGCCAACAACTCTGGCCTTCTTAAAATACCAATTAATTTCAAATTACATTACCTCACACAAATAAAATGGCAGGCAGCACTATCCTAAGTTTTCCAGTGCTGCACTACATTGATGAGGCAAATAAATGGGCTTAATTTGGTGTAAAGCAGGGTTTTGTTAGGCTTAAATTGCCATGTAGAGAGAAAGCAAAGTATATGAATGCTTAAAGTCAGCCGAATTTTGCAAGATAAAAGATTAAGAGGTTTTCCAAAACTAGCAAGCTTATACAAATTAGTTTGAGTGGATGTTTACACATGTATGCCCCTCATGGACATGTTGAATGAGTTTAAAGAAAAGATTATAAAAGTCATGCTCAACACATTTATAATGAAAAAGATACACTTAGAAAGTAATAAGCTATTTTACTGGCTGATGAAGAAGTCATTCCATGTGTCTTCATACAAGTTGCATCTTTTGCATTATATTTATATGCTTAGCTTTGACATCAGTAAAGCTACAATGAACTAAAGTTATATGAAGACAACCAATCCTAGGTTGCGGATTCTACAATCTAGATGTCAAAAGACCACTTTCAGAGGGAAAACCGTAAGTAGTGAATCAAGGACATTCAAAGATTACAAGGCAAGCAAGCACACAAACATATTGGATAATATAATACCAGACAATGCTGAGACCACCCAGCACTATGAGAAGCTTTTTGCCATACTTTACTTCAATATACTGCACCAAACAAAGCAGGATTCTGTTACACTAATTTCTTATGAAATCAGTAAATAGAGAATTAATCAGAAAAAGAAAAATAACATCGACTTGGTAAAGAAACATAAGTAATTGAACAATCAATTGCACGATAGGACTATATGAATGGCTTACAGAGCTGGGTGGGAGTCTTTCTTGAGATATGCATAAAAGGAAAAATCAGATATCAATTTTGTAGTGTAGTCTGGTCTGATGGCAGCATTAAAAAGCATAAACCTCTAAGCCATGTGTGAAGACTTCTCTAAGAAGCCAGATCCTTTTCAGAGATGAGACTCCTAAAACTCCAGACAACCTGTCAGAGATGTCCCAAATACATCCAAAATTTAAGAAACCATTCACATGGCTGCATGAGTGTATTGCTACTCGATCTCTAATCAAGGACAGAAAAAGTAAAAAGAATGAGTTTTGGCTTTTGAGACAGAATGACCTTGAAGCCGCCTCCTTACATATAGTCAGAGGTTGTGATCAAGCTAAAGAAATTTTGTTGGAATTTCGGGGTTCCCTCATATGACCCAGTTTCTGCTGAGTGGAGTTATAGAAGTCAAGAGGGCTATTTTTGCGATTATGATGTAGCTCTCTCAATCTCTCTTTCAATTTTTGTCACTTTGTATCTCCTTTCCTCTTACTCTTCCACTCTTTTGTCGTCTTATATCTTGTTAAATAAGCCCCAAACCAACTATTTATTCTCACAATTTTGGTCTCTGGATATGAAATTGTGGCAGTAGTTGTCAAACCTCACTGCAACCTCTTATTCCTTGAAATATCCTTTCAACTTTGCTTGCTGCTGCCTCTGGACACAAAGGAATAGATTTATGTTTGAGACTTCTGAACCCTCACACACAACCCTTCTGTCAAACCGTGTTGCTAAGACTCTTGAGCACAAGATGGTTTCTGCAAACATGACCGACTGTATCAAGTCCACAGTGAATCGAGTGGGGTGCTCACCGCTGCAATCAAACTAACATAAATCATGTGCGAGAATGGATAATTGGCTTTCCAAGGAAATTGGGTATGAGCATAAGGGTAGCAACCGTATTGTGGCCCTTAAGAGATGGGTTGAATAAATTGCTGGAGCAGAAGACTCTTTAGAAATAACTTGAGGGAACGGAGCAGAAGACTCTTTAGTTTGTTACTCTGATCTAATTGGAAGGGAGCTTGTTATGGCAAGTTTCCAACCTTTGCACCAATTTCATCCATCAATGGAACTTGCCTATCCATCTCCTGTAAGGAAAGCAACAAACGAATGATTTTTATTTTATTTTAAAAGCATCACATTCAATCAAAATGCACAAGAACCAACCTCATTCATATCATGGGCCAAATTCTTCAGAGTACCCAGACCTTCAGATATGATGTCTATCCCTTGATCATGTGTATAATCAAACAAATTAAATGAGAATGCAACATCAGGCATGAAAGGTAACATCAGGCATGAAAATGCAAAGTTTTTCATCAGGTATCAAGTGCCTGTGTCATTTTCTGCATTTCATATTCTTCCTTAAATTGACTTGATTCTTCAGCCTGTTGCAAAAATGCACTACCGAAGTGCCCATATGTAGTCGGTTCACAACAAAGCAAGTAAGCTGAATAATAGATAAGACCCTCATATGCACAATTGACAACTAAAAACTCAGGAAAGAGCTTAGCAGCAAAAATTGCCAGAGTCAAACTTGATATCTTTATGAGACACTGAAGCTGCCCAGCCTCAAGTTTGCTTGACTGCAGATGTGATCCCATCTGGAATTGATTGAATCCTCTCTGGTAGTGCAAGAACCAGATCATTACGAGTGGCTAGTTCTCCCTTGGAAAGCCCTTTGACCTGTGGTCATAAAACATTTCATTACAAGTCTACCACAAATATGCTGTTGTCATGATGGATGACTTACAAAACTCAAATTTAGACAAGAAGCAAACTAAAAATGATGCACAATAGCCAATCCCATGCCATTTGACTGGTGATTGAGGGTAAAATTAATGTGAGCTACCCACACTCCAAAATTAGAATCTGCTGATTTTGGCTTTCATAGCCAGCCAGATTCTTTTCAAATGATCATCAGTGCATGATTGTCTATTCATTTGTCATGGGCACACTGAATGCAACATGTCTCAGATCAGGTAACTCTCCCACTCTAACCAGCCTCTTGCTACAGACTTATGCCGCATTGCTCCAAGACTTGTCTTTCTCTGAACCTTGCCCCATGTCAATAGGACTGGTAATAAGTGGTATTAAAGCCAATCTAATGCAGCCTATGTTTAATTAAACTTCAGTGAACTAGATAAGACCTAAATTTGTACTACTGAATCATTAAGCAAGCCTAAATACCAAACGAAAACAAAAGAAAAAATGTTTCAATCGATCATGGGGTCGTAGAAGATCAGATCACTAAACTAACTTAATTCAACTGCAGGTTAGATAGTGCCAAAAACAGCATCCAAGCACAGTGAAAACACAAAGCAGAACTAAAGTGATTATAAGCCATGGTGGGATTAGTGTTGCCTATCTAGGGGGCTAGAAGTCTATGCGGACCAACCAGTAATGCCCAAGAGAAGGTCTAGACAAACTTGCAACCAAAATATTTATGTTCTTGTCGCCTGTAAAGCTATCTCAAAATGAAGAAGGAAAGAAGGAAAGAAGAAAATAAGATGTAGTGCAAAATGGAAAAGGGAGCAGAATTATGGAGGCAGGTTAGATCTCAGCAGAACGCAGCAAGGAGCCGCATGTAACGAGGAATGACCAACAATCCTCACCCAAGAACTTGGACAACAACAGTCATGAGATGACAAGAGGTGAATGTAAAAGGGGAAAAAAATGATAAAGAAGAAATAGAACATGAAGTAAAGGACTAGAGATTCTGGTTGCTACTCAAGGTTTTCCAATTAACCAACCAACCCATCTCAGCATCAGAGTTAGGTATAAACATCATACCCCAATTCCAACCATTAGCATTCCTCACATTTGTGGCAAACATCCTAATAGTCCATGTTCCATGTCATTTAAGTAGTCGTGACAAGCATTTGGCCACTCTAGTGGACAGGACAAACTGCACTATAAAAGGTTCGACAGTGGTTGAAATTAAAGAAGACTAAAAACTATTCTCTTTGTCAAAAATGAAAAAACTAAAATACTCAATTCAACTGAACAAATTCTTGTCCCAATTATTTATGGTTAGTTACATGGATGTTGCTTCACCATACCAAGTTATTAAGGTTGTATGTTCAATCAAATCATATGCTATTATGTGTATCCTTACTATTTCACCCTTGTCATTGACAATGTCGCTCTTCCCTATTGGTGCATTTATTACTCTTTATTCTGCATCTACCATAATTTTGTCTCGTTTTATCTACATGATACAATGTCTACTGTCTCAAGAGTTCATTCTTTCCTAAATCCTAATTGTATGTTTTCTCATTTTACCACACATCCTCTCAACATCTGCATCTCCACCACACTTATAAACATGGAAAAGGTTGCCAATGAAAGTTCAACTCTCACAAGGAGAAAAGGCTGGCCCAAATTCAGGAAAGTGAATACCGGTATTGAGAAGGACTCTAGTCAGAGAGTCATGGTATCTTCAAATCCAAATGTTAACAGGACATATTTGAACATGCTCCATCCAACATATTCTTTTGATGGATTGGTGAGGTCTCATAATAATTATTTTACAAGAACTAATGCATGGTCAAACATAAAAGGTATAAACTTATACTGTTAACATTGACTACAGCCAAAAAATCATCGTTATCTGCAGTTAACTGTATCCCATACTCCAGTGCAGTCGTCACCCTATTTATCATCCAGCAGAAAGCATGGCAGCCTATCTAATTGTATGCCGAACTACAAATTGACCTGCAGGGTTTTCCAAATTTAGCACTCCAGCCTCTCGCTTATGTGATATATGCCATATATAGTGTACGTAGGTTTAACATACGGGCAATCGTCTGATGCCACTAAAAACCATCTAAGCATAGGCAATAATATTAGGTCAAACGTAGAGTATGGATGCACAAAACACAAATTCATATGACATGAAACTAAAAAAACAAATCAAATTCAATTTCACCTTCTTCAGCTCCCAATTTCTGTAAACTGGGAACTTCGTCCATCCTCTGAGCCTTTGCTCGACGAATCTCCCCATTCATGGCGACAACAGTAACCCTACTCGTCTCCACTGATGCCGCCTCCCATTTCAGGAAACATTTTGAAGTTCAAAGCCACAGTATATGTAAACAGACGTGTACATAAATATGTACTTGTATATTATCGTTAAGTGGACGGTTACTAACACAAGGAGCAGCTTCGATTTGGGATTCGACGGCGGAGTAGAGACGAGCAAACGCATCGTCGGCCGAGGCGTTGAGTTCTCGCAGCTTTTCGACGTCGTACTTGTCGTATTTCTTGCAGATGGTGTCGACTCGGAACAGAATGTCGATCACACTAATCTTTTCTTCCTCGATTTTCTTGCGATGGAAAGTTGGAATTGTTGTGAAAGATAATTTGGGGAAAGAGACGTGGAGAGAGAGAGAGAGAGAGTGGGCAGGATAGAGTATTTTCTCTCTCTTTCTGGCATCGGTTCTTTTCCCTCTCTTGGTGAAACCAGGCGCGAAGCGCAGAAAGCGGTAGAGAGAGAGAGAGAGAAAGGAGAGAAAATATTCAGTGTAAGGTTATGTCACGTTATTTTGTTGAATAACCAACCAATGATATAGTGCCGTTTTGTACACTTGGTAAGTAGTTGACACATTATATTTTACTTGACCTCGCCAGCAAGGATGCAAACAATGTTAACGTCGTAAACACTGGTCAGACTTCAATTCAAAATTTGAAAGTTTCAAATTGTTTGCAAAAAAAATTTTTGAAACAGCCGCCCAATTCCAACAAGAATGCCCCTTTCAACTCATTCCGTTTCACTCTCTTTCCCAATTGCCCTAACTCTGCCTCTCAAGAAAAACTTCTCATTTTTTCCGTTCTAAACATCACAGTCACCAATGAATCAGTGACCTTTCATCGTTATCAGTAGAGCACATCTAAATCTTCCACTTTGAAGCTCACTTCGGTCACTCGATTCTCCTACGGCAAAACATTTTACAAATTTGTCTCTATCTACACCTTTTTTTGTTTGTTTATGCTTCTATGTATTATATTCTTCTTCTTCTTCTTCTTCAGGCCCCCTAATCAGTTGTATTAGTAAGTCTCATTTTTATCTCGTCAAATCTGTCATCTGTGATGTAGCTCTTTGTTGATCTTGTTTTACTTATTAGTATTATGGCTTGATAGACATCATTTCCTAGGTTTTGCTATAAACTCTAGTTCAATGTTTGTGGGTTCGTTAAATTATTCATTGTATAACTGGGAGAACCAAGATACAGGAAGAAAAATTTTCACTACAAAAAAAAAAAAAAAAGAACATTGTCAAAATAGGTGTTGTATGGTATTTGACTGCCATTAGAACACAATATACGTTTGAATTGGCTCTTTTAACTTTTCTAATGTCATCACTTGGGAAGTTTAATAACCAATCCTGATTATGCTTCCATCAATCCCCTTTATTTTTATTTTAATACTTTGGGCAACCAATGGCACTGTTGCAACATCGAGTCATCTTTGAGGGAGATGTCAAAATGTACCCAGACAAACTCCTTCTCATGGAACCACCTCCAAGCAAAATGCACTTGTAGTATGTTTTAGGATTAACACATTTTTGTGGATTTGCTTCAAATCCTTCACTTTTTATTTTGCATTAGCTTTTACTTTCCATGTGTGAAAGAGAATGTAAAAATCTTAGGCTCTGCTTGCTTATTACAAATTGTTGGCAGGAAAAAATTGAAGGACGTCAAAAAAAAAAAATAAAAAACATGAAGAAGACATACACCTGATACATGTTTAGTGTGAAGCAAACTACATACTGTGTGAAGCTATGCACACATCCTAGTTATCAATAAATCGCACATACAAAGTAACAAGCAAAAGTGGTTTTTCACTCAAACCAAAAGCCTGTGACTTGCATAATAGTAAGTATTAATGCCACAATTTGCCTCTTAAAGCTCAGCCAAACCAATTATTTTGGTTCTACCCTTATTTAACGATAAAAGAATGGCAAAAAAGAAAAAGTAAACAAAGCGCACTGCATCTTCATAGTAAAAATCTGTCTTCACAATCCAGGAAACGCTTGACATCAATTTCTCTCATTACCTGAACAATTTAAAATCCATGAAGACAAATTAGTTAAGTGTGCAAAGTGGATAAAAGATATTTTTCTCCAAAAAAATGGAAAATAAATGGGAGGAATATATAATTCAAGCATGAAAACTATTTTTTTTTTATTGAACTAACAATCTAATGCATAAAATTTTACCTTGAGGATAAGATGTGCCACTGATTTTATGAATGCATGTGCTCTAGCCCATGTGAGAATGAGTCCTAGCATCAATAACAACATAAGTACCAACAAGTAATGTAGTTAGAAATCATACAAAACCTGACTATGTGTTAACTGCTCATCGCTTTGAAGCAGGCTAGTAAAACTAAAGTTGGGAGTACGAGAATTCCAATTTGATGTAAGACCCTGAGAACCATGGAATACAAATATTTAATGGAATAAAAACAAAAGTAACAGACCATAAATAACCAAACTAAGATGTGGTGTTTAACTATTTTGGATACATAATTAAACAAAATGTTTACACGACTATTTACAATTATGAACCTGATTGTCCAGGTTTGCATGCATGGGTATTCCAGATGGATAAACTGGTGGGTGGAAAGCCATTGAATAAGATGGTGTGTCAAAGGGGTTACTTGAAGAACCTTCTCCATTTGCTCTTTGACTTTGACCTGCACATTTCAGTTTGAATCATAATCTTTACATAAATGATGCTAGAATGTAATAGATGTTCAGTAATTTACTTACTAGACTGAACATAAAGTGGTTTTGAGCTTTTGTTACTTCCTTTTTGCTTACGCTACTTCCTCTCTAAATAACTTTTAATTCGAGCATTTGTGACCCCTTTTTGCCTTACATGTGGGGGATCTAAGACCAATGCCTCCTTAGCTAAAGTAGCACCACCAATGGTATCATACTGAAATGAACCATTACTACTCTTATTCAGGTCACAAGTTTCCATATGTTTTTGGCTTCCTCCCGCAATTCGATCACTTTCTTTTCAGCTACTTTTTTCCCTTCATCAGTCATAGCCAAGTAACTGATAGCTCGGTAGGCCTGTTGCACCAAATTGTTTCTTTCTAATGCCAACGATGATTTTCTTGCCCGAGTTGGTTCACTATGCTCACAAACACGAGTCCATTTTTTTGCGCACTTCATCCATCTATTTAGGATATACTGATCTGGTATCTAAGTAAGTCTCCATACATTGAAGACTTTAAGTGCATGGCGGCACAACCATCCCATGGACTCAAACATTTTACAGGAGCATGCGACATAGCAATTAGAGGAATTGAACTCCACAAAGTGATGTCTACTACAAGCTTCCTCAAACAATTGATAAGTGTAAATTGTACCAACACTAGAAACTTCTTCCAAGTGCACTGTCAACTTGAAACAAACTCATCTTCAAACAAGTAGTAAATAGAAATTGTGTAAACATTAGCAGCTTGCATCAATACCTTACTACCTTTTAAACGAATTTGTGGTGTACCATGTTTACACCAAAAATCTTCTTGTCTTTCCGCCAACCGCATCTTCTCACGTTGTTCCTCATAATGATATAAAAACTCAGTTAAATTCATGGTTTTGCATGAAATCTGATGGAGAACATTGTTCATACTCTCACTTCTTTGAGTTGACTTCATGTGGGCAGTAAATGTATTAATGCTAAAAGCTGGACACCATTTTTCTTGTAGTTGATGAAGTGTCTGGAGCCATTTGTTGCCACTAAGATCAAACCTTGTAATCATCTCTGTCCAAGTTGATTGAAATTCTAACTCCGTTTCACAATCATATAAACAATTGAGGAACAAACACCTAAACTCCGAATTCGAATACAAACCTCCAAGTCTCTGAGTTGCATTTTTTGAAATGTGCCATGAACAAAGGCAGTGTCGTGCATTAGGAAAGACTTTCTTAATGGCATTTGCCATTTCCTAGTACTGATCAGTAAATATAGTCTTTGGTAGCTGATTTTCCATTGCCTCTAAAAAAGTCTCAAACAACCAAACAAAGCTATCAATCGTCTCATCCAAAAGCAATGCACAAGCAAATAATATATTCTTCCAGTGGTGATTAATTCCTACAAAAGGAGCAAAGACCATATTATACTTGTTTGTCCGGTATGTGGTGTCAAATACCACAACATCACCAAAACAATCATAATCTAACTTTGATCTTCCATCTCTCCAAAAAAAATTAGCCAATCGACCATCGTCATCTAATTCTTCACTATGATAAAACATGTGGTCTTCAACTAGGCAATGCTTGAAATGAGTTATGACAGTTTGAGCATCCCCCCTTTCAATTAAGTTCATCTTCCTTCTATTAGTAAAATTTTGGCAATCTCGTTGTGTAAAGCCAACATTCTCAGCACCACCAATTTCTTTTGCTAGATATGAGTATGTTTTTGTTCCTTTAATACCCGCATCAACCATAGAACCAATAATACTTGCATTGGCATTATCTATGTTTCTGTTTATCTTCAAGAAGTGTCTTTCTTCTGGTGCAAGAAATTCATGGTTGTGATCTTTATTCAAATGATTGATTTGCCAAACACCACTGGTGACTGTAAATCGAATAAAAGCATTACAATTTACTCTTGTCACCAATCTCTTAACTTTTTTCGGTTGAGAAGGATCACCGTCAGAATAGGACCCCGAGCATGAACAAACATAGTCACGCTGTCTAATAACCCCTCTAATATGACGAATATTTCCCTTTCGAACATTAAAACCCTTTTGTCTAGCATATTCACAATAAAGTATATAAGCTTCTTTTTCATTACTGACTTCCATTCCAATCTTTAATTCGTCATCATCATCATCATCGTCAGTATCAATGGCTGTTTCTCCAAATAATTTAAAATTTTAGCAAAAAGACAAAGACAAATGAATTTAACAATATTATCACAGAAAAAAAGGTTAACAGGTAATTAGAACTACCTGCATTTCCATTCCCACGTTCAAAGATTTTGTCCAATTTAGCTTTTTTGTTTTGTAATAAATCAGAAAATGCCATTCACTTTTCTGGGATTTAGAAGCAACACCAAGATCTATAACAAAACAAAAGGAGCAAATATTAACCGTACCTCTATTTTCCAAAAGTTCTAAAAGAGCAATCTAAATATCATAATAGAGAGAGAGAGAGAGAGAGAGAGAGAGAGAGAGAGGGTCGTAGTGAGAAAAAAAATACTATCATTGTGGTTAAAGCTAATCTTGGATTGAGAGGATGATACCCTTCGAAGGCTTCAATCTTCTTCTGGTTTGGTACTGTGAGAAATCATAATTGGGAAAGAGAGTGAAACGGAATGAGTTGAAAGGGGCATTCTTGTTGGAATTGGGCGGCTGTTTCAAAAATTTTTTTGGCAAACAATTTGGAACTTTCAAATTTTGAATTGAAGTTTGACTAGTGTTTATGACGTTAACATCGTTTGCATCCTTGCTAGCGAGGTCAAGTAAAATCTGATGTGTCAACTACTTACCAAGTGTATAAAATGACACTATATCATTGGTTGGTTATACCACGTTAGCAAAATGACGTGGCATAACCGTTACACTGAATATTTTCTCGAGAAAGGGAATGGAGAGAACAGCGTGGCGGGAACTGCTAGAATGCGTTACTTAGCGACACCGTTTGGCAGGAATAAATTGTAGTGTTTGGCAGATAGAAACGGAGGGAATTGAGGAATGAAATTTTATAAAATTACAACTAACAAACTATCCTAATACTAGGAAAGGAAAGGCCAAAAGGAAAGGCTAAGAAATTCATTTTCCATTACAAAAACAAATATATTGTGAGCCAAAATAACACAAAAAGTCCAGACAATAAATAAGTCAAGCCCGACCATGAGTGGATGGGCATGACGGGGTGAACTGAGCCCAATAAAACAGGTCCAGTAAGTGCAGAATCCTAAGCCGACTTGGATTAGGACGAATAAAAAATAAATTCAATACATTAAACCGATCCAAAAAAGAAAGATTCCTAAAGGAGGTTGATTCCAACTCCCAAAGGGAATATGACATTCTGAAATCTATAAATACCTCACGCACTAAAAGAGCAAGGTACATTCACTTGAGTTCTAACTCTGTATATCTTATTCGATTCATTGTGATTAAGCTTGCTAATTTAATTATCGGAGTATCTTCGGCCCAAAAAGGGTCGACGCATTCTCATTGTCTTCTCTTATAGATAGTTCGTGCTCGTCAATTTGGTTTGCGCATTGAATCAAGCCTTCCTAAAAATGTTACTTATAATTGATGTCATCTATGGGAAGGTCTACACAGTGATGAGTACTGGCTTTCTCAGAGGAGGAGTCGAGCCCACTAGTAGGGAGATTGAAGACAGCCATGATGTTCGTAGCTATGATGATACTTACTTGTTAAGTTATCATGATGACTCAACACGAACTTCAAGAGGTCGTCTGATTAGATCGGAGATACGAGTCCCTGGTGGTAATCGTCAGGGAAGAAAAGAGGAACTACAGCGGGCTCCACAATATGCCAGAAAATTCGAACCGTCGAAGAAGCTATCACATGAACTTAAACCCCTCGCCCTCCAACGGATGTCTACCTAGTAATTTATCACCCCGAGTAGCCGAACAAGAACTATAGTAACGGGATGAAGAGATTGCCCACCTCAGGGCAACAATTGAAGTTATGAGGGAGACGATTGCTAAAAGAAATGGACGAGACTCCAGCAAATCTCTGTCGTGCTCTAGTTTTTCGCACCTCGAGATGATAGGTGAGAAACACGCGGTACTCTCTCGCTAGAACTCATCCTCCTAGAAGAATGAGTGCGACTAGGTTTTGATTGAAAATTGCTTTAACTAAGGGTTTTTGGAAAAAGATTTGGAGTTGCCATCTAACTCAGTCACCTAGAACTAAGCATAATCCGAAAACATAAACTTAGGGTTTTTGAAAGGGTTTTGAAAACTTCCTCAAGAGAGGGTTTTTTTTTAAAAAAAAAACAGGTTAGTTGGCAACCTTTGGAAAGATTTAAGCCCTTTTTGAAAATAACTCTATTTTGATATTTTGAAAACAGTGATTCTAGGTTCAAAGGTTGGTTACGTATAGGGAAGTTGCACTAGGCTATCACCCCATCTCGCCTTTACAGTACCTACATGTCTTTTTGCTCTAAGTTCACTCATTTAGAATATTCGATTATCCAATGTCCAATTATTTTCACTTTGAGAATTTTAGAAAAAAGTTTGAGTCATTATTTAAGGAAGTTGGAATTGACTTTGATTTGAAATCAAACTTTGTAGTAGAACTTGAACTTATTTTGGGAAGTTGGAATTGAATTTTGAATTCATCTTCACTTGAATTAGTGTTTAAAAACCATCTTGATTTAGAAGGGAGATGAAGTTTCCTAACTTAGGGTTAGGATCGAACTAGGGTTTTGGCCTCTTAGGGTTTAGATAACCTAGGGTTTAAATATGCAATTGAAATAGAAATGTTTGATTTTAGGAAAGTTTCGAAGTAGGAAAGTCCTATTTTAAGAAAGTTTCTATTTTAGGAAAGATTTGATTTTGAAAAGATTTGAATTAAGAAAGGTTTGATTTAAGAAACGTTTGAATTAAAAAAAATATTTGAAATTAGGAAAGATTTCAAAGTTTGAAATTAGGAAGGGTTTAAAAGTTTGAAATTAAAAAAAGTTTGATCTCTATTTCCTAAAGTTGAAGATTGGATTTTATTTCCAAAAATAAATGATTTGGTTTGGTTTCTTATTTAGGAAATATTTGATTTGAATTGAAATTGAAAAGCTTGAGTTTTGAAAATTTATCATTTTATGTGACTTTTAAATTAAGAAATCTATGATTTTATATAGAAGATGGTAGGGATGGTAATGGATCGGGGCGGGGCGGATATTGAGATCTCCATCCCCGCCTCCACCTAAAAAATATGCCTCCATCCCTGACACCATCCCTGCATGGAGATCAATTTTAACCTCCATCCCCACCTCCACGGGTATAAGATTTCTGTCGTGCCCCGATTTTTGGGTCAAAGTCCAAATCCTTTCAGCTCAGAGACCCAAAAGCACAGAACTCTGTCACTAGAACTCATTCTCCCAAGAAGACAAGTGCGACTAGGTTTGAATTGGAAATTGATTTGCTTAAGGGTTTTTTTAGAAAAATAGGAGTCGCCACCTAACTTGATTATGGTGAGTTAGATCACCTAAAACTAAGTATTAATCCGAAGATTAAACTTAAGGTTTTTGAAAAAGGTTTTGAAAAACTCCCTTGAGAAAGGGTTTTGGAGAAGATAGGTTGTTTGGCAACCTTTGGAAAATTTTAAGCCCTTTTTGATAAATAACTCCATTTGGTCTTTCAAAAACAAAAATCTAGGGTTTGGGGTTTGGTTACGTGTAGGGAAGATACCCTAAGATCATCACCCTACCCTGCCCTTTCGGTACCTACATGTCTAATCACCCTCTTGTTCGCTTAGTAGAATAATCGGTTACCATTGTCCACTTAGTATCCACTTTTAGAGTTTTGGAAATAGGGTTTAGTCATCACTTTTCGGATAAATGATGCATGATGCATGATGCATGTTTTGGAAGAAGTTTGAAAATGTAAGAGTTTTGAAGGAGTTTGAAATGAGAACTTTAAATTGATTGAAAGTTTTTGAAAAGGGGATTGGAGTTGAAATAGAAGTTATGACTGCACCATTTTAGGTTGCCTACGTATCTCATTTGGTAAGAATCAAGTCATTCGTAGTTCGGGCAAGAATCCGATGGAAAATAGGCGCATTAGGGCCTTTGGAAGGTTTAAAGACACTTTGGGGTCTTTGAAAAAGTTTAAGACACTTTGAGGTCTTTGGAAAAGTTTAAAACAATTGGAGGTCTTTGGAAGTTGAAAACACTTTGTGATCTTGGAAGTTGAAGACTCTTTGTGGTTTTGGAAGTTAAAGACTCTTTGTGGTCTTGGAAGTTTTGACTTGAAATTGGATGATAGAGTGTTTTGAAAATGTTTTTGGGTCAAATTAAAGGAGTTTTGAAAAAATGCTTTGGCATGACTCAAGAGAACTTGAAAGTGTTTTTGAAGTCTTATTTTGAAAACCTTGGAGGCATGGCTTTAGAATGTTTGGATGAATTAGTTTTTGAAAGTGGTTTTTGGAAATGGCTAAGGGTTTGGAATCCTAATATGGACAACCTTAAAGGTTGTTCTTGATATATCACTTTCATTTGGGGTCCCTAACTATAAGAGGGCTAGGGATGCCTTAGGTTTGTGATCTTTTGAAAATATTTTTGGAAACATCTTGGAGTTGGTTTTTGAAATCTCAAGATGGTTGAAGGTTTTGGAAAAAGTGGGTAATGTGTATAGTTTAAAATTGGAGGATCATTCAAAAAGGGTTCATGAGTTGGAACCTTGAAGCATACTAACCTATATTGGGTTAGCCTATGGTTAGGGATGACCTAAAGTTAAGTTGGACTAGGGTTAACTAACTAGAGTAGGGGTAACCTAAGGTTAAGATGACTTAGGGTTAACTAACTAGGGTTAAGTTAACCTAAGGTGAGTAAACTAGGGTCAAGTTAACCTAGAGTTGATCAACTAGGATCAAGTTAGTCTAGGGTTGAATTGAAAGATGATTTTGAAATGTTGTTTGATGCACTTTTAGGAAGAGTTTTGAAAAATAAAACATGTTATGCAATGGACTTTGGTAGACAATCTTTTTGAAGATCATTTCCATAAAAATTTTGACTCTAGCCAAGAACATGGTTTACATGGTTGGTGCTTGGAGACTATTCTAAGGAAGGTTTCCTCATGGCCATTATAACTATTATCTTGACAAGAGTATAAGGGGTCAAAAATCAATATGATGACAACTTTTTGAAGCACCATTTTTAATGTAAAGATGGAAGGAATGCATTTTTTAAAATCATCTTTGGAAAGGGTTTTGAAAACCATTTTCCAAGAAAACCATTCCATCAAGAGAGGGTTCCTATGGCCAAACAAAAGGGAGATCACTCAAGAGAGGGTTCCATGGGGCCATTCCAACCACTATACTTAAAAGAATGAAAATCTTGGAAATTAGAGAGCTAGAAAACAATCCTTATGCAAGTTAAAATGCCGTAATGCCAAAATGAGAGTTAGGGGGTTAGTAGGGGATCTTCTAAGGCATGATTTCTAAAATCCCATCCTAAACTTCAAGAAGCCAACTCTTGGAACAATTTTTGAAAGAAATGTAGAGCTTTGAAATGACACGGGCCTAATAGTAATGTAAGCATTGTAGAACATGGTGATAAGCATAAAAATGAAACTAAGCACATAAGACATGATCAAAATAGTAATATGCAAGGGGTCATGATCACATACAAGGCTTTTAGGCTACACCATATAAACAAGGGGCTCCTAGGCCATACCATCTTAAAGTAGACTAATGAGAGGTCCCCCTACACGGTGGCTCTTACTTGCTTTCCTCTAGGTATGATCTAGGAGCCCTCTTGGCTCAAGCATGCAAGAAAGGAGGATTGAAGATGGGGATTAAAATAGAGAATAGCCTAAGTAGGCTAGGAGGGGGAAGAGAAGAGTGGGGGAAGACAAAAACGAAAAAGGGATACCACCTTTTGCCTTCAACACACTTGTAGTCTTCAATGGATATCTTGATTGGAGCTTGAAGGGCTGGAAGGGAGTGTTTAATGGTGTATAAGGCTATGTAGGTGAAGTGTATAGGCTTGAGGGAGGTGGAATCTAGCATAAGTGTTGGAAGAGTGGAATGCGCATGGCAATTTGAGGTTCTGGGGCAGTTTCAGCTAAGTTTCGCATCAATTTCGGAATTAGAATATGCAAAGGGGGGGAGTCTGGTATTTATAGGAAATCTGGAACAGGCCTAGCGCATGTGCTACATGCGCCTGGCTAAAATTTGGCCTTACGCATGTAGCATATGCGCAGGTACTATTTCATTGCCAGAATGACATGTAGTACCCTGTGTATTGGTTAAATCTCGACCGTTGATCGAAATTTGGTTGATCCGATCAAAACTTGAGCGCATGTAGCATACGCTCCACCACCGGGAAGGTTCATTTAAACTTTGTCTCGATAATTAAGCCAACTGGGAAGGTTTCGGGAAAATCGGCTGCACTTGAGATGTTCTCCTAAGGCTTCCGTTGAACTTTCATGTTTTCGAAGAGTCCGAATGGTGTTTAGAAGTGTGAGATATCATCTTGGGAAACGTGCATAAAAGGACAATTTTGTGGAGCGTCTGTGATACGCTCCGTGGGTGTTCGAAAGTAGCTGTTTTCGTATTGCATAATCAAGGCCTTCAGGAAGCGATCTTTTCGATCGGACCGTACCGATGGAAAGTATTCTGGAAATACTTTCGGGAATTCCCAGATTTACGCATTTCTCAAGTCGTTTGACGGTGTGTTTCAATCAGGGAATCGGAGAAAAACTCAACCCTGGTGGAGCCTCTGCGAGACGCTCTAGGGGTCGCTGAAAGTTGTAGTTTTTGCGCCGTACGATGGAAGGCTTTGAGAAGTGATCTATTCGATCGAACCATATTGATGGAAAGATCTCTGAACGAGCTTTCGGGAATTCCCTAGCTTACGCATTTCTCAAGTCATTTGACGGTGCATTATAATCTAGGGAATCGAGGGAAAAGGTAATTTAGGCGGAGCATCTGTGAGACGCTCCAGGGAACTTTTATCGAGTCGTGGGTGTTTGGTGTCATGAGGTCTTCTTTAGGTTAAACGGGGGTTCATGACGAGATTCGCCATTCAATAACCTAAGACCGGTGTTGTTTCAGGGCGCGTTTGGATTGTTAGGGACAAAATGGTCATTTTGACCGGGCTTGGTTAAAAATGGTCAGGAATGGTTTGGCGTGTTATGTTAAGCGTACCGGGTCGTTCAGGGATGGTTTTGGGAGAGTCCTTCACCGTTCGGTGGGGTTTGTGCAGTGTCGGGACGTGCAGGGGCAAAACAGTCATTTTGTTCAAAGTTAGCCGAAACGGGATCGGAATGGGACTGAATGGCGTGTAAAATATGCCCAACTGATTAGTAACATTCTAGAAGGGTGGACTTACCGTTTTAAGGGATTTTGAACTTTCCCAAAATGTGCCTGGAGGCCCGAGGGGTAGGTTTGGTCATTTTTCACCGAGGTGGGCTAGCAGGCGCTAGTGTCGACCTAGCTGTTGGTTCCTGAGACCGCCCGATCTCGGAAAACTACCTATGTGGTGTTGGTCCCTAAGAACGGCTGGTCATAGAGAGCAACCTGTAGGGTGGTGTTGGTTCCTAAGAACGCCTGGTCTCGGAAAGCTATCGAATGATGGATATTCTATATTGGTGGGCTAGCAGGCGCCAGAAGTAAATTGTCTGGAACTTGATGAGGTGTTGGTTCCCGAGATTGCTCGATCCCGGGAAGCTACCTGGATGGTGTTGGTTTCTAAGACCGCCCGGTCCGGAAAGCTACTTGGAATAATGGTGCTTACGGCTCCAACGGGTCCTTGTGGGCCCGAGGAGCGACCAATTGGTTGGATTGAAGATTGAAAGACTCATCTTGAACCTACATGTGTTGTGATGTTGGAAAATTGAGCCCGGTCGGGCCAGAGATTGCCGAGCGGGCAAAAATGGGGTGCTTACAATTTCCTCTATCCCCACCTCCATCCCACCCCTGCCTCCAATCTGATATTGCAAAAGATGAATCTTTAGCTTCAATAAAGAGAATGCCAATTTAATGAAAAACATATAAAAATAAGTCTAAGGCATAAACCTGCCTAGTAGCACTGAAACAATGAAGTTCGACAAAATTTTATATTAGATTTGATGAGTTCTCCACTTCTTTGGCAAAATTTCAAATCAGATCTGATGAGTTCTCTATTTCTTCACTTCTCTGATGAGTTCTCCATGTCAGATCAGATCTGATGAGTTCTCCACTTCTCTGGCAAAATATCAGATGTGATGAAGTGGCACACTTGCAAAACTAATTAGTGAAGACAGATGGTTATAGGCTTTGTTGTTGATGATGATGACTATGGATCTAGAGATAGTTTTAGGATTTTCTCTAAAGCAGAAGGATGCATGGCTGGTTATTTGGATGGGATGGTGGTGGTGGAGTTGAGGTGGTGCTATGGTGCTGAAAATGGAGTTTGGTGATGATGGGTTTGGTTAGTTAACAAAGATAGAAAGAAATAGATGATGGGTGGTTTGGTTAACACACACACACACACACACACACACACAGAAAGAGAGAGAGAGAGAGAGAGAGAGAGAGAGATGATGATGGTTTGGTTAACAAAGATAGAAAAAGAGAGATGATGGGTGGGTTTGGTTAAGAGAGAGAGAGAGAAAGAGAAAAGTAAACTCAGTAAAGTAAAAACTAATATCTATACAATATATATATATATATATATAAGAGGGTGAAATGGGGCGGGGATAGAGCAGGACGAGGAGTGGCGGGGAATAATTTTGGTCTATCCCCGCCTCTATACCTACATGGATTTTCATTTTAAGCTCAATCCCCGTTTTGAATACTCCATTCCCTTCCCAAATAGGGCGGGTTCGGTCGGATCTCTACTTTTTTCTGGTCCACTGCCATCCCTAGAAGATGGTTTTGAAAATCTATGATTTGATGTAAATAGAAATCTATGATTTTATGTGAGAAAACTAGAGTTCCCTAAATATGGACTTTAGGGTTTTGACTTTGATTTCAAGATAAAGTTTTTGAAAAGTAAATCTTTAAGAAGAATTTTAGGAAGTGGATTTGCAAAACAATTTTAGAAATGTATGAATATAGACTTTTGAAAGTCGCTTGAATATCTCATTTTCCTAAAATGATTCTAACAATGAGAAGACTATAACCATTTTAGGATTGTGATTTTGAAAACAACTAGGGTTTGAAACCCTAATATGGACTTTGATGGTCTCTTTGAATGCAACACTTTCCTAAAACAACCCTAACTATAGAATGGCTAAAATTATCTTCGAGTTGTGATTTTTTAAAAGACCATTTAAGACTAGAATTCAAATTTGGACCTTGATGGTCATATTAAATATAATACTTTTCAAAAATAACCATAACCATGAAATGGTTAGAATCATCTTAGGGTTGTGGTTTTAAAAACAACTTTGAAGAAAAAGGTTTTGAATGCAAGTTTTGAAAGTAATTTTTAATGCATGTTTGAAAATACCTTTGAATACATAATTATGATAGCAACAATGCAATAGGGACATGAAAATACAAGGTTAGGCTTCACCACATAGCTAAGGGGGCCAAACTCACACCATCTTAGGTCGAACTTAAAAAAAAATCTCTGACACCGTGATTCTCCCTAGTGCCTTTCTAGGCATGAACCGGAAGGTCCCTTATTTCAAGCATGCAAGAAGAGGAGGTAGAAGATAGAGATTAAAATAGAAGAAAATTCAAGTGGGTTAGGAGAGAGAAGCGAGAGAGGAGGAATACATAATTTAACTAGAAATCCTACCTTGTCTTCTCTTTGCTTTGATGTTTTGATGGTGGACTTTGAATTAATCTTCAAGAGCTTCCAAGGGTTGGACTTGACCTTTAATGGATGCTTGGAGGTAAAGATTTGAGTATATAGATTGTATAGAGACTAGAGTTTGAGGGGGCTTAAGAGAGTTAGGGTTTAGAGGGAATTCGAGCTTTTTTTTTCAGAGAGGCAGAGTTTCTGGAGCAATTTTGCGGGCCTAGAGCACATAGGGGGTGGCCTATATTTATAGGCAGCCAAAATAGTGACTAGAGCCTGTTGCAATGGCGCTAGGTCAATTTTTGGCTTGGTGCCACTACTAGTAGTGCCAACCACTTAGAAAATGTTTTAAGGTGGCAAAAAATAGATCTTTGACCCTTGTGACATAAAGTAGGAGCTTTGGGGGCCTATCTTAGTAACTACGATGCAATTTTTGGCTTGGCTTCATTAGGAGTGACTCCGAAAAGTTCGAGAATGATCCAGAAGGTCTCGAGTAACCAAACTCGGCCGGGAATGGATGGGAACTCCTGAAAGAGTGTCCCAGAGGTAGCCAAACTAAAGCTAGAATAGTTGAAAAGGGTGGCCAGGCTACCAGGGGCAAAACTATTATTTGAACTGGGGAAACATCGAGATCGACTTGGAGTGACCTGTGAGAAGTCTTAAAGGTTGGAAACGCTATTAAGAATGTTTCAAGGAATTGCTGGTTTGATACCCCGAGTCGGTGCAGTTAGAAAAGACAACTGACTCACCAGGGGCAAAATAGTTATTTCGTATTGGGTTTATCGAAATGGACTCAGAATGGTCTAAAAAGATACCAGAAGGTTAGGAATACTACTAGAAGAATCCTCGAAAGGTAACTGATCTGATACCCAAAGTCGTGTGGTTCCTAGAGGCGATTGGATGCTTAGGGACAAAATGGTCATTTTGATCGGATGTTCTCGGAATCGGTCTGGGAGACACTAGAACATGCTAGATTATCCTTGAGACAATCTTGGAAAGAGTGGACTTCTGAGATCTTAGGTACTTTCTAGAGAAGCATGCCGGTGGGGCCCAAGGGGTAGTTTGGTCATTTTTTTAACAAAATAGGCTAGCATGCACTAATGTTGACTCGGGTTTTGAGTGTTTTCGTCACTCTGACGATATATGACGAGTTGGTTTCTAAAGGTATCACATCCTCTGATAAACTTGTCAAGCTAAGAAGCGTATTCGGTCCCGTGAAATAGGGGGTTTGTTAGCATTCCCGATGTCGATCTGTTTACGAGTGTTTTCGTCACTCTAACGGTTCTGAAGTTTGTGAGTGTTTCCGTCACTCTGACGGTGTGCATTTATTTTGAAGATTGCTTGATCTTAGAAAACTGTTGAATGGACTTATCGCCTCAGGGCCTTGAGTATTTTCTTGATTGACGTGCTGAATAGCGGACATTCTACGTTGGCAAGCTAGTAGGCGCTAGAAGTGAACCGCTCTACCATTTTAGGGACTTGGGTTCCATCCTAGTTGAATGGACTTATCGTTCCTAGAAATTTTGTGCTTTCTCGATAAATGTGCAGTGTTGGATGGACTTACAATTTAAGGGATCAATTTTCTCGAAAGACGTGCCAAATAGCGGACATTTTACGTTGGCGAGCTAGCAAGCACTAGAAGTGAATCGCTCTACCATCTCGGGGACTTAGGTTTCGTCCCAATCAACAGGTGTGAAGAGATTTATTGTTTAAAGAGATTTTGTGCTTTCTCGATAAATGTGCCATGCTGGTTGGACTTACTGTATGAGAGATCAACTTTATCGAAAGATGTGCCAAATTAAGTTTGACTAGTCTGGACTGGAATTAGAACTGGAATTGAAGTTGAAATATGGACTTACGATCTTTAAAAAGACGTGCCAACTAGAATCGGACCGAGCAATGCCTCAAGGGCATTTTGGTCATTTTACCTCTATTTGGCCTAGTTGGCCCGTGAAGCGGTTGATTAACTAGATTGAGTCTAAAAAGTTGGTTTGAGCTTGAATGTGTTTGTGCCGGTTTGAATGTGAGTCCGGTCGAGCCGAAGATTACCAAGCGAGCAAAAATGGAGGGTTTACAACTGCCCTTCTTTTTCTAAATTTTCTTGTCAAAGGCAAAAAATGATAAAGTAAGGGTCTCATGTTGACCGCGAGGTGATTGGAGGAGTAGTTGGAATTTAGAATTTTAAGTCTGAACACTAGATTGTTTGGATTTTTGAAATTTGAAATTTTAAAAACTTGATCTCAAAATGATTTTGAAATTAATTTTTTCCAGAACCGACATTCCGACCTATGGAATGACACTCTTTTAGGGAGATTCAGGGTTTTGAATTTGATACTTTGAAATTGAAAATGATTTTTTTTTTTTGAAAGGTGTTGAAATTGATTTTTCTTGAACTGACATTTCGACTAGTGAAACGACACTCCTTTGGGGAGATTTGGGATTTTGAAAGTGATACTTTGAATTGAAGATGATTTTTTAAATGATTTTGAAATTGAAGTTGATTTTTTAAAATGATTTGAAAATCGCTTTATGAAATGGAATGATTTGGATTTGGATTTGAACTGACATTTTTAAAACCTTTGAAACTTGGAACAATACTTTTAAGAAAAAAGTTTGAAAACCTAGAATTTTGAAATGAAACTTTTTAGGAAAAAGTTTGCAAAACCAGGAATTCGATTTTGGAATGAAACTTTTTGAGGCGAAGGTTTGAAAACCCAAAATTTGGGAAAGTTAGACTTTTTTAGGCGAAAGCTTGAAAACTCAAATTTTTTTAACAAAAATCCAAAATTTTGGAAGTGGAGCTTTGGGAGGAGAAAACTTGAAACAAAATCTGCTTTTGAAGGAGAAAGCTCGGAAACCCAAGAAATGTTTTTTAGAATAAAACTTTTAAGGAAGACAGTTTGAAAACTTTTAGAATATTTTTGAGAAAGACGTAGAAGAAGGAAAATGAATTCAAGAAACATGAGCCTTGCTGCTGCACGTTTGACTGTAAGCCATGCCTCCGGCACTGGACACCTTAAGGACAGACAGGAAGATTGGCAACATGGAAGAAATCGGACACCAGTAAGAGATCCAGCAATAGTCGATCCAAAATAGCAAGACTGAGACCGATGGTTGAATAAGCAGCTAAACAACAAGGACAAGTATCTTAATGGACAAACAACCCATGATATAGCCAAAAGAGCCCTTAAACATATCACGTCCACACCCTTTACAGAAAAGATTGAGGTCCGCCGACCTCTAATAAAGTTCACACCACCAAAGTTTACACCCTATGATGGGAAGTCAGATCTCGTTAGTCATATCTGGCATTATAAACAGATGATAGTACTATGAAGCGAAAATGAGTCTTTAACGTGCCGAGTTTTTCCATCGAGTCTTGGAGAAATAGCTTTATGATGGCTTGACAATTTTCCATCCCATTCAATAACAAGTTGGAGACAACTTGTTGAGTTATTCACTGTGCACTTCATCACAAACAGCAGATAGCCTACAGAGGTAGACTACTTATTGACCTTACAGAAGAAGGATGAGGAAGGCTTACAAGCAGATGCAAAGTGCTACTGGGAGGCCTACAATGAAATTGAGGAGTGCAGCGAACAGTTAGCCATTGCACAATTCAAGATCGGTCTTCCTAAGGAGCACCAACTGAGGCCATTTCTAATGAAGAAACTAGCTACTAGGGTATATGACCTGATATTAAGGATTAAACAGTATGCCGGAGTTGAGGAAGATGTCACATAGCCGATTTAGGAGATGGTTGGCAAGAAACCAGATAAGAAAGACGGAAGGGAAAGTAAGAAGCCCTGACGTGAAGAAAACAATAACTAGGGCAGAAAAATGATTGAAGGTGTTAACATGGTTTTTAAGGACCCAATCTACAAAATTTTATCCCATATTCATAACAAGCCCTTTTTCAAGTGGCCACCAAAATTGGCAAAGGATCTTGTAACACAGGACCAAAAAAAGTTTTGCTCCTACCATAAGTGTTGCGCCCCGATTTTTAAAACTAAAGCCCTCTTGGCTCAGGAAAAAGCACGGTACTTTCTTGTTAGAACTTATCCTCCTAAAAGGACGAGTATGACTAGATTTGATCTTGAAATTGGTTTGAATAAGGGCTTTCAAAAAAAGTTTGGAGTCGACACCTAACATAGTTAAAGATGTGTTAGGCCACCTAAAACTAAGTGTAATCCGAATACTAAACTTAGGTTTTTCTTAAGAAGGTTTTTGAAAAAAAAAGGTCTTAATAACCTTTTGAAAGCCCTTTCGAAAATGTGACTCCGATTTTTGGTCTTCGAAATAGAAATCTATGGTTTGGGAGTTGGTTACGTGTAAGGAAGATATCCTAAGATCATCGCCCTACCTTGCCCTTTCAATACCTAAATGTCTAATCACCTCAATTCACTCACTTGAATCACCAGTTACTAATTGTCCACTTATATCCACTTTAGAGTTTTAAAAATGGGGTTTGGTCATCACTTTTTAGATGAATGATGCATGATGCATATTTTTTAAAAGATGTTTGAAAATACAAAAGTTTTGAAGGGATTTGAAATAGAAATCTTGAATTGATAGAAATTTTTGAAAATGGCACTTGGGTTGAAATAAAGGTTATGCCCACACCATGTTAGGTTGCCTATATATCTCATTTGGCAAGAATCAGGTTATCTATAGTTTGGGCAAAGGCTCGATAGAAAAGAGGCACATTGGGGCTTTTGGAATGCTTTGAAGACATATTGAGGTCTTTGAAAAAGTTTGAAGACACTTTGTGGTCTTTGAAAAAAGAAAACTTGAAAGTTTAGAGAAATGTCTTTGAAATAGGACTTGGGATGTTTGAAGTGTTTTTGAAATTGGGATTGAAGATGATTTTAAACATTTTTAGAAATTGACTCAAAGGAGTTTTGAAATGCTTTTGAAAAAACTCAAGGGAGTTTTCAGAATGCTTTGAAACAATTTAAGGGAGTTTTGGAAAGGTTTTAAAGTCTTGTTTTGAAAACTTTGGAGGTAGAGTTTGGATTAGAAATGCTCTTATGAACTTGTCTTCGAAAAACTTTTGAAAGTAGTTTTTTGAATACCTTATGAAAGGTTTGTTTAATGTTTCATCACCCTTATGAGGTTAGTCATTAAAAAACTAAACTCCTTTGGGGCTATGAGTTTTGAAAACATGTTTGGAAAAGGGGCTAAAGATTTCCTTTTAGTTTTTAAAACTTTAGGGTTATAAAACCCTTTTTGAATATCTCATTCATATTTGAACAATTCTAACCACGGAAGGATTAGGGTTGCTTCAAGAATGTGACATTTGAAAATTATTTTTAAAAAGAGCTTTTGAAAATACTTAGGATTTTCAATAATATGGACAGCCTTGAAGATTGTATTTCAATGTATCACCTTCCCTTGGAATCTCTATTCATAAAAGGGTAAGGACACTTTAGGGTTGTGAGTTCTTGAAAACATTTTGAAAATAGTTTTCGAAAAATGTTAAGTGTCTAACCATTTTAGTTGAGATAAGTTTAAGAGAACTTCTTAGAAGCATTTTTGAAGATAGAGTATGGAAGTATTTGAAAAGATTTTGGATTTGATTTCAGAAATCTCAAGAGAGTAGGATGTTTTTGAAAGTATATTATGCAAGTGATTTTTATGATTGAAAAAGAGTTTGAAAAAGGCCTTTGAGTTGGAGCCTTGAAGTTTACTAACCTTGGTTAGGTTAACTTAGGGTTAACTAACTCAGGTTAGGTTAACCTATGATTAAGGTGACTTAGGGTTAACTAACTTGGATTAGATTAACCTAAGGTTGAGGGGACCTAGGGTTAACTAACTAAAGTTAGGTTGTTCTAGGGTTAACTAACTAGAGTTAGATTAACCTAGGGTTAAGGTGACCTAAGGTTAACTAACTTGGGTTAGGTTAACCTAAGGTTAGACAACTATAGTCAAGTTAACCTAGGGTTAGATAGAAGGTGATTTTGATCTAAGGTTTGGCCCTAGTGGTTTTGGAAAAGGAGTTTGGTGCATGAAACTTGAAAGTGTGCTTTGAAAACCATTTTATAAAAACCACTCAAGTGAGTGTTGGGCTCATATAGTTGGTATTTAGAAACCACTCAAGGGAGGGTTGCCTTGGAACCATTTCAACTACTAACTCAAGAGAGTAAAGCTTGTGAAAATCAACATTGAATAGATAGTTTTGAAAACTAAAGAGAATGAAAATTATTTTTGAAAATGAGGTTTTGGAAAACCACTTTTAAGATGTTAAAAACCAGTCTAAAGAATAAGGGTTCATATAATTGATTTGAGGGAAATCCCTCTAAAGAGGATTCTGTGGGACCATTCCAACCATAATATTCAAGAGAGCAAAACTTCTCAAAATCAAGATGAAGATGGTAGTTTTGAAAAACCATTTTTATACCAATTAAAGTAAATGAACTTTTGAGAACCCTTTTTGAAGAGGGTTGTTTTGAAAATCACTTTTGGAGTGTCGAAAACCACTCTAGTGAGCTAGGGTTCCTATGATCAATAAATGAGGAGACCACTCAAAGGAGGGTCCCATTAAGACCATTTGAACCACAAAACTTAAGAGAGCAAAACTTTGAAAATCAAAGTGAAATACAAGGTTTGAAAACCATTTTAATGTAACTTGAAGGTAGTGAAATGAGATTATGCAAATTGAAGTCAAGGGACCTAAGGAGGGTTTTTTAAGATATGGAAATTCAGAGTTTGACTTGGGTTTCAATGAATCAACTCCTAAAACCATTTTTAAGAAAACACTTGAATATGAAATTTGAGAAAGATATAGAAATGAGATAGTGAAGGTTTTTGAAAAATGTTGATGAACATGAAAATGGGGCCAAGCATGTGATATATGAACATGGTAATCATATGCAAAAAGGGGTCATGAAATCATATAAGGCTATAGGCCATACTAAATTGCAAGGTTCTCCAAAGCCATGCCATCTTAAAGTAGGCTAGTGGGAGATCCCCTACACAATGACTCTCACAAGCTTTCCTCTAAGCATGAACTAGTAGCTTACTTGTTTCAAGCATGCAAGAAAAGGGGGTAAAAGATGGGGGTTTAAAATAAATAATAGCCTAGGTAGGTTAGGAGGGAGAAGAGAATAGTGAGAATGGCAAAATGTAAAAGAGAATAACACCTTTATCTTCAAATCACTTTCAAGCTTCTATGGATGACGTGTCTTGAACTTAAATAGCCTTAGAGAGGCTTGAAGGGGCTGAAAATAGTTCTTCTATGGCATTGGAAGCTTTATAGATGGAGTGTATAAGCTAGAGAGAGGTTGAATCTAACTTATGTGTTTGGAAGGTGAAGTGTATATGGAATTTCAGAGTTTTGAGGCTATTTTTGCATAGCTTTGCTACTATTTTTTATTCTGAAATATGCAGAGGGAGAGGCCTGTATTTATAAGCAATCAGAAGAGGGTTGGCACAGGTACTACATGCGCCTAGGCAATTTTTGCCTTAGCGTATGTGCTACATGCACCAGTACTATTCCACTGTTTGAATGCCAGGTGACACACTCTGTACTGACTCAACTTGAGGAGCAAGCAAAGTTTTGATTGATTTGATCACAATTTGGGCCATGTAGCATACACTTCGCCACTTAGAATTTTTGTGTTAACTTTACCTTGATAATTGTGCAATCCGAGAAAGATTCGGGGAAATCGATCGCGTCCATGATATCCCCTACTATTTCTCAAGAACTGAGAATTTTTAGGGAGCTTAAAAGGTGTTTGGAAGAGTGAGATATCATCTCGGGAATGTTGACTCAAGGTTGATCCCTATGTTGATTTTGATGATAACAAAACCATGTGGTTGTTATCTAATAATTTCACTTGAGTGTGCAGATTAGATTATAATCAGTTGATAACAAGAAAATAATTGAGTTGATCGGTTGAGTATCCAACAAGAAGATTACTTAGGTAATCTTATTCTCAAAGAGCTCAAAGATGCTCAAGGAGTTCAACAAGTATGCCTAAGTCCTCAAGTGGTGACACTTCAAGAAGATATAAAGATTTGGATAAGCATATGTTTGGCAACATTCATGGCTAACTTATTCACTATGAAGACTCTCAATCCTCATGGCAATATCAAATCCACTGTAGCATTAATTGCATAAAAAAGCAAAAACATGTATGCTTTGAGGCATAAAGCACAAAAGAAAAGGGAAGTAAGTTTCTGCTTATCACATTGGAAGATATTGAAGAACTTGTGTTGAGAAGCTTATCAAGAAGGATCAAAGGTTGATAAAGTATGATGAGTTGATACATTCAGCGATCTCATATTTACAACCTCATTTAGATGACTCTTACAAAACATGGAAGCTCACCTTGGAAGATTTGAAGATGTTTTGAAAGTATTGATAAGAAATCACAAGAGTTGGAAGCTTTATTGAAGATTATATTGAAGTCTTGAATAGATGGAAGAAGTTATAGAAGAAATCAAGTTGATGAAAATCAAACAAAGAAATTAAAGAAGTTCAAATAAGCATGAAAGATCAATTAAAGAAAAGAGATCTCAAGTCTTGGAAGCTCTCTTGAAGATTTTGAAGAACATTTACATCAATGGAAAAAGTGATGTTGATTGAAGAACTCTAAATGTAATCAAAAGTGTATTGATTTCATCTTGAAGAGTTGAAGGTATTCTTAAAGTCAACATGTCCTTGAAGAAGTTTTTTCAAGCCTTTTTGAAACCTTAGTTGGATGATCCTTTTCAGCAGCTTGAAGATATTGAAGAAGATTGAACAAGTATTGCAAAAGAGTAAAGATTTGGCCTAAAGGAGTCGACGACCCTTTTAAGCAAATGAGTCGACTCATTCAAACAGAGGCTGAAAATTCTGATAAAGATCAAAAGAGTCGACCCTTTTTGCTAAAAGGGTCGAGTTAACTCATTCAAAAAACGAATATTTTTGAACTTTTGTTCATGTCTTTTTCAAAAAGAGTCGACCCTGGAGCAAAAAGATTCGATCATTTGGGCAAAGCCTTTTAAAATCTGTTGCAAACACTTCTTAAAGATTGGAACCCCTGCAGCAAAACATTTTCGATCCATTTAAGGTGAGTTTTCTTCATTTATCACTTGTTTTTCCAACGCTCATACTCCGCCGTTTTCGTATCAAATGGTCTCTCATCCATCTCTCAAGGCTATAAGCAACTCAAGACTATTCATATTCAAGAATCAACACATATATGATGATGAAGAACAACTCAAGAGAAGAACACAAGATTAAACTACAAGTGAGATTTCATGTCTCATACACATCTTATACTCTGTTTTTAAAGCATTTTATGGGGGTTTTTGAGTGAGCTGAAAATTTTTTATCTTCTCTTTGAGAAAGAGTTATTCATTCAAGTTCATCATTATTGGGTTGGTTTGTAAACTTGTGAGTTTGAGTGTTCTTGAGAAAAACACTTGTGAGTTTGAGTGTAGCTTGAGAAAAACACTTGTAAATTTGAGTAAAGCTTAGACCAAATCACTTGTAAGTTTGAGTGAAGCTTGGACAAAATCACTCGTAAGTTTGAGAGAAATTTGGACAAAATCTCTTAGGTTTTGAGAGCTTGGGAAGAGCTCTTGTAAAAGTGAGCTAGGTACTTGGAGTAAAACTAGTAGCTGTGTAAGAGAATTTTACATAGTGGAATACTTTTATGAGAGGATCGAGTCAAGATCTAATTAATAAGGTTGGCCGAACCTTTGTAAATCTGGTGTTGTTCATTTCTTGCTTTATTTTTCTTCCTTGCTTACAATATTTGCTTGCTTTGCATTATATTATTTATTTTCTTGGGTTATTAGTTTGATTGCTCATTACTACATTGCTTAAATTATTTTTAGTTACATAGTTTGATATAAATTTTGTAAAACCCAATTCACCCCCCCTCTTGGGTTACCTACTTGGGCCAACAAGGAAGCGTGTATAAAAGCACACTTTTACAAAGCGTTTATGATACGCTCCATGGATGTTCAAAAGTAACAGTTTTTGAGCCACGTGATCGAGGTTTTCGGGAAGCGATCTGTCTGATCGGACCATATCGATGGAAAGTGCTCTAAAAAAACTTTCGAGAATTTCCTAATTTACACATTTCTTAAGTTGTTTGATAGTACATTATAATCAGGGAATTAGTGGAAAAGATAACCCTGGTGGAGCGTCTGTGAGACGCTCCAAGGGTTACTCAAAGTGGCAATTTTTGAGCCATGCGATCGAGGGTCTCGGGAAGCCATCTACTCAATCGATCCGTATCGATGAAAAGACATATGAATAGGCTTTTGGAAATTTTCAGATTTATGTATTTCTCAAGTCATTGGATGGTGCATTATAATAAGGGATTAGAGTCACGTGACTCACCTTGAATTGGACATGGGCATATAATAGGGTATGCCGGTTTGGTACCAGAGTCGGTGTGATTTTGGGGCACACTTGGGCCACCAAGGGTAAAATAGTCATTTTGATCAAAATTGGTAGGAAAGAGTCGGGATGGATTGGAGTAGCATATTAAGCATGCCGGACTATTTGGGGACAATCCTAAAAGGTGTACTTACCGTCTGGAGGGATTTGTGTTGTGTTGGTGTATATAGGGGCACAACGGTCATTTCTTACTAGAGTTGACTGGAATGGGATAGGAATTGGTTAGGATGGCACATTGTGTAGGCCTAATTGTCTAAGGATATTTTGGAAGGGTGGACTTATCATCTTAAGGGATTTTGAACTTTCTCAAAAACGTGTCTGGAGTAGGGGGCCACAAAGGTGATTAGGCCTCGATTGGGCCCAATGAGCCCGGGAGGCGATTGGTAGACTGGATTGGATTTAAATTGAATGGACTTACCATCTTAAGAAAGATGTGCCAGATTGGATCAGATTGGACGATGCCCGAGGGCGTTTTGGTTATTGGCCTTCTGGTGGGCCCGAAGGGCCCAAGAAGTGGTTAACTTGATTAGATAGAGGTCTAAAGGTTGGTTTAGGCTTGAATATTCTTGTGGGGTTTTACAAGGGAGTTTAGTCAAGCCAAAGATTGTCGAGTGGGCAAAAATAGGATGCTTACAATAAGGAAAAGGGGCACCAAATAGAGTATTGCAAGAACCTTAAAAATTATTTGGAAAAACTGGAAAAGCTGGCCATCTTGACTAGTACATTGACCGAGAGAAGACTAAGCTGTAAGTAGAGCAGAGCAAGTAAGATGGTGCCCCACAAAAAAAGGCTTGGGCAGAGCCACCCCGAGTAATTACGGTACTACATGGATCAATAAGATCAGCAGAGGGAGACCCACACAAGTATAGAGTTGAGATTTAGAAAGCAGCGCACCTAAAGAAAGTAATGCAAATCGAGCCCCCAACCAAGAATGTAAAACTCGATAGCAGCATTGAGGCCATAACCTTTGCAGATAAAGATCTAATAGGAGTTCAGACACCCCATAATGACACACTAGTGGTGACATTCTGATTGGGGAATTATGACGTTAAGAGAATTTTGATCGATTAAGGGAGCTCGTCTGAAGTCATGTACTATAATCTTTTCAAGAAATTAGAGAAAAGGATTCTGAAGTACAGCCTTCCCTCAACCTTCTAATAGGCTTCAGTTTGAACCCAGTCTGGTTATTGTGAAATGTGACAATACCTGTAGCCGCAGGAGGAATTACATTTCAGACAAAGTTCCTAGTTGTTGACGTGTCTTCCCTTTATAATGTAATCACGGGCAAGGTCCAGATGATGAAACTCCATGAAGACACGCCCACTATTGACGATGTTGGGCAGACACCTGAAAAGAAGGTTGTAGAAAATGTGAAGAGGTTATAAATAGACCGACATAACAAAGAGAAATACTTTGTGATCGGGACATCCCTGTCTAAGAATGAAAAAAAAAAATTGTTGATTGAACTGCTGACACGCCACATTTAAATCTTTGCTTGGACTTCTTATGATATACCGAGAATTGATTTGGAGGTAGCCTACCATAGACTCAATGGTGACCCACAGTGCCGACATGTGGTTCAGAAAGGGAGGAGGGCAGCTACACAACATGTGAATGCAGTAATCAAAGAGGTAGAAAGGCTCCTTGAAGCAGGGGTAATTAGAAAAATCTTCTTACGCTAGCTATCCAACACAGTGGTGGTAAAGATGAAGAATGGCAAATGGAGGGCGTGTAGACTTCACCGACCTAAATAGAGCATATCCCAAGGATCCTTTTCCTTGTTTTGAAGATTGACCAGCTTGTAGATGCAACTACCGGATATGAGAGGATGAGCTTCCTGGATGCCTATCGAGGGTACCACCAGATACTACTCTACGAGGATGATTAAGAACAAACCGCCTTCATCACCTCGAGGGGTATTTTCTGCTACAAAGTTATGCCATTTGGAGTAAAGAACGCTGTTGCGACCTACCAAAGATTAGTCACGAAGATGTTCAAAGAGCATATCAGCATCACAATAGAAGTTTATATTAATGATATAGTGGTCAAAAGCAAGGTCAGCAGGCTATACCTTGACAACTTAAAGGAGTGTTTGACATCCTCAAGAAATACAAAATGAGGCTCAACGCATCCAAGTGCGTGTTCGGGGTAAGTTCGGGGAAGTTCTTGGGGTTATTGGTTACGCTCCAAGGAATAAAACCAAACCCATAACAAATCAGTGCAACCCAGAACATCTAGGCCCTGAAAAACATTAAGGAAGTCCAGAAGTTAACTCATATGGCAATGGCTCCTAACAGGTTCATCAACTGATTTTTAGATAAGTGTTAACCATTTTTTCAACTCTTGAAGAAACAAGAGCGGTTTAGTTAGGGACCGGACTGTGATCAAGCCCTCGCTGATCTGAAGAGTTATTTGGCCCAACCACCACTTCTTTCCACCCTAGTTAAAGATGAAGAGCTCTACTTATACCTGGCTATCTCTGAGCATGCTGTCAGTGCCATCTTACTTTGGCAACAAGATAGACAATAAAGGGCAATTACTATGTTGGTAAGACTCTTCTTGTGGCGGAAACAAGATATCTACCTCTGGAAAAGTTAGCTCTCGCATTAGTAATGGTATCACGTAAACTGGTGTTTAGAGCCCCTATTGTCATTATCTTCACAAATCACCAACTAAAACCACTTCTCCGAAGAGCAAATTTCTCTGGTAAAAAAGCAAAGTGGGCGGTGAAATTGGGCGAGTTCGACATCAAGTACTAACCCAGATCGGCAATAAAAAAAGGTTACATACTTGTTGATTTTATTGTTGAATTTTCTGTTAAACTCCCACGGGAAGCCAATCTAACAAACATTGTCGAGACACCCGAAAATGATCCTACTATAGAGCTTTGGAAAACTGCTGATCATTGGAAACTTTTCGTGGATGGAGCATCCAACAACAAGGGGCATGATCAGCCAAAATCCTAATTACATCGGGTGGTATGGCAATTGAACAAGCTATCAAACTAGAGGTCACTACCTCAAACAATGAGTCAGAATACGAGGCTCTGCTCACTAGACTGCGCTGAGCTATAAAGCTATACATTGCTGAAATAAGCATCTACTCAAACTCACAGCTGGTTATAAATCAGATCACAGGAGAACACGCGGCAAAGAACAATAAGATGACATAGTACCTGGCAAAGGCACATGAACTATTGAAGAAGTTCGACAAATACAAAACATACCAGATTAGTCGTAACAGCAACACACATGCTGATGCCCTAGCAACACTCGCAGCAGCATTGAAGTCGGGCTCAAAGAGAACAATCCATATTGAGACTTTGGCTAGCCCGAGCATCTTTCAAGAAGAGGAGCAAGCACTAGCCATAGAAGAGTTAGTACTGGTTTGGATGGATCTAATCATTGCCTACCTCGGCATAAATGAATTGCCTGAGGACAAGGTTAAAGCCAGGAGAATAAAGCATAAGTCCTTAAAGTACTGGTTGTCACCCAGCAAAGAGCTATGTAGAAGATTTTTCACAGGCCCTTATTTACATTGTGTTCATCTAGACAAAGTGTAGGGCATTTTGTTCAAAATTCATGAAGCAATCTGTGGAAGTCATGTTAGCAGAAGATCGCTCACCCACTGAGCAATCTCACAGGGCTATTGGTGGCCCTATATGCAGAAGGATGCAGCTTAGTACGTACTAAAGTGTGAAAAGTGTCAGAAGTTCTCACCATTAATCTACCAACTAGTTGAGGACCTTACAACTATTACTAGCCCCTGGCCCTTCACCTAATGGGAATTGGACATAGTTAGGCCCTACCTCGAGCTCCCAGAAATAAGAGATTCCTTATCATCGCAATAGATTACTTCATCAAGTGGGTGGAAGCAGAGCCCTTATCAACAATTAGGGAGATAAATGCAAAATATTTTATTAGAAGAACATAATTACAAGGTTCGGCTAACCATGTGCATTGATCTCGGATAACGGCACCCAGTTCGACGAAAATATGTTCAGGGGATTCTGTGACAAACTCGAAATCAGAAATTATTATTCAATACCAGCCTATCCACAGTGTAATGGATAAGCCAAACAAAATAATGCTGAATGGAATTAGAAGAGGCTAGAGAAAGCTAAAGGAAGGTGGGTGGAAGAGTTGCCCAGTGTCTTATAGTCTTATAGAACCACTCTAAGAAGTTCTACTGGTGAAACTCCCTTCTTAATAGCATATAGTGTTGAAACAATCATACCCTTAGAGGTTGGATTCCCTACAATCATATCAGTAGCATTTGATACCGGGATTAATGATCAGACCTTGGCCAAGGACTTAGACCTCATCGAAGAAATGAGGGAGGAGACCCTACTCAAACACATCAGTTCTCATCAACAACTTAGCTAATTCTACAATAAGTGGGTTTAGCCAAGAGCTTTTGTACCCGGAGATCTAATGCTCAGAAAGGTAGTGGGGGTAACCAAAAATCCAGTGGATGGAAGACTTAGGCCCAACTAAGAGGGTCCATATAGAGTTGCATCCCAAGTCGGCCTGGGGTTATACTGGTTGGAGACTACTGAATAAGGGTGCCAGCTACCCTGACCATGGAATGCGAACAATCTCAGAAAATTTTATCAATAGAAATTCGACTTTGATGTTTTCCTTTATTTGCACAAGTTGTGCATGATCAATGAATTAATGATTACTTAACGACTTTGATGTTTAAAGATGTTTGAAGTTATGCTAAAAAACAAAAATCAAGTGCGAAAACTTAGTCTTGTCCAAGTTGGGCAAGTTGGCTAATGAAGGTCAAAAATAAAAAAACCAGGGGTAAAACATTGATCCTATCCAAATTGGGCAAGATGGCTAACGAATGCCTTAACAAAAAATTAGGGGTAAAACCATGGTTCTATCCAAGTTGGGCAGGTCAGCCAACGGAGGCCTTAACAAAAATCAAAAGTAAAACCTTGGTCTTATCCAAGTTGAATAGGTCGGCTAATGAATGCCAAATCAAAAACCAAGTATAAAAACTTGGTCTTGCCCAAATGGGGCAGGTTGGCCAATGAAAGTCTCAACAAAAAAACCAAATATAAAAGCTTGGTCCTGCCTAGGGATGTTAATTGGGCCGGCTCAGCCCGGCCAGGCCCAATCCAGGCTGTGGCCCACCGGGCTCGGGCAGAGCTTTGCAGGCTCCCGCAATTTTTCAGGCCAGACCAAAATGTGAAGGGGAAGGCCCAAACCCAGCCCACGGCCCTAAGGACGGGCTTGGGCTTGGGCTTGGGCTCGGGTTTGGGCCTCGGACTTTGGCCTAATTTTTTTATAGCATTATCTAGTTTTAGTTATAATAAATTATACATTACGATTTTATGAATTAGAAATTTATTTGTAAGCTTATATATATTTAATTTCTTTGAACTTATGTAAAAAATTTTACACTTACATTTATTATTATATATAATTAACTAGAATTACTAGGACAAATTATTTATACAATTACATTTATAAAATTAATGAACGTGCTTAAGAAAAATGAATTTGAAAAGGAGGGGTCACGGGTATGGGTGGGTGATTACACCATAAAAGTGTAATCATAGGCCTTTAATTCGTACCTTGTTAGACTTAGATTAGTGTTAATTGTCTTATTTTAGTAATATATTTGTTTGATTATATTTTGTGTGTGTTTTGTAGGCCATAGGAGCTAATAAAGGCAAATAAATGTAAAGAATGATCAAAGCGAGTTCAAAACGAGCAAACCGGTGATGAAAAGTGCAACTCGTCTCGGTATTATGGCCATAACTTTTTACTCCGATATCCAATTGAGTTAATTTTGGCACCATTAGAAATAAAATTTCAAGAGCTACAATTTGTCCTCCAATGTGCATCGGCTGAATCGACCTCTAAGGTGGTCAAAATCAAGTAACAAGGTTGCTAGGTGAATAGTGATGCGTTCAAATGGTCCATGAACAGTGCATTCGGACGGTGAACAGTGACCGTCTGAACGGTGAACAGTAACCGTTCAGACGGTAAATAGTGCGTTTGAACGGTGAACAGTGCGTCCGAACAGTAAACAGTAACCGTTTAGACGCACAAAGACGTGCGTCAAACGCACCATCCGATGACTGTTCGAACGCTATTATGACTTTCAGATTGCATTTTTTGCGTTTGAAACTGCGTTTTAGGGAAGTTTCAAAGTTTTTTTTGTGTAATTAAGGTTAGTTTTAGCTAGGAGGGCGGTAGGAGAAGCTCCTCCAAGGTTAGTTTTTTTTTCTATTTTTTCTTTTTTTTTTTTTAGCTTAGATTTAGCTTTGTAAGAGTAGTATAAAGTTGGAACTTATAATTTTTCTTTATTGTATTGTATTTTTCTTCACTTTTTTGCTTTTTTTTTATTTTTTTTGCAGCCAAATACTTTTATTATTTAAGTAAATTTTAGTTTTAAATCTCTACATGCTTTATTTACATTTTTACATGCTTTTATGATGAATTTAATTAGCTAGGTTCTTAAATTGGGTTCAAATGTGAAAATCACTCAATTAATCCAAGGATTTCAATAGGGGTATCTCATGAATTAATTGTTATATTTTTCTAAATTTCTAATTCTTAGTAATTGCATGTGGAATCTTAGAACCCTTAAATTATTGACTAAGTTTGGGATTTTAATCACCCATATCGATAGTATTAATTTATGACTCTTGACTAGATAATTACTCCACAATTTCTAAGAATTCATTCCCATAAATTTATTGCAAGATGCTTTAGAACACCTAGGTTATTGACTATGTTTGGCAAATTTAATGCACAAACCCCAAATTTGATATTGGCAATAGTTAAATCGATGGTATTAACATTTAATTCTCCCATTGACCATGTATCTAATTTCAATTGCTTGAGAATTATTGATTTTCAAAGTTAAATCCTTCGAATCAAACACTCTTAAATGTTGTGTTTGATTTGAGTTATAAACGTCATTGAAAGCCTTGGATAAAATGGATGATTGGATCAATTGAACCCAATTCCCTTTTAATTACTTTAAATCTAATTTTAATTTAATTGTCTAGATGTTAATTATTTTAATTTTCATTACAATAGTTTATTAATTCAAAATTCTCATCAAAACCCAAAAGAATTTCTAGTCAATCTGAGTTAGCTTAGTGTAAGTTGAGTACTATAGCTTATATTGGGGTTGGTTCTTGAGGAAATACAATTCTAGACTTCCAGGATAAAACTATAACTGTCAACTGTGCACTTGCGGATAAATAGAGCACCTTTGGAGACAAGTCAGGGGGTGTGTTTAAAAGAAAATCAAATTGAATTTGAAAAGGAAAGAGCCATTTGGGGGGGGGGGGGGGGGGGAAGGGTTTCACGGGCTCATAGTTAGGCTTAGGCTCGGGCTATCGGGCCGGGCTTGGGCGTGAACTTGCGGGCCAGGTTCAAGCTTCGAGAAGGGGCCATAGGGTGCTCAAGCTTGGGCTGGGCTAAGCCCAAGTCGAGCTTGGTGGCCCATGGGCCTCGGGCCGGGCTCGGGCGACCCATAGGCCTCGAGTTGGTTTACATCCCTAGTCTTGCCCAAGTTTGGCTGGTCGTCCAATGAAGGGCAAAATAAAAAAAACTAAGTATAAAGCCTTGATTTTACATTATTTGAGCAGGTCGGCCTAAAAACGGCAAGTCCTAAGTGATTCATACTTAATCACGGCGTATGTAGAAGAATTCATGTATAAAAATCACTGGGTTATGAAGCAGAAAAAAGGTTCCATTCATAATTTAAAAAAAAAACATGTATACAATGACGTTACCCAAAAAAACATTGCAAAGTGTTGCAAAAAAACAAAAAACACTACAAAGAAGAAACACCCTAAGATGGTAGAGCTGGATCGGTTGGAGTCACTTTAGTCTCACCATTAGCTATGTCAACAATCCGCGGAGCAACATTACCAACAACAGCTTCAACAGCACCCGCAACCTTAATAACTTCCGAAGTCGAAGGAGCAGTATTGGAGCCAGCAACCTTAGCAGCATTAATAACTTCAGTGTTGCCGATACAAGCAGCTCTACCAGCATTAGAAACTTCAGTGTCTCCGGTTAACCCAGGCTCATAAGGACTAATCTTAGTGTCTTCTGGAGTGGCCTCATCAGGGAGCAGCCAGGGAATGTTCTTCTATAAAGGATCCACTAACGAGACCTTCATTGCACAGAGAGTAGCCACCCAACCATCCTTGAAGATTGAATTTGTCATCCCAAGGACCTGTTATGTGTAGTCATCTCCAGCTTTTTCAAAACCACCCTTAAAGTTTGCCTCCTTTATTGGTGGGAGCTTGTCCTTCATCTTCTCAATCTTTTCTTTGGCCTTACTTAGCTCCTGATTCCTTTGTGCCATCTCGGCTAAAGTAGTAGCTATGGCCTCTTCACTTTTCATCAACTCGGCCTTTGCGTCAAGTGCAGTTTTTTAATTAGCGCGGGCCTCCAACTTTATAGCTTTGTGTTTTTGCTTCAGCTCCTTATCCATAGCCACAAAACGGGACATGGCATTATAAACCTAGAAAGTAGCCTGCTTGTATGAACACATAGTATTAGATATGAAAAACCAAATGAGGAAAGAGTAAACAAAATCGTCAGGCACACTCACCAACAGACTATGGTGTACCGCTCCCATAAAGATCTTCTAATTGATCGCCATCGTTAACATCTCCTTGTCACGGGGTAAAATGGCTCCTTCAACCACCTCTACTATTACAGAAGGATCAACCAAGCCAGAATCAAGGGTGGTTATCGGGCGTGTCCCAGCCACCAGTTAAATTATGATCTTCGATACCAGTTTAGCCTCTTGCTTAAGAGACACCGACCTGGACTGCTGAGCTCTAGGCGTCCTTGGTGCATTCCCCTCCGTTGGCCTCTTAGATCTCAATGTCTCTGTGGGTGGCACACTAGTTCCAGCCTTTTCATTGAAGGTGGCCGACAGCGGAGGCACGGGCGGTTGAGTTATGTTTTCCCTAGTAGAAGACGCTTGCACACGTTGTGCCTTTTGCTTCTTAGCAATCACGACCACCAAGCTTCGTGTTTATTTATCGCTTAGCTCAGACTCTATCTTAGAACTAGACGAGACTTGTTGTCTGAATCTGCAAACGCGATGACCAGGAACTACTTTCAGAGTCGAGGTTAGAGATGATGCGGATAGTGCAGAAGAGCTTAAACTGGGCCCGTTTGGAATCTCAATTATAGAAAGTGGTGGCTAAGACGAAGCTCGGCCAGATGAAGATGGTGACTCAGCAGCTTCAGTATAATATCCCAAACCTTTATTATCTGATTTAATGTGAATTTTTCTAAATTTTATATTTTTTTTAATGAGTCCTTATGTCAAAATAATCAATGGTAATACATGTTATAGCATATGTCTTATATGCGAGACACATGGGATTAATTCTCATGGGTGTCTTTTAGACACACACACACACCCATAACACACACACACTTGCCGAATGAAGAGGAAGGAAGAATGAGAGAAGAAAAGCAAGTGAAGAGAGGGGGAGGAGGAGGAAGAAGGTTGGAGGAGCTTAATCCAAGCTAGAAGAAGCCATTGTTGAAGCTTGAGAAAACTTAGAAGAAAGGTATAAACCCTAATCTCTTGTACATGTAAATACACGTGTTGTTGTGTTTGAAAACTCTTTTGAGTCCCATTTGGATAGGCTTTAAAGGCTTGTAAGCATATGTTGATGGATTGGGAATTGGGGTTTGAAAACCCCCAAATTGTATATATTAGGTTTGAGATTTCAAACCTTAGATTCCTTTGATTTACTTGTTTATTTTGCCCCATTTTGAGATATTGTAGTCTTCTTGGGTCAATCTTTGAACCCTAGAAGCATTAGTAGAGTTTGGGGTGGTTTGGATTTAGAAATCTAAGGTTTGGAGAACTCATTTTTCGAACCAAAATGTGCAGGGATTGTCAGGACGGTGTGTGTATTATTGTCCTGACAGTCAGTTTTGAAGTTTGGGGTGGCCACAGGTTGTTAGGACACAACATTTATCTTCCCGACAATGGTATTTTCGGAGATGTCGAGCTCTCGGATCATCTTGATGTTTTGCTGATGTTGGTGTCTAATAGCTCTAACACTATTTTGTAAAATGGGCATGACTTGCTCTAAAAAACTAGGATTGATGCACTGTTAAAAGCGTTAAAAAATAGACTCATAAACCTTTCTACCCATATAAATTTTGTACTCTAATTCCTTACAGATTAAGAGATATTGAAGTTTAAAAATTGACCCAAAATTTCTATCAACAACATTGTTTTCCAAAATTTTAGTCCCTTTTCCATTGGACATAACTTCTTCATTTGGAATGTATTTTTGACTCATAACCTATCAAATTTAAGGTCTTTAAGCTTATTTTCAAATAAAATTAACTTAGAATGTAGGCTCATTATCCTGATGTGAATGAGATGTAATGAATGAACTGGTGTTCAGAGATTCATGTTTCAAACCTAAACCTTTATGTTCTTGCTTTGCATTAGGGTCTTGTGTTTGATGCTTCTATATACTCCATGTGTAGGAACACCCTTGTTTAGAACCAATCATTCAGGATAGAGGTGAGTAACAATATGCCATGAGTAAAACCCTATTACTTTCCAAACATTTTAAGTCCAGTTACATTTCATGTAATGTTTTTTATATGATTTCAATGCATTAATATTTATGCTCAATTATAAATGTCATACTTTTAAATGCATGCAAGTCATACTTATGTTATGAATCGAAACCTATGGACTAGAATGCTTATATGAAATAGACGCAAACTTTTCAATGGATGTTGTTAACTCAAGGACTTTTCATGGCAAGACCTTAAACTCGCCTGATAGTCCTACGGTAAAGAACATGAAATAAACTATCGAGATGTTGGGAGACATCCCTTAGCCTAAAGAACTTATGCGTAACCTAAGAGGGTTATTATGGAGCCTAGCTCGTATGTTGAGTTATAACATACTTATGCTTTTAGAATAAGAACCAAGATATGTTCAAATGTTTATGACAAGCTATGCTAGGTTTTATTAAGAACAAGATACGTTGTATCTCATTCTTATGATATTATGATTTGAGACTCTATGTTGCTAATGGCTAAGCGTAACTCTTAATGATTGAGCATTGCTCTCATAATTGGCCTAAAGCACTCTCTGATGTTAATGACTGAGCGTAGCTGTTAATAACTGAGCCTACTATGACTAAGCCTTGCTCTCATAATTAGCCTAAAGTACTCTGTGTTGCTAACGAACTGAGCGTAACTCTTAATGACTGAACCTAGCTCTCATGACTGGCCTAAAGAGCCTTATGTGTGACCCTTGAGGTTATTATAATGCCTAAGATCAGAAAGACCTCTTAAGTGGGGTGAAGTGAGGGATATATTGGCCTAAAGAGCCTTATGCGTGACCCTTACAATTACTATAACGCCCAAGACCAAAAAGACCTTTTAAGTGGGGGAGAAGTGAGTGATATGTTGGTCTAAAGAGCCTTATGCGTGACTCTTGTGGTTAATATGATGCCCAAGACCAAAAAAACCTTTTAACTGGGGTGAAGTGAGAGATATGTTGGCCTAAAGAGCCTTATACGTGACCTTTACGGTTATTATTTTGGTCTAAAGAGCCTTATATGTAACCTTTGCGGTTACTATGTTAGCCTAAAGAGCCCCATGTGTGACTTTTAAGATTACTAATGCGGAGCCTAGCTCTGATCTAAAGACATAACATACTTATGTTCTAGAATGAGAAATACGATTTGTTCAAATGCTTCACAATAAGTTATGTATGTTTCCACAAGTATTAATGTCACAGTATATTTCTCTTTTACGACACCACGATTTGATACGATATGATATTTCAATATGATGCTTATGCTATCTATGTTTTCAAATCTACGTTTTATACATTTTCGAGAATAATGATATTTGATGTGTCTAACGTTATACGGCGAGCTAAGATATACTCTTATAAGTTTATAATATGTTATGCTCATGACAAGCTATGTCATGCCTTACGAGATCATGCTATGACATGCCTCTCTCCTTTACGACATTATATTTTGGAAATGCTAAAATGTTTTAATATGAAAGCCTATACCATGTGTTTTCAAGCTTATGCTTATACTTTTCTAAGTTCAGGCCACATATGTATATGTCGCGTCCCGGTTTTTGGGTGTCCAAGTTCCTTTTGGCTTGGAGACAAAAAGCATGGAACTCTGTCACCAGAACTCATTCTCTTAGAAGGACAAGTGCGACTAGGTTTGAAAATTAGTTTGATTAAGGGCTTTTCAGAAAAATAAGAGTTGCCACCTAACTTGATTAAGGTGAGTTAGGGCACCTAAAACTAAGTGTTAATCCGAAGATTAAACTTAGGGTTTTTGGAAAAGGTTTTGAAAACTCCCTCAAAAGAGGGTTTTTAAGAAAATAGGTTGTTTGGCAACCTTTGAAAAGATTTAAGCCCTTTTGGAAAATAACTCCATTTTGGTCATTTGAAAACAGAAATCTATGGTTCGGGGGTTCGTTACATGTAGGGAATATATCCTAAGACCATCACCCTACCTTGCCCTTTCGGTACCTACATGTCTAATTACCCTTTTGTTCACTCACTAGAATAACCAGTTATCATTGTCCACTTAATATCCACTTTAGAATTTTGAAAACGGGGTTTAGTCATCACTTTTCGGATGGATGATGCATGATACAAGTTTTTGGAAGAAGTTTAAAAACAATGGGGGTTTTGAAAGAGTTTGGAATAGAAACTCTAAATTGATTGGAATTTTTGAAAAAGGGATTGGAGTTGAAATAAAAGTTATGACCGCACCCTTTTAGGTTGCCTACGTATCTCATTTGGCGAGAATCAGGTCATTCGTAGTTCGGGCAAGAGCCCGATGGAAAATAGGCGCATTAGGGCATTTGGAAGGTTTGAAGATATTTTGGGGTCTTTGAAAAAGTTTAAGACACTTTGAGATCTTTGAAAAAGTTTAAGACACTTTGTAGTCTTGGAAGTTTTGAACTGAAATTGGATGGTGGAGTATTTTGAAAATGTTTTTGGATCAACTTGAGGGAGTTTTGGAAAAATGCTTTGGCATGACTCAAAAGAACTCAAAAGTGTTTTTTGAAATCTTGTTTTGAAAATCTTGGAGGCATGACTTTCGAATGTTTTGATGAATTAGTTTTGAAAGTGGTTTTTGAAAATGGCTAAAGGTTTGAAATCCTAATATGGACAACCTTGGAGATTGTTCTTGATTTATCACTTTTTCTTAGAATCCCTAACCATGAGAGGGCTAGGGACACCTTAGGTTTGTGACCTTTTAAAAACATTTTTGGAAATGCCTTGAAGATGGAGTGTAAGAACATTTGAAGAGTTTATGGAGTTTTTTTTTTTTTTTTAATCAAAAGAGTAGGAGGTTTTGGAAAAAATGGGTTATGATAATAGTTTAAAGTTAAGTGATCATTTAGAAAAGGGTTCAAGAGTTGGAACCTTGAAGTACGCTAACCTAGGTTAGGTTGGCCTAGGGTTAGGGGTGACCTAAGGTTAACTAACTTGGGTTAGGTTAACCTAGGGTTAAGATGACTTATGGTTAACTAACTAAGGTTGGGTTAACCTAAGGTTAAGGTGACCTAGGGTTAACTAACTAGGGTTGGGTTAACCTAAGATTAGGATGACTTAGGGTTAGGTTAACTAAGGTGAGTGAATTAGGGTCAAGTTAACCTAGGGTTGGGCAACTAGGGTCAAGTTAACCTAGGGTTGGATTGGAAAAATGGTTTTGAAAGTTGGTTTAATGCACTTTTGGAAAGAGCTTTGAAAAAACAAAACATGTTATACAATGGACTTTGGTGAACAACCCTTTTGAAGATCATTTCCATGAAAATTTTGACTCTAGCCAAGAATATGGTTTATATGATTGGTGTTTAGAGACCATTCCAAGGAAGGCTTCTTCATGGCCATTATAACCATAATCTTGACAAGAGTATAAGGGGCCCAAAAATCAATATGGTGATGACAACCTTTTAAGGCACCATTTTTAATACAAAGATGGAGAAAATGTATTTTTGAAAATCATCTTTGGAGAGAGTTTTGAAAACCATTTTTGTAGGAGGCCATTCCATCAAGAGAGGGTTCCTATGACCAAATAAAAGGAAAATCACTCAAAAAAGGGTTCCATCGGGTCATTCCAACCACTACACTTAAAAGAATAGAAACCTTAGAAATTAGAGAATTGGAAAGCAACTCTTATGCAAGTTAAAATGTCATGATGCCAAGGTGAGAGTTAAGGGGTTAGTAGAGGATTTTCTAAGGCATGATTTCTAAGGTCTCATCCTAAGCTTCAAGGAGCCAACTCTTGAAACAATTTTTGAAAGAAATATAGAGCTTGGAAATGACATGGAGTTTAAGAGTAATGTAAGCATTATAGAAAATGACAATAAGTATAAAATGAAGCCAAACATACAAGACATGATCAAAATAGTAATATGCAAGGGATCATGATCACATACAAGGCTTTTAGGCTACACCACATAAACAAGGGGCTCCTAGGCCATACCATCTCAAAGTAGGCTAGTGAGAGGTCCCCCTACACGATGGCTCTCACTTGCTTTCCTCTTGGCTCTAGCATGTAAGAATGGGGGGTTGTAGATGGGGATTAAAATAGAGAATAGCCTAAGTAGGCTAGGAGGGAGAAGAGAAGAGTGGGGGAAGACATAAATGTAAAAGGGATACCACCTTTTGCCTTCAACACCCTTGTAGTCTTGAATGGATGTCTTGATTAGAGCTTAAGTGACTTTAAAAAGGCTTGAGGGGCTAGAATGGAGTGTGTAATGGTGTATAAGGCCTTGTAGGTGAAGTGTATAGGCTTGTGGGAGGTAGAATCTAGCCTAAGTGTTGGAGGGGTGGAATATATGTAAGGATTCGAGATTCTGGAGCAGTTTCAGCAGAGTTTCGTATCAATTTCGGATATGCAATATGCAAAGGGGGGGGGTCTAGTATTTATAGGCAATCTAGAACAGGCCTAGTGCATGTACTACATGCGCTTAGCGCATGTAGGACATGCGCAGATACTGTTCCATTGCCAGAATGACACGTGACACCCTATATACTGGTTAAATCTCGACTGTTGATCGAAATTTAGTTAATCTGATCAAAATTTGAGCGCATGTAGCATACGCTCCATTACCGGGAAGGTTCGTCCAAACTTTACCTCGATAATTAAGCCAACCGGGAAGGTTTCAAGGGAATCGATTGCACCCACGGTGTTCTCTTGAGGTTTCTCGTGGACTTTCATGTTTTTGAAACGTTTGAATTGTGTTTGGAAGCGTGGGATATCGTCTTTGGAAGCATGCATGAAAGGACATTTATGGGGAGTGTCTGTGATACACTCCAAGGGTGTTCAAAAGTGGCTATTTTCATGTTGTGTGATCGAGACCTTCGGGAAGTGATCTTTTCAATTGGACTGTACCAATGGAAAGTACTCTGGAAATACTTTCGGGAATTCCCAGATTTACACATTTCTCAAATCGTTTGACGGTGCGTTTTGATCAGGGAATTGGGAAAAAATCAACCTTGGTGGAGCGTTTGCGAGACGCTCTAGGGATTGTCGAAAGTAGCAGTGTTTAAGTCATACGATGAAGGGCTTCGGGAGGCGATCTATCCGATCGACCCGTATTGATGAAAAAATCTATGAACGAGCTTTTGAGAATTCCCTGATTTACGTATTTCTCAAGTCAGTTGACGGTACGTTATAACTAGGGAATCGGAAGAAAAGACAATTTAGGCGAAGCGTCTGCGAGACGCTCCAAGGAACTTTTATCGAGTCATGAACGTTTAATGTCGTAGGGTCCTCCTCAGGTTAAACAAAGGTGTATGGTGAAACCCTTTACTCGAAATCCCAGGACCGGTGCTGTTTTGGAGCATGTTTGGATTGCTAGGGGCAAAATGGTCATTTTGGCCATGATTGGCTGGAAATGGTTAGGAATGGTTTGGTGTGTTATTTTAAGCGTGTAAGGTTGTTCAAGGATGGTTTTGGGAGAGTCTTTTACCATTCGGCGAGGTTTGTGCAGTGCTAAGGTGTTTAGGGGCAAAACGGTCATTTTGACCGGAGTGAGCCGGAATAGGACCGGAATTGGACCAAATGGCATGCGGGGGACGCCTAATGGTTTAAAAACATTTTAGAAGGATGGACTTATCGTTTTGAGGAATTTTGAACTTTCTCAAAACATGTCTGGAGGCCCCAGGGGCAGGTTTGGTCATTGATCACCGAGTCGAGCTAACAGGCGCCGGTGTTGACCTAGGTGTTGGTTCTCGAGACCAACCGGTCTTGGGAAACTACCTGTGCGGTGTTAGTCTCTAAGAACGCTCGGTCTTAGAGAGCTACCTGTAGGGGTAGTGTTAGTTCCTAAGAACGCTTGGTCCCAGAAAGCTACCTGGAAGGATGGTTTCGGTCTTTGAGAACGCCCGGTCTCGGAGAATTACCAAATGACGGACATTCTACATTGGCGAGCTAGCGGGTGCCAGAAGTGAACCGTCTAGAATTTGATGAGGTGTTGATCCCCGAGATCGCCTGATTCCGGGAAGCTACCTGAATGGCGTTGGTTTCCAAGACCGCCTGGTCCGGAAAGCTGCCTGGAATAATGGTGCTTATGGCTCCAAAGGGTCCTTGTGGGCCTGAGAAGCGACCAATTGGTTGGATTAGAGATCAAATGGCTCGTCTTGAGCTTGCATGTGCTAAGGTGTTTAAGAACTACATCTGGTCGGGCCGGAGATTGCTGAGCAGGCAAAAATGGGGTGCTTACAGTATAAATATTCATCTATTGTCATATACATTAAATAGAAATGCTAGTCCAAGGTATTTTATGCTTGTGCATCATTGTTATTTACTAAACATTAGCTTGCGTCTTCTAAAAATGTTTTCATATAACCAAACTGAAAGGCCTTAGAGGATAGCCCATTATATGGATATTTGGACTGTGGCCTACAAGTCTTATGATGTGTAATGTGTATAAAGCTAGACCCTAATGTTTGTAATATTATAATTTATTTTAAGTTCATAAAATCTTATTTTCGCGATTATGTATCTTTTAAATGATAAATGCACAGGTGTTCAACTGGTTTATGTAATGCAGTTTGGGGTAACCTTGCTACTGGTCGGTTATGTACCCTAAATCCAGATAGGTCGGGTTACGAGGTGACATTCAGTGGTAGTTTGTTCTTCTACAGTGGCAGGTGCATCAGCAATAGCACTTGGCTGGAGTTATGGATATATAGGATGGCAATACCTTTGGGGATGTTCTTAAAATCGTCGACCTCTCCTTACGCCTTTAGTGTTGCGATGACTTAGTTTGAGATACTTGCAGTTGCCAAGAATGACTGGTACCGTATTGGATACTGCAAAAGGATATGAGCAGCTCTGCTAACTTTACGTTGTAGTCCTACACCTTTGTCAGCCCAAACTCTTTCTAGCAACAGTAAGTTAACACCGAGATGCTCATACTGCTTCCTGGACTTGGTATATTCACCTGAGAGCAAAGAAAAGGCAAAATATAAGATCGACATAAAATATGAGAAAGGAAAAAAGATCGAGGCGTTCTAAGTGTGGACCTAGGTTGCGAGGCTTACGGAGACAGAGCCAGGTGGGTCGCTCAACCTCAGGGACATCCCTGTATTCCTAAGGGCCTGAGATCCACACCATGACATCATCCACTCCCTTTCTCAGATCAGGAAGGAACTGGACGATCTCTCTATTCTTTTGCTTAGAATGGAAATAGAATTTTCGACAGTCGTTGCTGACTCTCACGGGAGTGTAGCAATACGCGAACTCGTGGATACCTATTTCCACCCCAAGAACACGATTTAGTTCCATTATGCCCATCACTATCCTAAAGATGTTGGATGCTAACCGAGCTCGGTACAGAGAGTAATAATGAAGAAATCGAAGCAGAAATGGGTGGAGAAAGAACCTAACACCTCATTCAACTATGGCTATTAAAGGAAAATGCATTACCTTTCCTGACTCATGCATACAAAACTCGTCACAACCGGCCAACTTGATGTCAACCTCAATGGGAGTTGGTACCTCGCCTTAAAAGCAGTTATGGCCCTTGGGGTACTAAGCATATTCCTAAGCCGTGCAACCTTTGCTACTTGTTCGACAATATGAAAGCACAAAGAAAAGAATTAAACAGGGACTTGAACACTTACAAAAGTTAGGTGGACACTCTTTCAGTAGTTTTCCCTTTAAAGTAAGGTGAATCAATCCTATTGAGGGATGGATTCTTATAGAAAAGCTTGTCGTCTTTTCAAAACTCTAAGAATGACGACATCATTACTCCCGAATTGAAATGCCACCTCAGCATTTAATGAAAGGATGCCTTTTATCAGTTAAGCGAATTGGGGAGAGCCACGCGGAGTACAGACTGCGAAGAGGTGTTAGATAATGACGCATGATCGTCAACAAGGAGACGTGAGAGTACAGCTTACGTCCCCCAAACTTGGCCAAATGGGGCACAAGGGCTGGGGGCAATTGTGGGCCAAAATAACACAAAAACTTAGATAATAAATAAGCCAAGCCTGATCGTGAGTAGATGGTCGAGTAAGACAGGTTCAGTAGGCACAGAATCCTATGCTAACCTGGACTAGGACGAATAAAAGATAAGTCCAACACATTAAACCGACCCAAAAAATGAAGATTCCTACGAGGAGGTTGATTCCAACTCCCTAAGAGAATATGACATTTCAAAACCTATAAATACCCCATGCACTAAAGAGGCAAGGTACGTTCACTTGAGTTCTAACTCTGAATATTTTATTCGATTTATCGTGATTATACTTGCTAATTTAATCATCAAAGTGCCCTCGCCCCAAAGGGGGTCGACGCATTCTCATTATCTTCTTCTCCTGCAGATAGTCCGTGCTTGTTAATTTGGTTTGCATATTGAATCAAGCCTTCTTAAAAATCTCACTTACATACATATATATATATATATATATAATTCCTCCCAACCCCTTGAAAATCAATTCTCATTAATAATTTGGAGAAATTCCATTATTGTTGAGTGCTTTTAACAAGATTATAGGAATTTTACAATCCATTCCTCTTCCTCAACAGTTTTTGTTGGACATCAGGCAGCCCATTAGTTGGTGAGCCTTAAATATGGAGTTTTTTTTACAAAATCAGGGTGGTTTTTAAATTTAATTGCCATGTAAAAGTAGTTTCAAACTTATTTACTAAATCTAAATTGTTCAAGAAGTTGTGATTTGAAAACACAACTTCAGGCCTGAAGTTGTGCTTTCAAAACACGACTTTATGCCTAGAGTTGTGTCTTAAAGACACAACTTCTATTGTTTAAAGTTTGTCCAGACTTTTATAGAAGTTGTGTATTGAAAACACAACTTAAGACTTAAAGTCATGTTTTGAAAACACAATTTCAAGCTCGAAGTCGTGTTTTAAATACACAACTTCTTGGGCCACTTTGAGTTTGGTAATTAAGTTTGCAAACAACCTTGGTTTAGGTAAAAAAATCCTTGAATGTGTTTATTGGATTTTTATATAAACACCAAGACATTCAGTGTAAAATAGTTCGAATGAAAAATGTTAACAGTAATGTTTACATCGCCTCTCTTATCTTTGTGGAGTAAAAGGTGTTAGAGATCGATTTTGTGCTTTGGATATGTGGTACTGTCGGGAGCGTCTAACAAGTTTGTGTAATGGGTATGATGATGAAACACACGTGAAACATCCTCAGGTTATTCCTTGTTCTCAATCGGGTTTGATCGAATAAGGTACTCCGATCCATGCTAACGTATTGGTTTTACGACTGCTTACAGCTTCAACCTTCCCAAACAAGAGGAAAAATGCCATTATTTAAAAAGCGTGAAAATAGCTAATAAGAGAAACAAAAAAAATGCATGAAATTTACATAATTCATATAGACAGCAACTCTGCATGAACTTAACTGAGTAATCGATTGAAAGCTGGACAAGCTATTGTAGTCACAAAAAGAGAGACAAAAATACATGCTTTAAACAATATGTTGGAAGATTGTGGACTTTGTGCTGGAGCCTTTGTGTTGCTGTTGGTGCTATGGATTCATGGTAATGTAAATGTTGGTACAACGCTGCAAAGGTAATGCTACAGATGGAGATGGGTTGATAGATAGAAAAAGAGAGAGAACCCATGGGTTGATAGATTGAGATGTGGAGTGCTGAAATCAGTAGGAAAGTTATCATGGTTGGGGTTGTCTCCTTATAGGAGCTGCCATATCCTTATATTCTCCCTCATAATATTTTAAAAATCGGACTGTTGAGTTATGGTTGTCTCCTTATAGGAGCTGCTATATCCTTATATTCTCTCTCACAATGTTTTAAAAATCGGACTGTTGAGTGAACCGAAAAAGTCACCGGATCACGGATTACCGGTTCAACTGTTGGGTCAATCGTTATTGACCCGTGACGTCATAATTATGTCATTAATTAATTTATTAATATTAATAAATAACATCTTTTTTTTTTACACTATTTTTTATATTTAAAACATAAAATTTTGCCTTAAAATAGTGAACTAGACGGTTTAATATCAATTCAATTGACCGGTCACGGTTCAACTGTGATTTTGACTGAATTTTGACCAAAATAGGTTTTAAAGATTAACCAGACCGTTTTTAACCCAATCACGGTTCAACCAGTTAAATCGACATAGTCCGGTCTAGGTTTTAAAACACTGCTCTCTCACTTTTAAGACTTTCTAGATTTTTTTTTTTTTTTGGGCAAACTTTCAATTCTTGATGGCGCAATTCTATCTGATCTAATTCATGAACCTGTATTTATGATTAGGATTTTAAAGATAGATAGAAAAAGAGAGAGAACCCATGGACCTCTAACTCAATCCTGAAAGTCAGCTTGCAAGATAAGAATTGTCCAAAGATATATAAGGAGGTACATGTTTTCATATTTAGGTGATGTGAAACTTCACTCACACCTTTTTTTATGCGAAACGTAAAGATATGAGGTAAGAGCATGAGTTAAGCGATTCCAAGAGAGAAGGTCCTTCAAAACCTATCTCTGATACCATGTTAGAAGATAGTTAACAATATGAGAGAGAGAGAGAAAGAGAGAGAGAGAGAGAGAGAGAATAATCTTTTTATATTATTGAACTAAATACGAAGGCCTGTATCTCATCGCCTGGATACAAAGGCCTGTACTTCCTTATATATCCTTGGACAATCCTTACCTTGTAATCCGATTTTCAGGTTTGAGTTAAGCTCATGAATTTTCTCTATTTCTTTATCTATCTTTAACATCTCAATCGCAAATACAGGATCATTCAACCTGAAAAATCCCGTCTAATTGGTAAATCATGTCTCAATGCCTGAGGAATCAGATCAGATAGAAGTTGACCTTCATCACGCCATCAAAAGAATCGAAAATTTGCCAAAAAAAAAATTCTGGAAAATCTTAAAGTGAGAGAAAATAGAAGGACACAAAATCTATAACCTGAAACTAACTGTTCTAAGAAGTTATTGAGCTTGAAGAATCTTTGCCAGAAATCCTAGCAGCAGCAATAAGGAGACAACCCTAACCATGATAACTTTCCTACTAATTTCAGCACTCCACATCTCAATGTTTCGACATTCTTTTTCAAGCAATCATTTCAATGCTTATCGGAAGATAGGTAAATATACATGCACCACCCAACAGCCCTGTTGAATCTTTAAACGAAAAAACCACATCTCTCCCAATGCCTCAAAGACTCATCGCATGAAACTATTAAAGTCATGTTCAATGATTCAAAATCAAATTAGGAAGTGCCATCAAGGAATACATTTGGAAAATTACATAACAGAGTTTGGAGTCAAAACCCCTTAAGAACATGGAACAGTAAAAATCAACAAATCCATTTTACAGGAATGGCCACTGAATGAGATGTCTTTTCCACAAAAGTAGCAAGCAATAAAATGGATTACGAAAGTGCAGTTAACATTATTTTTTTCTCCCTCCTTTTTTTGTATTTTAATATATTTTTCTGGAGGGAGGGTTGAGAAATGAATTTGAGAGAAACCAAAGCAGATGAGAACAAGACCCAGCAAACCATAACCCTAACTATATGAGGTTGGCTATATAGATCAAAATGTGATCCAACAAGGCCTTAAGGTTATTAAGTTAGGTAACAACTAACAACATAGTATAAGTTCCATGAATTATGACTTATATTCACACAGCTACGTCAGACCAAGTAAATCATACATTGAACCAGCATAGTGGTTTATAGTCCCTCCACAAAGACAAAAACTTGTGGCTCTTTAGTGATCTCCTGAGGCTACCATTAATTGAGGCAACATGGTAAAGTAAGTCCTATAATGAAAACTATATTACTAGAAGGCTAAGTTCGGACCCCATTACATATTAGAATGAAGAACACTTAAAAAGGAAGCATCAAAGGAAAAATAAAGTCCATTACCAAAGATAAGCAAAGATTAACTCTGGAATGAAAGGACAAGGATAGTTAGTCCATAAGCCTTCATAGCAAGACTAACATGAAGTCAGGCAATATGGTTGTTTTTACATATCAAAACCGTCCATCAAAGCCACCTAGCATCAAGTCAAATATGAAACAAGACAACAAGGTAAAACAAGGCAACTGCATATGAAAACAACATGGTAACATCGCAATCAAGGATCAAAATTTTGTTTCGAGAGGTCGTTTCGGTTGGCTCGGAAACGGAAACGTTTCGGAAACATTTCGGAAATGTTTCGGAATGTTTCGAAATCATTTTAAAAGTGACAAATATTAAAATAGTAAAATACAATCTTTTGTATGAAAATTCTACAACATTTATAAAAATTTTAAAGTTGAGTTAATACAGCTTATTGTTTCGATATATATTGTTGTGTTTTGGTGTATTTTTCTATGTTCCGGTGTGTATTGATCGTAATAATAGTGTTTCGTTATTCCACTAGTGTTTCGTTTCGGTCTCTTAGGAAACGGAAACATTTCGGCCGATTCGATGGAAACAAATGAAAATTTTGTTCCTTGATCGCAATGCAGACAACATGCCAGTTTAGTGTCTTATCATATTGAATACCAAGGCAGCATGATGTCTGAGGTCCCACTGAATGACGAACTGTTCATCAGGACAACAATGTCATGGAAAAAAATGCTATTTTTAAGGACCTATCAAAACATTTATTGAAGTAACATGGTAATGCAATATGAGAAGACATTCATCATAAGCCTGCCATGGCATCAAAGTATCTAACTATCTGAGAACGAAGTATTTCTCTCAGGTGCAGCAATTATACTTCAAACAGAATCAGAATTTAGCTTCCACCAGGCAATATATCAAGCAAAAAATATGTATGAATATGAAATGTTTACTTGTGCATACCGAGACAAGATTGTCGGTCAACGAAACATGGTAACAGAGAACTACCTTCTCTAGACAACATGTACAGACTTCAAGTCCCTCCGGATCACATGCCTAAACAATATGGTGCCATCAAACCATTCTACCATAAACTAAAACTAATATCTATGAGGGAAACATATTAGTCTAAGTTCATACCAAACTGTATACTGAGGCAAGATAGTAGTTTCCATATATCAAAGCAATCGCCAAGTAAAACAGCCAAGAATTATATCAAACTAACCATCTAGCAAGACGGTAGCATGTAGCCTTCATATATCAAGACAATCATGTAACAAGAGACACACTAGTTTAAGGTCCAAATAGACTATTTCTCACATTTACTACCTATAGAAGTAACAGGATTGCCAAATTAGGGCAGTCATTGAGTAATGCCAAAAAGCTAAGAAGCATGGATACGGATACGGATACGGACACAGACACAGATACAAATACGGACACAGATACGGACACGGGACACGTCAATTTAAAAAAATAGGGGATACAAATACGGAGGGGACACGGCAAAAATATTATTATTTTTATATATTTTATTTTCCATGTCTATAAATATAACATTTACCTACCATCAAAAATATTAAAAAATTCAATACTCAATATAATAGACAACAAGCCATCAATTTATCATCCATTAAGCATAGATAAAGACATAAGTTAAAGAAGATCATCATTCAATACATCATTAGATTCATTACTGTCTAGAAAGCATCCAACTTCCCAAAAAAAAAAAAAAAAACCAGCAGTGATAGGTAAGCAGTACCAATTTATTTAGTTGATTTTGCAGTGTAGTACCCACATTGAATATAAGCAATAGCGAAACAAGTAGCAGAAAGGGCAGTGAATAAAAAAAAAAGAACAAAAAAAAAAAGAAAAAAAAAGAAATACAATAGTAGCAGATCTGGACAATGAAGAAGAAGAAGAAGAAGAAGAATAAATGTTTTGATTTAGGAATATTTTGTACATTTTATGTTGAAGTTAAGAAAATTAAAACATATACCCTATTTAAAAATTTTCATAATTACACTTCAACCCCCGCCATGTCTTAAACGTGTCACAGCCATGTTCCCGACGTGTCCAGAGCTTAAAAAAAAAAAAAAAAAAAAAAAAAAGGACACGCCAGGTGTATCCGTGTCTGCGGTGTGTCCGACACACAAACGGCACCCTAAACGGTGTGTCCGTGCTTCCTACCCAAAAAGTAATCAAGCCGCTATATATTGAAGCCACAAGGTCTATTTGGGAAACATGGTAGTTTAAGGTCCTATTAGACCATATAAGGAGCCATTTATTGAGATATCCACATATTAAGGAAGCCAACAAAGAACACAATATGATCGCAATGTAAATACATAATAAGGAAAAAAGAAATTTAGGGTCCTATTAACTCATATATTAAAGCAATTGTCTAGTACAGTGGGAAAATGATTTCCACATAATTTATCAGCTCTAGGTAACAAATTATTGTTACAAAGTCAACCACCTATCAAGGAAGGAACATAGTGTTGGAAGTCTTCCAGAAAAAAGTGTAGAGGCAGCAAAATAGTACCCATTTGTTAAGAAACCATTACTTTAAATGGGATTGAGGCAAATATAAATCTAGATACATAGCAATTTCGGTACATAAATGCAACAATTTACAGAGGGAGTACATTATTCTAAAGTAAGATGGTAATTCCAACATTTGAATAAGATAACACCCCATGTAGACTACTTTGTAGCCAAAGTCCCATAAAAAAAACTTTACACTGTTGCCACACGTAAAGTCAAGGTCCCATAAAAAAATAAATTACCTGTTCACACAAATATCGTTCAATGTATCATAATTATATATTGCACATTGAGGTAACATGATCACATTCATAAGATGAAACAATCAATGAAGGCAACATGGATTTAGGCAACTAAATCTAGGTAATAGGATTGTTTTCACATATTGCATCAATTATCTACCAGAAAAGATACCACAGTGGTAACTAGCCATCCAGAAAAAAACTGGTAGCTCTATATACAGAGTTTTAAGTTATAAACAAAATACCGATACAAAATGGTGTGGCATCTTGATGTGACCATCAATTAAGGTAACATGGTAACGAGGCAGCAATTCATCTAGCAACAATTAAAATCCCACCAAACTCACTGAAGCAATATGAAAGGTAACAATCCCACCAAACCAAAAACCAATAAGGCAATGGATCAGTTCAAATGTGAAGTATCTTGAGGATATTACAGTGATGAATGGAGATCATGTAGAATATCAAAGCTCATTTGAAGATTCTTGATAAAATATTGTTATCTTGAATGTCCACACTTATGCATGATCTTGAATGTCCACACCCAGTCTCTGAGATTCTTGATAAAATATTGTTATCTTGAATGTATCTAAAGGACACTCCACAATAATACACAAACAAAAGTTGAATTTCACACACAATTTTCACCGTCTCTTTCTTGAATGTTGTCCATTTAAAACCTCACAAAGCTATAAAGGAAATTTTAAACTCTAATAACAACAAATCCATGCACAATGTTTAACCACCAAACGGTTAAGCTCAATCTAACTTAAGAATATTCCTATTGTCTCCAAATATGAACCAGAGTTCATACGATAAAAATTTAAAACCCCAAGAAGAGTAGAATTATTAGTGGCGAGCCAACGAAAGAATTTTAAGCCACATCACTGAGAAATATGGTCAATAAAAAAGTATCATTACGAGGCTATTCATCATTCAACCTCCAACGATCAAAACAAGAGTTCAATCGTACTAAGATCCTCCTTATCTCTCGTTCAGAACAAAAACTAAATGAAATTCAAATTCAACACAAGAACATTAGAGAAATTTACAAACCAAAAATTCGTGGCTTCTCCAAATACCGATCACGACGGCTCCAAGATTGAGGAAAATAAGAGATCCGAACTCGGATGATCCAGCTCTGATCGATCAAGCTCCGGGACCAGATCGGTAGCGGTAGAGCTTGCCGAAGACATGGAGGGCGGTGACAAAACCAATGAAGCATAGGCTCATAACGAGGACGACGGTGGGACTGATCTTGAGCCCGGGAGCGTCATCGGTGTAGAACCTGAGCACGTTGCTTCCGGAAGCACCGGCGCCAGCTCCGAATCCACCAGAGCCACTGGAGGAACTTCCGACCCGCCGGCGCCGCATCCCGGCGGTAGCAGCAGCTGAACCACGCGGGGCCGCGCCGACGAGGCCGGGCCTAGATGTTGAGGACGACGATGCTTGCGACTGCGAGGTGCCTCTCGCCATTGTTGAAGGTGCGGAGAATTTGAGACGCGAGCAAAGCACAAATTAGACGGAGAGAGGAGAGGACGTGCAATTATTGGGAACTTGAGGTGCTGATTAGCAAAACTCTCCGGCTATATTAAAATGTGGTAGTTATGTGGATAAGAATGATCACCGATTGATCAAGTTCCCGGTTTTTGGGCGGCTGATTCCGAGACCAAAAAAACAAAAAAAAAAGAATCTATTTTTCAGAAAATTTATGTAGAAAATTTGTTAAGATGTGATAATAACGATTTATAGCTAAAAACAAACACAACGACTATTTTGTTTTAAATCAAAATACTCATTTAATTATGTTAACTCTACATCTTAATTTTAATAATAACTAAATTTTGTGTTAAGTTTACTAATGTATTTAATTAATGTGCAAATTAATAAAGATTATAATTTAGAGTTAAAGTTTGAATTAAAATCTAATTCATATCAAAATAAATACACAACACTTATAAGTTTAAGCAATGTATCAAAAGTCAAGTCATGTACCAAAACAGAATAATTGGACCCACTCAAACTTCAAACAGATGATTTGCATTTAAAGAGACTGAAAATGTTCAAAGAAAGACTTCATTAAATGTGAAAAGACTAAATGAAGATTATTTGAATTCGAAGAGATTGAAGGTGTTCAAGAAAAAGATTCATCGTGTTTGCAAAATCTTTATAAATAATTCATAAAAGGATTACATCAAAGCTGTGAAGATTTAATAAAGTTGATATGTATTAAGGGCACTTAAAAATAGACTTCATCTAGCCTCTAATGAAGTGATCCTGAAGAAGAATATATCAGCATCATGTATATGAAGCTCTACATAGATGACAAGAACATTACCGACAAATGAAAAGAGCTCGAAAATAAAGAAGAGAAGCTCAACTTTAATGACAAAGAATTTAGTAACTCGGCAACAAAGAAAATATGATCATCAAAATAAAAATTTAATCTAAATTGAATGGAAGACATTTTTTAAAGATTGAAGACTTGAAACTATCATCATAACCCAAAGAGAAACTCCTTGAAAATCTCAAGTGATTTTAAAGAACATCTTTAGATTATTTGAAGCTAAACTGATTAAGAAAAGTATGGAGGACAGTTTTCTAGATGATGTGTCGACACTTGAAGACAGTAGACACATTCTGGAAAATGCAGACTTGATGTGTTGACACATGAATTTGATGCGTCGACACATGAAGACAGAGAACAAAATCTGGAGAATGCAAAATTGATGTGTCGACATATAGAAGGCAAGTGTCGACACTTGGGGATTAACGGCTATATTTTTAAACGTTATATTAAAGTAGGTTCGCATTTAATGAAACTCTAATAACTTTCAATGGATAAAATCAATTCAGGGTTTTATATATAAGTCTCTAAATGCATTTATGGACAAGAGATACAACATTCACTGATTGATTGAACTGAAAAATCTAAAAATTCTCTTTGTTCTCAAGTTGGTAGTTGTAAGCTATTCAATTTCCATTTACTCTTCATAGGAAATTTGTATTTTGTTTGTATATCCTTTATATACTTGTAAGTAAGAGTTGGAGTTTACTCTTATAAAAGAAAAATGTATGTAAGTTGAATTGGATCTCGAGCAAAATCACTTGGTAGCTGGAAGAACTTGGGAATAAGTTCTTGTATAAAAGTTAGCTAAGCATTTTGAAAATCAACATCTATTTTGTAATTGAAAATTGCATAGTAAAATGAAACTTCAAAGAGATTTTGAGATGAGAACGTACACCACGAATTGTGGTTGAACTTTAATAATTCTTAGTGTGCTTTCTTGTGCTCTGTTTTTATTCTATTATTGTCTACATTGTATTATATATATCTTGAGCTATTGTTTTATTGATTAGATTAATTTTAATTAAATTTAATTACTTTAATTTTTTTAATAAATTCAATTCACCCCCTCTTAAATTACCTTTTGGGCTAATAAATTACTCATTCTTGATATAAATTTTATATAAATTTTTTGATTGTATGATATTACTCACAAGTTAAATTTTATCATGAATAATTGGGTTGTACAAAACGTAAAATTTCAAACGTTTATTCACATTGTACAACTTTGTCTGTATATACTTTTGTCAGTGTTAATTCCTCACAACTAAGAGGAAAAAAAAACTTATGTACGGTTTCATGTATGCAAGCGACCTCATCGATCAGTATGTCGTGTATCTCCTCTTGTTGAGAAAATATTCAATGCAGTACTAATACTGTGTCATTTTGTTGACATCACAACTTAATTACATTATGTTAAATACATATATTAAAATTTAATTATATAAAATTAAGAAAAGATCTACTCTAATTATCTCACTAATTGATGATGTGGATTAAAATTTTAATACATATATTTAACATAATGTGAATGGCTTATAATACCATCTAAATAGCATGACATCACTGTTGTATTATTATTTTCTCCTATATGTGTGCAAGATCAATCTTAAAATAGGGAGGGACTCCTAGATGCCTATGTTATTTTAGAATATGAATTATTTTGATCAAAACTACATTGAATAATTTAAAATTCCCAAATCAAGTTATCGTAAGCGTAGTTATCAGAATCGAATCGGTGACTAAATCGGTCAAGTCACCGGTTCAACGGTTTATTGGTTCAACCGTGATTCAATCAGTTATATAATAAAATAATAATAATAATACATTTAAATAAAAATAATTATTAAAAAATTATAAATTGGTTAAAAGATACTCTTTTTTATACAATAACGCAACATAAGTATAAATGATAAATATTAAAAAAAGTATAAAAATAAATAATTATAAAAAAACATTCAAAAGGACTTCTTTTTTTTTTTCAATTTAATATTTTTAAACTATTGCTTATTGGTATTTTTATATTTAAAAGAAGTATCATAAAGTTTAACAATAATATGTATTATTAAGATAATAATGTGCATTATTTGCGTGGTAGTTATTATTATTATTATTTACTTCTTATACCCTCCTTTTTCTTCATCTTAATATTTTTTTTTTTTATTTTAGTTTATAGTTTTTACATTTGAATTATTTTTTGATAATATATATCTCGATAATATACCTAATTATAATATAAAAAATATTTAAAGATGAGATAACCCAATGTAAGAAAGAGGGAAACGTACCTTATTTACCCAGTTATTTTTTTTCTCCTCTTTCTTCCCCCCCTTTTTTTTCTTCTTTTGACTTTCGTTTAAAGTTTTTACTTTTTTATTCTATATTTCATCAAAAGACCATAAAAAACATGTTTTTAAAAAAACAAATGGTATTAAATCTTGTAAAATCTTTGATATTTTGACTTTTTTCAAAAATCGGCTAGTTCACTAGTTTTTCAAAATACAGGCCAATTTTTCTGGTTCAATCTGGTTCATATGCATTTTTCAGTAAATTAATAAAACTATACCAGTTCATTAACCGGTTCCTGATTGAACCGGTTCAACCGGCCTGTCCGATTTGGTTTTTATAACTATGATCGTAAGTATAAGAAACAAATGCTTGTATATATGTTTAATATTAAATATAATTTATTAGATATTTCATTTATGAGGAAGAATCGGATAAATTGAGATAAATACTTTCAATTTTAATTTTGAGGAAACAAAACAACAAATTATGTGCGGGAGGTAAAATTATCTAATTACCAAAGTTAATTTAATGTGTAATATATATACATGAGTAATGCTATATACAATCCAATTTCCTACTCCTAAACACAGGGCTATAAGACCCTATAAATAGATTCATGTGAAACCTATTTACTTGTATTTATGCCGTGAGAAAATGAATTAAGAAATGAGATTACATAGAACATTTTCTTATATACATACTTTGATGGTGATTTACAAATCTAAGTCAACAGTAATAGAATATGAAATATTAAACTGGACTTGTAAAAAATGATTGAAAGGGGTTGTTTGAGTATATGAGTATACAAGCTTGACCCCCCCCCCCCCCCCCCAAAAAAAAAAAAAGAAAAAGGAAAGAACGAGAGAAGACATTGTAAGTGAAATTTTTAAGAAGGCCTGGTTGAACTTTCAAATCAACTCGACGAGCATGAGTAATCTATAAAAAAAGAAAACAATGAGAATTATTCAATCTTTTTTGGGCAGAAGGCACTCCGATAATTAAGTTAACAAACTTAATCACAATGAATCGAATGGAATATTGAGAGCTAGAACTTAATTGAACATATTTTACACCTTTAATGCGCGAGGTTATTTATAAGTTTCGAAATACTATATTTCCTTTGGGAATTGGAGCCACTTTTCTCCTAGAAATCTTTCTCGTTTGAGTCGGTTTAATATAGTGGACTTATTCTTTATTTGTTCTAGCTCACTTATATAGTAATAAGATTTGTATTTTAGACTTATTTAGCTCTTATATCTTTTGGATTAGAATTCTTGTGCCAGCCCCTTTGATTCTTAATTTTTGATCGGCATAAGCCCGGCCTGTTAAGTTGGCATCCTTTGATCGACTTGTACTTGTCTTTTCTATTTTGAACTTGGCTCTTATTCAGCCCACAAATATGTACATGTTTTTCATCTGCAATTTGATCAGCTTGACTCAAAATAATCTGGCTTAAGACATTCCCTGTCATCTTGAGCCAATTTAAGATTTAGTCATAAGCTGGGTAATTTCTTAAATAGGCCAACCTCGATCAAAATTACAAGAAAGCCAAGCTTCAACGTGTAGGACTGTCTATACTGGCAGATGAAAGAATGGTTCCATTAAAAACAAATCCAAAGCTCAAACAATTTTATATTTTGAACTCCTAAGTAATCCTCATTCCTTTCCATCCATCCAAACGGACCCTCAAAACAGTTCCAACGTTTCCAAGAATATATATACAAAAAGATTACTTGATAAAGAAAGCACTCTTTTCAGATCAAAAGACATGTTTGGCTACAGCCCATTTCCAATTATTCAACAAAAATTATACATAACGAAGAGCCCACAAAAAAATAAAAAAAGGAAAACTAAAACTTTGCCAATTAGATTTCTTCTACAAACCCGAGCGTGCATTGAGCTAGCTAGCTTTAGGTTGGTGGTTCAGTCAGTTAGCTGGCTTAGTAGCTTTGGCTGGGACGAAGAGGTCGACTGTGCAAAGCACGAAGTCGTCGCTTGGTACGGCCATGCGGGTCGTTTGGCTCCCAAGCACAAGCATAGCGAGCTATGGCTACTGATATAAGCAGCACACCCAAACAGAACACTGCATAGCAATGGCGACCTAGCTTCCCAATTATTCCCTGCCCCATCTCTCTCTCTGTCTGTTATGCTGTCCGTATCTTTGAACTGGCAATTCTAATTATAGAATAAAATGCAAATATATAGACGCATATATATCTATGGATGTATATATGTATAGATATGCAGAGAGAGAGAGAGAGAGAGAGAGAGAGAGGAAACAGGGGCAGTAGGGGGGACGAGAGAGAGAGGGAGAGCGGCAGCAGCCGCTGGAGAATGACACAGGATCCTTCGACTGTTTTGTGATGTGCGTTTTCCGGATTTCTGTCGTTTTGTTTGCAGAAATTGCAAAAGATGACTCGTCGTTTTATGTGCTCGGTTTGTTTTGTTGTGTGGTTGGGGGGGGTTGGGGTTGGGGGGGCCTTGTTTTTTGAGTCTTGTGACTGTCCTTCGGGCTTTTCAACGACATGAGGGAAAGTAGCCTACATTCCAAACGGCCTTTTGGAAAGTTCGCTAATTTTTCTTTGAAGTGGTTTCGTTTTTTTGTTGATTGTCAGCTTGATCCACTGGGCTTTGGGTTGGTTTCAGTTTGGACATTCTTTGGACCCAAATCTGATAATATCAATTTGGATATCGTTAATGCAAAGCCCAGCTTGATAGGCTAGCTAGAAAATGTTTCACAGCCCAGCTCTCCTTCCAAAGGAATAAATATAAAGTAAGAGACATGACCAAATATATATATGTATATACAGAGTAAAAGAGAAAAACATTACAGTAAAAGAAGGTTCACTAAATCCATCGTTTAAAGGACTCTATCAACAATCTTGTTATCTAATTGTGACTTTTGGAATATTCTTATAAAGAGATATTTTTGTTTTGGTATTTTAGAAGGCTAAAGTCTTGAAAGAAAGAAAATATTCAATACAATAGTGATATCAAGTATGATGAATATTTTCTCAAGAGAGGAAGGGTGAATCAAACTTACAACCATAAGTATGTGTAGGGGTTACTAGCTATTACTAAGCTAAATGAAGGTAAATTACTCTTTTTATGTAGCCCCAAATTTCACTAAACTTTTAGTTTGATTCCACAATTTGATTTTTCTATTTCACAATGTCAACCTTGAAATTTAAATTTCACCTACTTTGGTTCGAAAATAATAGAGTAACATCATGTGAACCTCACATGTCGTCTATTGGAGGAGAATAGGGGGGAATACATAAATTCTTTCCTCCCAAAACATCTCCATGATGTATTAAAGCTCAAAACAAGAGGCATAACAGGAGATAACAAAGTAAGCAAAGGGAAATAATAAGAATGAAGAAGAAGAAGAAGAAGAAGAGAGGATGCAGATATCCATCTGGTTGTTTATCCCATCACTCTTTACCCTAAATTTGGTTATACAGAATATGCAAGGAATGAATTTGTTGATTCCTTCAAAGAAGAGAAGTTTGTAAGACTTAAAACAAGGTCATTAGATGAACATATCACAATAGCACGCAGCATAGGCTCGTAGAATTTTTTTTTTTCTTTCCTGCTACTAGCCTACTAGGTGTTCAGATTTTCAGCCTCTCGAGCTTGTGCATGCCTCCGTTGACACGAAACCTAAGGTTGATGAGAAAGTTGACTTATGAATTTCCTTCTCCTAAACTGTCCAAGAGTCATTTCATAACTTCAAGTTCAAGCCAAAAGTCCTATCTACTTTAACAATAACATCGGTTTGAAAATGTTATTTTTTTAAAAAATTATTTGAATAATTTTACTAAAATAATGTGATAGTGATATTTTTATAATTGAGAGTTATCGTAATAAATGTGTTGTGTTAAAATAAAAAAATTTCATTCAACCACGTTTTACATAGCAATTTTATATAAATTTCTTGGTGAAATATCATTACTTTTTTTTTTAAGAGTATTTACTATTAAGCATTCAATTAGTATTATTAGTCTTTGGCAAACGCTAACATTACAATTAAGTCAAACATACAAAGACACCAATCAACTTCCGACGTAAATATTGAAGAAAAAAAGAGGTCTCAAGAATCCCAAGTTGCGTAATAGTACAACTCTGTAGATGCGTCTTTAAATGCATGGAGTCATAATCGAATTAAATGCCCCCATTCTAATCAATACTAACTCCTTTAAAAACTTTCATCACTGAGCAAGAAAATCAGAGACTATGCTCATGAGTTTGTCTACGAACGCTGCCAGACAGTGATATATGATCAAAATTAGGTAAAAGACGGTTTGACTTTTCGAAGCTAACCATTTTCTACCATGAAAAGTTCTTCATAGGAAGAAAGGTCAATCTATAAATTGTGGCTAAAATAGTGCTTATTTTAAAAAAAAGTTTGGCTTGTAAATAAAAAAAAGTTAATTTTTTTAATTCTTTTTGTTTGTTTTTTTTTTTTTTTGCTAATCTTAGATTATAAAAATAAAAATTTGAAAAAAATTAATTTTATAAACCAAAAAGATAAAATCAAAAAAGTTAATTAAATATTATACCAAACAAGCCCTAAAGCCAGGGGCTTTTTACAATGCTAGTGGGCCAATTTGTGGTATGATGCATAGGTAGACTGCTAGATTATGAGAAGGAAGTTAAGAATTCGTCTCTAACGTGTTTCATCAGACTTGAATTTTTTAGCATATTGTTCAAGTTTTTCAACTCATTTAATTTTCATCTCTATAATTTTTGCAATTCTGTTATTTTAAACAAGATGTTTTCCTTTTGAAAAATATTATTCTTTTAAAAAATTTATATAATAAATTTCATTAAAATAAGATAATAACTATATATTTATAATTAACAGCCATCACAGTCAATACTTTGTTAAAAATAAAAGTCTCTCGATCAACAACATACAAATGCCTTCAACCGATTAATGTCCGAACTATATTAATGACATATACGTATCTACACATCAGAACATCTTAGTTTTTTTTTTTTTGAACAGTAAATGAATTAATATTGATAGAAATTGCTTACAACAGTAAGCTCTACGAGCCAGAAAGACTTTGCAGAGCAGAAACCAGAAAACAGAAACAGAAGTGAAGGTTTATCAGAGATCAACCAACCAGCAAACAATACGTAGCTACATCAGAACATCTTAGTTGCTGCCAATGATTACAAGAAAACAAACGTTACAGTTCATCAGAGCCTTGGAGGAAAATCTATGAACCCCAATCTTAATTCAACTCATAATCTTCCATTTCTGTAAATTATAAAGTTTTTGGCCTCCCAAGTTGGAATCCTGGTTCCGTCCGTGACTCGTGAGTGTTGCTGGTAATGAAACTTGAGATCAAGATTGTACTTTATCTACCCAATTTCAGTTTCCGGGTTATGATCATGTCTGCACTTCAAGCTGTAATGGCTGCAACTAATCATTTACTTACAGTAAGAATATATATAAATATGTATATATTGGTCTAATATAGTATTATGCAGAAAGTAAAACAATTGGAAGTTCCATTTCTATATATCTCAAAGAGTTGCAATGTCTACAAAGTTGTGGTAAATTAAAGGCCGTAAAGACGCCTTTCGCCGGCCAGTCTAATGCCATCATCCCCAAAATCCGACTCCATTGATCGCTGCCGTGGCCGCATTAACAGAGAGCAATTCAATCCTTCGTAGCCCTTCAAGTTGTCGTTCTCTTATCAAATGAAAAATCTTTTGGTTCTATATTGATCTCCGTCTGCGGTAGTGGAGCTACTTGGCTCGAGCTCGGCTCGTGGTAGAGCATTTCTCTGTGATCGTGGTCCATGTAACCGAGTTCAACTTGGTGGTGGTGGTGGGACGATGGTTCGTCGCCGCCCTGGCGGTGGTGGTGGTGGTAGGAGGGCGAGGCCGAGGGCGAGCCGTCGGTGTCCCAATGCTCGACGTCGAAGTTTGATCTCCTTGGTGATGTTTGAAGGCTGTCCATCTCGCTCCTGTAGTGGCGGAGGAGGTGAATTGGGGAGGTGTGGTGGGACGGCGTTGCGGGCCTGCTTGACATTGGGGTCACTTGGCCGGACCGTCGGTTTTGCTTTATGTGTTTCTTTGCCGTGTGGTGCCAGTTTCGTAGAGCCCCCGCTACTCTTTCGTTGAATATGGTTGGCTTCATTGTTGACCCCATCTGTTCAATTCCATAAACATACAAAATTTTAAATAGGCAGTTAAGGTCAGCACTGTTCAGAGTGGGTGGGGGGTATACATGCATGTTTTACGTGACTTGTCATTGAAAAAGTAAGTTTTAAAATATATTAAAATTTGTTAATATTATGAGCTTATCTTGATATGATTGTACACATTAAAAAAATTTAAACCGTTCGAGCTCGTATTAATTAAAACTTGTTTGAGATGGATTTAAAAATTATACAAACCAAGTTTTACAAATTTTAAAGTTCGTTTTTAACTCTACTTCTAACACATGAAATGACCTCAAAACCAAAAGAAATAGAAAGACGAAAGTAAACATAATTTAACCTGAAAGGGTGATTTTTGTTTTTTAATTGAAAGTCCTACCTGTGTTACAAGCGCATAAAGAGGGAGAGTGACGTAGCTGCACAGAAACTGTATGACAACCCTGATCAAATCGCCACCATTCAAACATGTCAGAAGATAAATTAAACAATTCGATGGTAAGAAATGAAAGGTTGATAATGTATGGAGACACACCCCATCGAGACTCTGATGATCACGTCCTCCAAATGAGCATGGAAACAAGACTTGATTCCAAATTCATACTGGAAAGATAATTGAAGAGAAGATAAAGAATTAATAGTGTGATTATATACACACATAGATAGAGAGATAGCTACAGGGGAGTTTGGTGGCTTACCCAAGTCCATGCAAAGAAGGCAAGCTGAAAGGCATTCTGTATTGTTCAGCCAAGAAAGAAATTATCGCAGATGAATGTCAGTAAAAGATCATGCTTGATTAAAGCTATATATACAACATAGATATATATGTATATGTATATATATACACACAGTGGACAAAGATATATATACCTGAAAGAGGACAAAGTTGATGAGGTAGAGAATAAGGCGTGGACGGTTGAACCAGAAAAGGTGGTCACCAGGCTGAACCACAGGCACTCCCTGCACAACCTCACCCCTCTCTTGAATTCTTAGCCCCATCTTTGTTATAATCACCTGTAGTTTGGTACCCACCAAGAGGATGATCTGCCAGTGCATGATGAATCACCAGCCGTTAGATTTGGAAAAATAAACAATAAACAATCTATTCATTAAACAGAAACGATTAAGTCAAGTCAAGATATGTGGGCACATACAATCAAGGGGATAAATGGCAACCAAAGATAGGAATACCAGCCTGTCCACAAAAGAATAGAAAGATCTTAGTCAACGAAATGCTCCATAAACAATAGGCAAAGAATATAAAAATAGATACATTGACAAAGAATTCCATGGTTACATACATTTCAAAGGCCATTAGTCGTGGCTCATGGTACATACATTAATTTTTTTTTTTAACTTCTAAATCTTATTTTTAAGCTTATTGGGTACGCAATGTACTAATCTTGATTAGCGGCAAGTATTTTATTAAATCATAAAATGCGCTAATCAATGCAGAAGATTGGCAATGTCAGCTTCTTTGCATACGAGAAAAAGTGGTGTACATTTTATCCTCATCCATATCCGTAGTAGAGGGAGCCTCATGTATTGAATTTATTGACATAATTTTTTGACTACTCACCATGGGTATTGAAGAGTAGGAATATCACAGCAAATAACCAGATTAGTGGGCTGTGAAAATTAACAAAAACAGTTTGTTAGTGTACATAATGTAACAAAAGAGGAAAACAAAAGGTCATATATATAATATATTTGGATATATGTAGCATAAATCAAGGTTAAATCACATAATGCACTGAAGAAGACGGGGGCTAGATAAATCTAATTTCCGAACTGATTAATTAAAAGAACTGACCTGATGCCCACAACCACCTTGAAATCCTCTTCTAGTGACCTATTGATATACTTCTGGAAGTCAAATCTTGAATGGCTTTGAGGTCCCAAGTGTGCCTGAAACGATAGAATCCCATTAGTATGAATTATGAAAGCTGAAATTGATTTCTAAGAATGACAGAACCAGAACTCCATAAGCTTAATAATTTGGCACGGCAAAAAATGGCCAGTTGATTCTGTCCTATTAGAAGGCCATATGACATTATGTAATATAAATGAACATATCATAATACATACATATGTATGTATGTAATGTACGAAAATAGGAGTTTTGTGTAACGGGTTGCTTCTTTATATATGTATATATGTATTTATGAAATTGTGTGAAAGAGGAATTTACCATGATAAATCCGTGTCGCAGCGTCAAGTAATCCACTTTTGGAACCGATCTTACGAATTGCCTGAAGAAGCAGACCTGAAGACCGAAAATGAAGCTAGTGTGAACAATACATATGCCTTTCACACACCAACTATTAGAAAGAAAGAAGAGTAAAAAAAGAAAAGAAAAGAAAAACCTCCAATTTATAGTTGAAAGTCAAGACCGTAGAAATAAAAAGTCACGAGGATAAAGTAGTCATTTTCAATTTGAGTAGTCAAATGAGGTGTATGGAGAAAAAGTCAAGCAAAATGTAAGGAGGGGAAATTGAATTGGATCATCTCTATTGGCCGGTTATGTCCTTATCTCACAAATAGCATAGCTGGCCCATTGCTTTCTGTACAATTAAAAAATTGTACACAAAAATATCTGGCATGATGTGATGTGAATAGAATTCTTTTATTTTGAAACAAATTATACATTGATTGCGCTAAAGTACAAAATATCTCTAACATCAGTTAACAAATCCGTTAATCTTCACCACTGTTGTATAACAACCATCAAACGTTATATTTCTCTTCATCCATTCATGATTAGAACTTGGGGGATGTTTTTGTCTATTTTATGTTCTGTATGACACTATATGGCATGTTTAGAATCCTCCTATGATATGCAAAGAAATTGGAACCCACGTCGGAAAAATTAAAAGTTAATTGGCACAGAAATTGACATTTTTTTTTTAATGTCCAGAGAAATTAAAATATACAAATACAAATATATGTAGAAAGATCGATGACTTTAACTATTTAAAACTACTGATAAATGATTTGAAAATATGATTTCTTTCTTCAGGAAAATGTGATGGGAGAAAGGTCAAACAGTACACGGCCCCACATCTTTCATTATCACATTGATGATTAATTAATTTTGGGAATATTGATAGCATCCAAGAAAAAATAGTCCGGTCCCGTAGGCGCCCTACTTTTTAGAACCAATGGCTCGGCTGGAAGAATAGCATTACCCACTCCCTCAAATCCCTAATGTTTTGTTTGAAATTTAAAATTTTAATTAAAAGAGTTAAAAAAAAAGTGATAGAAAATAGAATAAAATTATTATTTTATTTTATTTTATTTTATTTTTCTCTATTTTTTTTTTTTATTAAAAATTCAAGTTCTAAACGGAGCGTGAATCCCTTTAAATTATTTTTGGATTGATGGTTACAAGATTACAAATTTTGTTCCAAATCTTCAACTATGCTGTTAAGGAGTGCATATGTATATATATACACACATATAGAAAGAAATAGACAAGTGAGAGTGGTATATTAGAAAAGAGGTGGCTTACAATCCACATGAGAAAGCGTGTCTTGGTCCAGAAGCTCAAGTGCCTTCTCCCAAATGAAGTCTCCCTGGCAAATCTGAACCTCTCTGGATCTGCATGACACATTTATACAGAACTCATCACCATATGGACAAAAATGTAATGCATTTCATTCGACATTTTATACATTCTATATATGACTATGCATATATATATATATATATATATCTGTCTCTACGAGCATTGCTATGTATGTATTTATATCATGGTTAGCTCACTGCACCCAGAAATTTGGACTAACCGTGTGAGAACTGGTACTCAGCGGTTCTTGTTTCCTTTTCCCATTTCTTCCAACTTCTCATCTAGAACCCGACAAAACAGTCAAAAAAATATATATTATATTTCACACATGTATATATCAATATATACAAACATATAGAAGGAGAGAGAGAGAGAGAGAGAGAGAGAGAGAGAGAGAGTTATTAGAATGATGTGATGACATACCTTGGCTCTTCCCAAAGCCAGGGTGAGAATACAGTAAAGGACGTGAAAAACAGCCAACGCAAATATGAAGATGTGGAGTTGGTGAATGCCATCAGAAGACACAAATGGGACTTGATTCTGAAAATAATCACATCATAGCTTACGTTAATTTGTATTTCATGCACTAAAATACACTTATATATATATAGGACATGTATGGTTATTCTAGATTATGCCCTGCATGTCCCAAATTTTCTTTTCTTGCTTTTCAAACGTATGATATATGATGACAATTACCAAACAGTCAAAGAAACAAAAGCAAAAGCGAAATAGGATAGTGAAATTAAAAACAGTCATGCCTTGGCTGCGCATTTGTCATCTCCGCCGGACGCCAGAATACGTCGAAAACTACCCTGGGAGTTTGACACTGCCAGAAGCTTCCGGCGATGTTCTTCTTCCTCATAACTGGTTCCATCACTTTCTGTTAGCGTGGCCTCTTCGCTCTTACTACATGGATGCCACGTGGCTCCTATACTCTTTGATATACATATATTTGAAATCAGGCCTTGTCCTACTGTTAGGAGCAAGGATATAAACCCCAGCAACATAAGCTCTGAACCCAAAAAAAGCATCAAATGTCGGCTTAAATCTTATATAGATGTGATATGATCTGACATGATAGAGATGAGATATATATGTATATGTATGCATATATATAGTCCAGTGGTTGGTACCTGCTTTGATCTTTTCAAGTGCTTCATAAAGGGCTCTCTTGCGTTTTCTCTTCAACCACTGTGAATGGTGAAAGAATTTCAATCAAGGGTACTCTAAAATTCATGAAAAAGTATATAATTCAGAAAACCCTTTCTTGAAACATAATCCATCTATATTATATATATATATATATATACATACCTTTCCTATAAGATGGATGATGTGCTCTATCACAATTGAAATCGCAACCAAAACAAAACAAACCACTGCAACAGCCCATGTAGGCGTTTGCTCCAAAGACCTTCCTCCGCTTGCCCCTGCCATGATTCTCGGCTGCTATTTCGCCAGAAAAAGCTCTCACTTCTCGCCGGAAAGTTCTCTTTCTGAATAAGATAGTTCGCGAGAGTTCAATAAACGAAGCTCAAGGTTTCACTCAGATGCGTGATTAAAGCTCTATAAACATATGAGTATGTATGCAGATATATATATATATATATATATGCATATCTATTGAACGAGAGAGAGAGAGAGAGGTTATGTAGAAACAAGAGGTTAGGACATAAGGGTTTTATATACCAAGTCGTTGTTACAATGAAGGTCGAACCGTCGAAGGAAAGAAGGGTGGAAGGGAGAAGTTGACGACTTTGACTTTGTAGACGCGTAAGATAGATGTATGGAAGAGACTGACCGAGTGATGCATGAATGACGAAAGTGAATATTTTGACTTTTGCTCAAACTCATATGTATATATATGTATTTGTATATACACGTGTACAGATTTCTTTGACTATCCTTATGAACTTTTGTACACACCACGGCTCTGTGATAGGGATGGCAATTTCAAGATAGACAAGCTGAAAAATAAGGGACTCAAAAAACAAATATTAATAAAAACAAGGTGTTTACGTAAAAATATTAGTTATATATGTATATTTAATTTTACTTGTGTGTTAATTTCATTTTTTTTTTTTCTAGCATTATTAACTAGTAGTATTCAATACTAAACATCATTTTCTCATATATATATAGCTTTGAAGAAATTCAGTTTTGAATAGTGTTAAAATACTCGTTTACGATTTGATGAGAAATTAAATATTCAAGTTGTATATGAATTTAATAGAATTTGTTTTATGTTCCACATGCTTTCTTTTATCAGTAAGATAAAAAATAAAAAATTAAATACAAAACATAAAAACTTATGAATAATATTCAAAGTTTAAATTGTCACGTAAAGATTGACTAAGTTTAAAACTAGTACACAATGGGCGTATGTACACAAAGAGGCGTAGTATTTACTAACTAGGCTTCAAAGAAAGGTTAGTGGTTCTACTCTTGTCAAGTGCAAGAGTTTTTTTCAAGACATTTGGCCTAATAATTATTTAATTTGTGTAGAATGGAGGAACTACACAGACTCCGAGATTAGTTAAGATGCCCGTAAGTTGGCTCGAACACTCGCTTAGCAAAAAAAAACTGTGCTATTGACAATTATCCTCAAAAAGATTATAGCATTAATACTCTTTCTTAAAGGCCTATTTTTCTTTTTCTTTTTTGAAAAAAAAGTTTCATATAGAATTTGGGTTCTCTTAATTTCATAGTTGGAAACTTAGAATAGATATCTTCATTGTATCAATCAATAAAATAGATTGGCAGTACCAGATGTGTTACTAAAACTATATCATTTTACACTAAACTTGATTTTCTAATGTATGACAAATCAACAATAAAATCATTTTCCAAGGATGCCTTAAATCCGAAGTTGAATTGGGGTCGCATCAATTCGGTCTCCCTCCCATAGCTCCTTCGTGTATATATACATCCTAAAGGAGCTCCTGGGCCTTGTCCGGAGTAATTTTTTCTTATATTTTACTTATAATTACATTTAAATTTGAACACTATAAACTAGTAGTAGTCATTTGATTTTATTAAAATTGTGTCCAAGTACTCGCATTGTCTGTCAAACAAACTCAAGTATATATTGGCAATATATTATACTAAAAGTGATGATACACACAATGTGTACACCTATGACTCCCACTTACCCTACTAACTTCATACTCTCAAAGTTAGTTTCATTATATTAAAATTATTATTCTGTCTTTTGTGACAAATTTCAACAACCAGACTTCACCAAACCTCAAGTGTTTGTTTTTTTATAATAGTATAGACATAACGATTATTTTTTTTTTTTTTGTCATTACATGGATTGAGTCTTGTGCTTCTTTAGGTTAAGGAGAGTTGGAAGTGGGAGGGGGTCAATAAAAAAAAACCCACCCAAACTACCCTAGTACTTGAAAAAAAAATGAAATAAAATGGCAAAGAGATCAATTTTGCAATAATTATTAACTTTGAATAATAATTAAAAGTAAAATCAAATTTGAAAGAAACATTTGGGGATGGGGGGCAATTTTGCACTTAAACAAAAATATTGTGTAATATGTAGTTGGGTAAATTACACTGAACTCCCATATATAATTGTAATATTACCTAGATCTCTCATATTAAGCGAAATATTTTTTGCATGCCCTTGCTCTTGATTTTGGAGCCTAGTTAGTAAATACTAGTACTATTCACTTATAATACTAGTACGTACAGTGACGGAGCCAGAAAATCCATTCACGGGGACACTCGTTGATCATAATAAAATTTTTTGTTTAGTATAATCAACAATAGGACACTCGACTTCTATACATATATATAATGTATATAAATTTACATATATGAATGAGCTTTAAAGCAAAATAAATATTTAAAAGAGCATTTATAGAATTTTAGTGGGTAAAAATTAAAAAAAAAAGATATTTAAAATTGTAGGTAAAAAATAGAATATTCGAGAATATGAGGGGGCATTTATAAAATTTTAAAGGAAAAATTTTAAAAATATTTCTTAAAACTATAAAAAAAAATGAAATATTTAAAACTTTGAGGGGGATATTTTTAATTTTTTAGGGGCTATATTGAAAAGAATTTAAAAAATTATATGCAAAAGTATAATTTCTAAAATTTGAGGGGGCACATTCCCCTTTTGGGCATGGCCTCCGTCCCTGCGTACGTATGTATAAATAAAAAAAAAACTTTCGTTTGTCATCGAGATTTAAAACCTAATTAAAATTACTAATTTTTTTTAGTTGGACTGTATAGTATACGTATTTAACGTTTTACGTATTATACTTTTGAAAAAAATTCTCTTAAAAATTATATATAATCTAGTATAATTTTAGCATATTATTAATTCTACACTTAATAAATAATTATAATAGTAAAATTATTGACCATTAAATTCTTTCGACTTTATTAATTATAAAAAAAAGCTTGCATAATTTCTGATTTGTGTATTTTTACTAGTATCATGTCAAATATAATTGTGTTATTTTTTCAATACTTTATATATTTAAATTATTAAACATATTTTTCTATAACTTATTATTAATACTCAAAATATTAAATTAAAAATTAAAAATTAACCCATTCTTATATCAAATATTGAAATAATCAAACAATAAAATAAAATTTATTTATCTGCTACTTTAATTAAGCTATTTGTTAATAATATGTTTTAATAAATTGATATATATATATGAGACAAAAATACTACCTACCAACATATATAAGAAAAAATTACTTATAAAAGTTAGCGTATTTTTTGTCTTGACTTTTTAACTATTGTTCCTATGATACCCGGATATTTTTTACGTTATAGTATTTTTATGCCAAATTTTGTTACCGTATTAAAAAAAAATTATATTAAATTCATATGTATTATGTACCGTTCTTTTACCATTCTATATTTTACTAACCATGTTTTGAGTAACAAAATTTTCTTTTGTGAGTTAGCCGTATGTTGTGCTAATAGAAATTACTGATCTAAGCAGAAAGTGTTTTCTTAAATACCCACCTTGCCCCTGTTAAAGTTAAATTTTGAAGAAAATAATACAGTGATACACCCAAAAGTCTTTCTTTTTATCTCCCGGGCCACACGTGATGCATGCTTTTGCGAAACATGTCAACTGATATCATTCTAATGAGATCGGAGTTTCCTTTGTTCATATTTTATGTCTTTGGTTTAAATAGTTTTGAGTTGAATACATGATATGTTTGGAAACTTTGGAAATAATAATATCAATGCTTATTTACTTGAGTTTATTTTGTTGAGTTGGGTCCGAAGTTTTGAATTAAATTCAGACAATTCAATTGGAGAAGTCTAAATTCATTCTTAAATTTGATGTTTTCACAAACTTATTCAGTTCCACCAATAAGGTTAGAATTCGTTTTAGCTTAGTGCAGGCAAGAACATCACAAATTATGCATCAGATGAGAGACACATGAGATACTGATACCACTGATCAGGATTAGAGCCATGTAGGATCCATAGGGGGCAGCTGATCCCCTTCAAATTGTTAGAAATTATATTTTTTCCTACAATTTTAAAATTTTCTTTTAGTTTGCCCCCTATGAAAATTTATAAATGACCTCCTATGTTTTCAACAAATTATAACTTATCCTATTTTTTTTGTAAGTTGTGATTAATTTTTACAACCATCTATAGGCTTCACAATTCAGGTTTATTGCTTACTCTAGGAATTTTTTTTTATGGGTTGTGATTAATTGTTGCCCCCCTCTCAAATCTCAGTAATGTTCTGGCTCTGACATTGCCATTGAGATCCTATTATTGACAATGTTTTTTTTATACCATTAATGCAAGACATGCATTTCTTTCTCTTTTGGTCTTTATTTATCACCATTTGAGATCAAAGTTTTTATTTTTATTTGTATTGAATTAAGCACATCTCTAGCTGGGCATGCAGATATCCATGTGGAACCCAAAGGTCCTTACCTACCGATAGACATTTGCTATTGTTGAATTTCATATAAGAATCGTCTTCTTCTTCTTTTTTTTTCGTTTGTTTGTTTTAAGAAATATCTTTTTAAAGATAAAAGAAAGAAAAAAATAGCATGCCGGAGGAGACATAATATAAATCGTCAAAAAGAGACTTAAGTACGGTTCACAAGTACTTGATGACATTAGTCAAACACATCGCGAAGCAAATTGGTTTGATCAGCTCTTTGTCGACGGGTTGTTTAATTTTTAGAGTTTTTACTCAAAATGGCTATAGTATTAGTAAATGTTTGGACCTAATGAATTGATTTGTGTCTAGGTTCACATAATCTCCAATTATTAGTAAAGATAAATTTCTTAAACACAAAAAATTGTTTAATTTCTTATGTTATGATTGGATTTCGGATTTATTAAGAAAAAAGTAAAAGAAAAGGAAAAGAAACAGAAGAGAAAAAAAGAGAAAAAAAATGAGGATTTTAAATTTTTATTTATTTCTTTTTTATGTTTTTTTACCCCCTACTTGTTTTTACAACCACCGTAGTGTAAAGGAAAAAAACTGTGAAAAATTGTTGAAATAGCATTTAGAAGAGTTTTCTAGAAATACTTTTCAGCTTAAAAAGACTTTTATAAATTTAGGAATGACAACGAGACAAATTTGAGTTAGGAGACCCCTACAGCACTCCTACCCGCGCCTGTCACTTTAGAAATTTTCTCAAATACATCATGGCCAAAGCAAAATACATGGAAAAAGACCACAATCCATCATATTACAACAAGACAAACAAGAAAAGAAATTTCAAAACTATTATCTTTGAGAAATAAAACCAAAACTGATACAAATACATATATATATATATATACATGTATATGTGTCATCACGGCAATACAGTGGTCACTAAAGATAGTATATGCCTGCAATAAGCAAAGGTAGATCATGTCCAGGCCACCAACGAACGAGAGAGAGAGAGAAGAGGAAGCGACTTACCCATAAAAAGAAACATGGTTGAAGAGGTTGCAGAAGCTATGCATGCTTCATATTTTGATATAATATGCATAATATATATATATATATAATGTATAAATGGGGAATGGTGGGTTTTATACCTTATTTTTAAATCCTATCTCAATTACTATCACCATATACCAATTTTAATAAGAGGGGTGCAGGATGGAGACCGGCATTATCAGATTGTTTTGCCATTCAAAATCCTAATAAATGCATCACGTTGAACATTTTATCCCATCTATCCTTTTGAAAAGGTCTCTGTATGCGGTCCGGTGGGTAAAAATAATTGGGTAAAAAGGGGTTGAGTCACAGAAAACGGATACAGTAGTTAAATTTGAATGAGAAACGTAACCCAAAAAAAAAAAAAATCTTTTTGTAGTTTTGAAATAGAAGTCAAAAATATTTAATCAATACAGATTTATTAACTACCAATCGTTTAGCCTACTTGGACCTCATAAATTAGCAAATTAACATATTTAAAATAATCAATCACTAGAATATAGCGTTAAAAATCATGAACCCTCATCATCGACTCATAAACACTAAGTAATACTTTGTCAAATCATAAGTGTAAAAAGCATAATTAAATACATATGTTTTTAAAAGTTTTACCTTATAAACTTTTTCAATTAAAATCGAAGACACTTACTATCGATATGCATATACCGAACTATGCTTTGTCAGGGCATAGTGTATTACAAACATAATTAAAAGACTAAGTTTTTGAAATGAACTAAACGTCAATTATTCATGAATATAACTCGATTAATTCAGGATTAGAATTAAGGGTCTTAGGTCCTCACCAGATGTTTGACATAAAAATATACCAGACAAAATACCCACATAAAATATACATGTCTTTAAAAAGTTTAGAGTAAACTAGCATCTACTTTACTTTTACACTACTTCTATATTAATTATACTACTAAACTAAGCTTGCTTACAAAACATGAAACTATTACAGGCATAAAATATACGTTTACGTACCCAAGTGTCACGAGCTGCACTTCAAAGCTGGGTCCATGCCCTCATTTTCTAGTCTCGTTCTAACTCTATCATGTCTGTACATATTGTATAGAGTCTAGAAATGTAGATTTGGGGTTGGATACATGCGTAGATTTTTCCTTGTCAAGGTGTGCGGTATCCAAGTTAGTCATGTCCTAACCTTGTCGAGGAGAGGTGTTATAATTTTTTCGAAGGATTAGAAAATTAGTTTAAAGTCATATATAAATGTATGTAAAAAAGTTTTGCCAAATTTCTTGTATATATTTTTGTAGACCTATTATGACTCCTCAAAAGAAGGTCACATTTCCTTATATCAATTTTAAAATGGCTTAAAAAGCATATATAGGGAAGGATAGTAAGGTGAGTCCAAGTCCCTAACTTGTCGATTATTGGCTATCTAAACTCCTTACCTAATTATAGTCTAAAATTACTTTGTACATGCAATAAAAATGATCTTGTTGCTTGCGAATTGTGTGTCATTTGTCTCGATTGTTACTTTAAACGTTCTTAGCTTGTTACTTTAAATTTGCTCACTTGTGCACCTTTGGTTGTGTGTGTTGGCTTAACTTGCAAGGTGTCCCTTGACTGACTTGCTTGGTGCTGCTCAAGACAAGTGTCACACGGTCTAGTTCACTTGAAAACTGTCGATCTGTGACACTAAGCATGCAATATACCAAACGTGTGCAAAAATACTAAGTTTTTAAATAAATTTAAAATGAAAAGACAAATCTTAATTAATCATCCCAATTCAGTCAAGTGATCTTTTTAATTGGTTCTAAGAATAAAACTAGCTACACATAATATTGAAAAGACTTGACCTGAAAAATAACTTCATAAATAAAAACATTTATACAAAAAAATAACTTACACAACAGTAATATAGATTGAAGACTATAAAAACTACTAATAAACTAACTAAAAATCTACTCCTAAGGAATGAAACAAATTGATTGGAGTTCTCTAGCCTTCGCCAGACTCTTGGGCTTTGAAGCTCTCTGAGGCTCTCCTCCTTCCTCCCTTGGCTAGCCAATTTAGAGGCATTGAGAAAATATTTTTTTCTTTATTTATTATTATTTATTATTTTTTTTCACCAACATTATTTTATTTTCCTACTCACAATATTTTATTTTATTTTTCCACTCACATTATTTTATTTTATTTTTTCACTCGCATTATTTTATTTTTTGACTCACATTATTTAATTTTTTTCACTCACATTATTATATATATATATATATATACATATAATATATTAAATTAAACTGTGTGCCCGTCGATTTCATTTTGCTTGATTTTAACTTTAAATATGTACAAGGCACAAAAAAATAAAAAATACCAAAATTAAATTAAAAATAATAAATAATATATAAATAAGTATTAACAATAGATTATACTTAGAGACTCTAATAGTACTTTTTAGAGTACAATCAATTATCCTATCACTTATTTGTTTCCCTTTGAATTTACTAATACTTATATTTATATCACTAAACTTGCAGTAAAAAATATATGTATCTCATTAATTTTTAATTATTTGACCGAATAAACAACACAATCTGAACTAATCATATATTTATAGACTCTTAGTTACCTAATTCTCAAAAATTTTCTTTAAAGTTTTGAATTTTGGGTAGCTAAATCTAAATTTAGCTTTTGATATAGTTTATATGTACAACTTTTTTACATGAGCAGTACTTTTTTCGGCATCTTTAATATGATTATTATTTTATTTATTAAATAAAATATATTGTCAATTAAAAAAAATTTCGTACAGAATACTATTTAAACTTTACCCCATTGAATAAAAATTCTCAATTCGCTCTTGTTTGTATGCATGCGGCCATGCATGAGGTATGGGCAGACGTAAACAATGGACTATTCTGGTATAGTATATCACCCATCATGACTAAACTAATTGAGCATTTGAGTTTTGACCGTTGATTTCTAGAATTCCTCTAAATATAATTACCTTAATATATTTGCTCCAATTCCAAAGAATAAAGAAGTGAATATTGAAGACTTTGGTTTCTTTGTGCTGTGTTCTTTTCCCTTCGGCTTTTTTTTTTTTTTTTTTTTTATGATTTTTCTGGTAGAAAGCTCATTAGTAGGTACATGGTTGTGGTTGCTATCATATTGAAGGAAAAATACTTGAAATGTTACGTTTGGTCTATGATTTACTTTGACCTAATTTTTCAGTTTTGGAAACTTTTACTTGAAATTGTACGTCTAAAAGAAGAAATAAAAAACATCAATTAATGATCTCCTACCCACTCAACATGGTTCAAGTTTATATTAAGTCCAGGATTAGCACTTAACATGTCCAATATTTTTTAACTGTAAAATTCATTTTAAATTTTATGTTTCTACTTAATTTCCAGTCACATTTAGTCCAAATTTTGGTCTTTTTTTTTTTGGGTTTGAAATTTTTGCTAGTGTTGAATTACTAAATTCTACCATATGAAATTTTTACTAAATTTTTGAAGAAATAGTTCACACCTGTGCCACATTACCCTACAAGTCTTACATTTCTCTCTCTCTCTCTCTCTCTCTCTCTCTCTCTCTCTCTTACACGCACACGTACACGCCTGCACACTAATGGACGATGGCACCCTTCTAGTCTTTTGGTATTAAAAGATTAACGAGGTTAGTAACACGAGTTACATGGCTCCTGAACTATATAGGCTGAACCTACAGTATAGATCAAAGCTGAGCGATTGGCACCCCCAGGAGAAGTGGGAAAGCGATAAGCCTTCAACTTTGACATTTAATCCAACGGATTATATATGTCTAAGTCTTTGTTAAGCATTTCAGTCAAAATTTAAATATCAATGGCTTACTGTGGCCATTGGCTTCCACTTTTTCCTCACAAGGGCCAACAGAAAACCAAGAAAATTTCAGTTAAAACTGGTCTCCTAATTCCTGTTTTGTCTCTAATGTGGTAAAGTTAAATAATTGATGCATCTGTTGGCCTGCAAGACCAATTAAGCGATGAATGTTCTCCATTGAGTCTACAAACTAATTCAATATTGCACACGATTAAATCATCATATTCGAAAGAGTCAAAATTACACACTGGGCCATTTGATACAACTTTTTTTTTAGTTTTGCTTTTTTGGCTTATAAAAAAAAAAAGCTAGAATTTTTTTTATTTTTTTGCTTTTATAAACTAAAGATAAGTAAAAAAATAGAAAGTCAAAAGTCAAAAAAGATTTGACTTTTTTGCTTATAAACTAAAAAAAATTAGGCTGAAAAGCTCTACTAAACGGGCCCCGGTGATACCAAAATCATGCAACCCCGCGGTCCTTCAGCCTCTTCCATTATTTTGTTATTTTTTTTTTTAGTTTTCCACAGAGTGTCCGAGCTAACTTACGTGTACCTCAACTAATCCCTGTTTGCAATTTGAGCTTGTCGCTGGCCAGAAGATATTGCAATTACCGAGATTCAAACTGGGGAACAAACCCAGTCGAACCTCACAACTTTACCCAATGGTGGACAAGCCACTGGGCCAAGCTTGCTGGTTCATTATTTTGTTGTCTTTGTCGAGAGAAAATGACTAAATTATAAAAATTAAGTAAAAAATTTATGTCTTTATCCGATGAATATGATAATTATAATCTAAATGAAGTGAAGTTTTAGGTATTTAATGGTTGAGGTGTTAGCTAATGTAGTTCCAAGAACAAAGTGATATTCGTATGTGTGAAATAAAAGTAGGGTAAATTACATAGATCTCTCTTGAGGTATCTGTTTAATACACAAATTATTCTTCACATTTGAAAAATTACACTGACTTCCTTTACTTTTTAAAACTTGTAGCAGATTCTCCCTTGCCATCAACTTGCCGTTTAGAGATCCAACCATTTTTGCTGATATCAGAGAAATAATTTTTATAATGTCTAAAATGCCTTTACGAATGAAATTACAAATTTATCCATCGTATAGCTTTCACACGCGTTCTTGCTTTTGATTACACTCTAAAAGTGTAATCATAAGCCCTTAAATTGCACATTGTTAGATTTATATTGTAGTTAATTATCTTGCTTTAGTTCAATAATTGATTTATTATGTATTTTTGTGTATTTTGTAGGTTTTGGAGTGAAAACAACAAATAAGAGCCAAAATGACAGAAGACCGTCCGGACGTACCGTCTAGACGGTACAGCCGTCTGGACGGTGCGTTCGGACGGTTGTCAACCGTTCGGACGGTGCGTTCGGACGAGCAAAAGACCGTTCGGACGGTGCGACAAATGGTGGAGTTCTAGAATCAAGTTTTCCCGTTCAAAGCCAATCCAGAATCGTGATTTTGCGTTCGAAAACCGTTCGGACGGTAAAAATAAGCGTCCGATTGGTGTGTCCGGACGCACTTCGGACACGCGTCGGACGATAAGCGCAGATTTGTCCTAAAACCAGATTCGAACGAGAAAAAGGGAGATAGAGAGTTATGGTTTTGAAAAAGAGAAAGGGGGTGGCGGGAGAGCTCCTTTAAGGTTGGTTTTTGTATAGTTTATTCATTTTTAGCTTAGATTTAGGTTGGTGGTTGTAGTATAAATGTAGAACTTGTAATTTTATTTATTGTAATGTATTTTTTTACATTTTCTTGTACCCAAACCCTCTTTAATGTCAAGTAATTGCTAGCTTAGATTTTTACATGCTTTGTTTTCATTTTCCATGCTTCTATTATGAGTTTAATTAGTTAGTTTTATGTTGGGTTCAAATGTGAAAATCACCTAAATAATTCAAGGAATTAAATGGAGGCATCTCATGAAATAATTGCTATATTTTTCTGGAATTTCATTCTCAACAATTGATTGAAGATAACTTAGAAAACCTAGGTTATTGACTATGTTTGGCTAATCAATGCACAAATCACAAATTTGGTATTGACTAAGTTAAATCAATGGTATTAACCTTTGACTCCCCATTGAACATGTATCTAATTTAAATTGCTTGAAAATAATAGGTTTTCAAAGTTAAATCCTTCGAATTAAGCGCACTTAAATGTCGTGTTTGATTTGAGTTATCAACCCCATTAGAAACCTTGGATGAAATTGGGTGGTTGGATCATTTGAGCCCAATCCCTTTTTAATTGCTTTAATTCTATTTTCACTTTGCTTTAATTTATTTGCCTAGCGTTAATTCTCTTTATTTTCATTGCAATAGTTTAGGAATTCAAAACAACCATCAAAACCCAAAAGATTTTCGGTCTTTTTATTTTTCATTTTATTTTTAGATCGAATTCCCCACATAATTGCAATCCAATCCTAGGTTAGGTTAGTGTGAGTTAAGTGCTAGAGCCTATATTTGGCTAGGTCCCTTGGGAGAGAACGATACCGGATTACCGGTTTATACTTCATCGCGACCCCCGTACTCTTATGGGGTGCTAACTCCATTTTGTAGGAATACCGCATTACGGAGGCGAACCAGCTTTTATATAATTTTTCCTCATCTCTACCATCTCTCTCTCTTATCTCTCATTTTACACCAACCCCCACTGCTCTCTCTCCATTGCAACACATGACAAACCACCTACCGCATATCACCCCTTTGCAATAAAACCTATCTCAACCACCACCACAAACACAACACCACCTAGACGAAACCCACTCATCACCCAAATGAAACCCAACCCAATCTCTATTACCAACCACCATCGCCCCAACAAAAACCCAATGAGCACAACGACCAGAAATAATGGGTTAAAAGAACTAAGTATAGTTCTATGGACATCGAGAGTGGCAATCGCCTTGCAATATGAGGCTATGGTGAGATCAAAGCTGCGACTAATGATGAATTATATAGCAGCCACCTCCTCTTGCTCCACCAATTTAATCGACTCATTGAATCACTACCGGAATAACTATTCTCTCTCTCTCTCCCTCGGTCGCCCCCTTCAATGAGTGTGCTCTATTCGATCTGTTTGAATGGAATTTAAAAAACCCTTGTTGTGTACCTTGTAAATTGAAGTGGGTTTTCAAATTTGGTGGTTAGTGGTCGTGGTGGCCAATATTATGGTGCATTTGGGGAGTGAAGGTTGTGGGTGGAGTGGTGGCGGGAACGGCTATAAGTGGCATGGGTGGCGATGGTGATGGCTATTTGCGATAGGAGGTGAAAGGGAAGTGGTGGAAACTGACGGGTGTGGCATTGGTAGTAGTTGTTGGATTTAGAAATGGCTGGTGGTGATTTGGGGTTTGTGACATAGAAGATGAGGAAGAGGAGGAGTGGTGGAGGTTGTGGTGGTGTTGGATATTGGGTCAAAGATAATCCCGAGAAGGGGGGGGGGGTGGGTGAATTAGGATATTTAAAAATTACCGAATTTTTTGGTTTATCAAAATCAATCCTAATTTAGACTACAATAAACAAGAGATGAGGCAATTGTAAAATCAAATCGTTGACAAATAAGAATAACATGCACAATCGTTTAGCAGTGAACAAGAGATTAACAGAGGTTCGGTTTAATCCTTGCCTATGTCCTCTCTTCATCGATCCTCTCGAGGGTGTTCCATTATGTAATCTTCTCCTTATACAGCTGCTAGTTTTTCTAGTGCCCAGCTCACTATTACATTCAAGGATTTTCACCAAATCCTTACAGCCGAGCAACTTCAACCCAACTCTCGATTTTACAGAGTGTTGTCAAGCTACATTTAAGCTCTTAGGGGTTACAACAATCTTTTTGGAAGTAATAAGGTTACAAGATAATCAGTGTCACTCTTAAAAGTGAAGATAATGCAAGTTACAACTCAATAACTCTTCACAGATACTGGCAGTTGCAGAGTAATGAAGAAGTTTTAGGGTTTTTGAATTTTTACACTTTAAGATCTTTGTCTCTTCTCCATGAATGAGCTTGAACTCATATATTTATAGTTTCTCACAAGAAATAGTCGTTAGAGCCATTGGAGATACATTAAATGCACGAATGGTTAAGATAGTTTTGAAAAATCTGACTGTTGGAGCGTATTTTCGAACTCCCGTTTTCTACTGAGATTGTCAGCAATCTTCTACTGGTGCTGCGAATCGGGCTCCAGGCATTTTTCGATGTAACATTGTCAGCAATCGTTTTTCTGGTGTTGCCAATCTTGACTTGCTACTATATTGGTTAGTGTTCTTTAACGATGTTGTTTGTAAACTTCATTTCGTGCTTCCAACCTTTATCTCTGCTTCTTTTGAGACTTGATCTTCCATATTGTTGTCAGCAAAATTCAACTTGTGCTATCAATCTGTCTCCCTGTCTATTTTGTCATTTTCCTCTAATCAAGATTTTCAGCAATCTGGTTCTCTGCTGCAGTTGCTGTTGCTTTCCACAGATTTTAACTTATCCCCTTTGTTAATCAGTCTTCGATGGTGTAGACATGTCTTGGTTCAACTAATTTTCTTCATAACTTTGAGAACTTCTTAAGTATTTTATACCATTTTGTAGTTCTTGGTTCATCAAGCCATTTGAAGTCAACAATTTGCTTGTGTGGTTTTATTTTTTCATTCTATCAAGTGTTACTAATCTTCTGTATTGGCATCAAACTCGACATACTTCTCACTTAGCCTCCTTTCACAATGCCTTTGAGAATGGCATGTTCAAGCTTGTACAAATCTTTTAGTGGAATAGAAAATGAGGACCGAAGGTCTTCATTGCAAATGAGTTTGTCATAGATATCATCACCCATATCCATATGCAGGTGTCTTCAGTGTCTTCGATCTGGTTAGGACAGAATTTGCTCGATTTCTCACAACTTACTCATATACCCTTTATGGTGTTGGCACTCTTATGAAGTGCTAGCAAGATCGTCTGTTATATTTCACAGTTCATGATTACCCATAAATCTAAACTATTTAAACTAAGCTGCATACTAAAATTAATCATATTAGATTACAATGATTAGGTTTTGTGATAATTAAAATCAATTACTATTAATGGAGACCACCCCTTGGGTCAATATTGGAGGTTGGCTTAGGGTTAAGTTTGGCAGAGAGATACAGAGTTGGGGAGACCCCGATGGACGGTGGTGATGGATCATATTTTTAATTAAAAATAAAAAACGGATTTTTTTTAATGTTAACAAAGTCTTAACTTCATTTATTATGTTAAATCCTTTGCAAAAGAGTAGGGTCCTTACTTGACAAACTCTAACAAGGGAACAAAGGAGATTAAAGTAATTTTTCAAATGTGAAGGATAATTTATGTATTAAACTAATACTTCAAGGGCGTCTGTTTGATTTACCCATAAAAGTATGAATGCAAGCGTGTACTGTTTACTTGAAAAACTTGGAAAACAAAGTAAAACCAATGTCTTGATCACGATGAATGCGATGATTATGTCGGAAATGATGTGAAGTTTTGGGGGTTCAACGTTGGAGGTCTTGCTAACGTAGTTCTAAGAATTAATACTATGTTTGGTATAAAAAAATGGGATAGAATAAAATAATTATTTCTATTTTTATTTTTATGCCCTTATTTGGTATTATTATTTAAAGGTAGAATGACTATTTTTATGGAATAATCATTCTCACGTTTTGTTGGAATGTCCATTTCCTATTTCAAGAGTGAGAATGATCATTCTATTATCATATAAAATAGCATAAAACAAAACTTAGTAAGATTTTTGTTGTTAAATTTCTTTTGAAAAATATAAAACATGTTTCGTAATTAATTTTTTTATTTTAAAATTTTTTAAAAAATAAAATAAAATTTTAATTTTAAAATTTTAAAAAAATTAAAAAGTTAAAAATTTATAAAAATATTTAATAATTAAACTGCCGACACCGCCACCATTACAAATACTTAATAATATATAATAATTAAATAATATATTACTAATATTTTGCATAGACGTAATATTAAATTTTCATATCATACACAAATTTCATTACATTTTATTCTAGCATTGTTCATTGGTCTTACTAAACAAGTAAATGAGAATGACTATTCTATTCCTTTTCATTTTCTTGTAGTAAACATAGTTTAAGTGACATTCTAATGTGAAATAAAAGTGTGAATGCATGCATAAAACTGTTTAATTACTTGAGGAAATTAGAAATTGAAACGAAAATATGTCCAAGACGGAACTATCCTATTTTGACAAAATTGCACTTACATCATATAGATTTTGAATATTTATATTGCAAAAAAGTATATGTTGCCTCCAAAATTTGTAATTTTTTTCTTTGACGTCGTAAAATTTAAAATTTTTTACCTTAGATCCTAAGAAGTTCAAAAAAATTTACTTTGGTCTTTTAAATTTAAGAATTTTTGCCTTAATCCTTCAAACATTTTTACATTGAATTTTTAAAATTCAAGAAATTTAATTAACGCCTTCAAGAAAACTGTAAAAATTTTATCTTAACCTTTCATGACTCTTTCTCAACATAATTTCTAGTTCTACCATGATGACGTTGAAATTAAATAAAGCTAACGCAATGAGTACATGGTGTGTCATGTCCAACGGACCCACATCTAATTTTACATGATTTTTTTCCTTGACAATTGGTTTAGGATTGTCGCAATCGGCACGCCAATAGCATTTTCCTCCGTTACATATTACTTTTTTGTTTTTTTGAAGAGACTCCGTTACGTATTACTTGAGAAGAAGAAAAAATGCTGAATAGGCTTAACCGCAACCCTTTTTGTCCCCATATTTCATGCATGCAATGACCAACGAACTTAAAAGGGTTCTTCATATCTTGATTTGTAAATGAGCTTTATTTGGACAACCAAAGTCATTGTCGGCCGTTGTAGGTAAAGGAACTGATTATATTAACCAGATTAGCACTTCTTCTTCGTCATTTGGGGTACTAAAACAGATTAGCACATTAAAATCATATAGGGGTAATTTTGTACTTTGACTTCTAATCTAAAATCCCCCGATTACTTATCTCCCGGGGTAACTTAATCCCTTGTGTAGGTGATAAAATATAAAAATGATTGTTTATAGCCACCCTCATTTATACAAATAAGGCCCGTATTCTGTAAAACAAATGAAAAGAAATAGGATTGTGTTATGACTTGGCTTCTTCACATTTCTCATAGTAATATTCAGCTTTGGAAGTATGTTAAATTTCGTTGTTCCAACATTTCTCACGGTCTCTTTTTCTCTTTTTCAACTCGAGGAGTCTCTTCTTCACATTGCTTATATTAATATTCGTCTTTGGAAGTATATTAAAGAATGACATGTTCCAACGTCCTGCGTGTGGCATTAAATTAAACAAATCGCAACTACTTGACAGGCATTTTAATATATGATTACTAATTATATGAGGCAGCCTAAAAAATCTATGTTTACATTGAAATGTCGCAGTCCATTTTTTTTAGTTAAATCAATGCTATCATTTCAATCTCAAAGTTGACTTTTTGATGCTCTATTTTGAAGAAATAAAATAACAAAGATATTCCTATGATAGAATTTTTGTTAAATCTAATGGTTTTCATCCATTTTATAGATAAGTCCAAACCACATGGGAATAATATGTTCACTTTTGAACCACATGAAGGTCATCTAATTTACCATAAGGGGGTAAAATGTAATTAGCTGTAAAAATAATTCTATTGGGTCTAAAAACTAATTCCCAAGTCCGTCTAATTTAACGTAAAATAGTAACTAATTTATTTATTAAAACAATGTTAAATAATATAAAATTGAATTACATAGATATGTCAAAATATATAAACATATTATTTTGCATATATTTCATGCTAGGTCGGGCTGGACCAGGCATTAAACAAAATTTTCAAGCTCACCATTAATATAATCGGACTCAAAAAATTCTCAAGTTTTATAAATAATAGGCGAGTTTAAACAGGCCTAGCGGGCCAACGAGCCCATGACTACCCCTAGGGGAAACACACTGGCTTGTGAAAGGAAGAAGGATTATGTGGTGCTCTTGAAAACCGAATAGTTTCTCCAACTTTGTGACCACAAGAAGGTCTATAAGAAGTAAGATTAGAAATATGAAAACAAGGAATTAATACGAGAGAGATGCATGGGAGGGAAAGAAAGAAGTTGAAAGATGTGGGAGAGTTACAAACAATGTGGCATATATATTGAAATCAACTAAAATTATTACATAATCATTTTATCCTTTTTTTGTTAAACAAGTAGCCAGGGCGTAGCATGTAATATGAAAATATTGTTATGATAATTATAGTATAGAATTTAATATTTTCGAAACATAAAAATTAGAAAGAGATTTATGTAATTTACAAAAGCTGAGTTGGGTTGCCGACTATAACGCTATATTTATCAATAATTCTTGGATAATCAATTGTTGCATTTCATCATATAAATGTGACTGGATTTGGATGCAGCTAGGGTTGGGTTTATTGATTATCCCTCTCTAACAACTAAAGCTTCTGAAGCAATAGCAGGTTAAGTAAGGGTAATTTTGTGTGTTAAAGGAACTGATGATATTAACCAGATTAACACTTCTTCTGCGCAATTTGGGGTACTAAAACAGATTAATGCACTGAAATCATATAAGGGTAATTTTGTAATTTGACTTTCAATCCTATATCCCAAGATTAATTCTCCTAAGATAACTTAATTCCGTGTATTGGTGATAAAATGTCCTCTCCGAATTGTTAATCTCCACCCTCATTTATTCAACCAAACGGAGGATAAAACCCGACACAGTATTAGTATTTCAATCCCGCAAAACAAATGACATGAAATAGGATTGTGTTATGACTTGGCTTCTTCACAATTCTCTCATAGTAAGATTCATCTTTGGAATTTTATAAAATTATTTTCAAATCTAGGAGTCTCTTTTCTCTTCTACCTTCCAGCAATTTCGTTGTGACTCAATGACATGTTCCAACGTTTTTTTCAGTCAATGATCTATGGTAAGAAATTATCTACGTCCTGCGTGAGGGATTAAATTAAACAAATCGCAACTACTGATAGGCATTTTAATAATTTATTAGGGAGCCTCAAAAATCTTATGTTTACTTTGAAATGTCGCGGTTAAGCAAACATAAGTCGTTATACTGTGGTTATCCGCGTTAATCGATTGGTTTAACTTTTTACCAACTCTTGATATCTTCTTGTTGAAACTCAGTCCTTCAACTTAATTAATTTATTTATAGTATTAATTAAGAAACAGAGGACTAATTCTAGATGATATATAATATACCTCAATTAGCACGAGTCCAAAAACATTTTGATGGTACTAAATTAGGAACTACAGCGTAACTAAGGAGTTGATCAAAACAGTTAAACTTTAATCATCAGCATTCCAAGTAAAAAATTAATTAAGGGCTTGATGATTTGTGAAAAATGTTTAATAATATGGATATGGGTATGAGCATGGATATGTATCCGATGTGTATTGTTTGATATTAACCTAAGAAAAATGTTTAATAATTTAAATTTATCAATAAATATGCATAATTTTATGCATAAAATGTTCTATATCATATGGCTTCTTTTTTTTTTCAAATTTTTTTGTTTATTGTTGATCTGATTGTAAAGCGCTAAATTAAAAATGGGAATAGCTCTCTCCCTACTCATATCACTGCTTTTTAACATTTCATTTGTATAAAAAATGGGAAAGCTAAGCCTAGCCTGATCCCATTATTCAAGGGTACATCATTTCCTTTTGATCATGAAATTTATATAGAGTTTGTTGAGGAATTTGCCATAAACTTTGGGTGGAAGCATATATGCCACATATTTGGATTCATTTGTTGTAGAAACTTGGGCTCTATTTCATCAGACCATAAACCGGACAAGATGAACAATTTTGATGTTTGGAAATGACTAAGAACACAAACTTCACGATTAAGGAATGATATTTTTTTTTATTTTTTTCTCAATATTGTTAAGAACATCTCATTTTTAAGAAGACTTGAACTTAAGTCATCTCTTGAGAAATGTGGCATGTAGGCCAGAAGGGTGTCCTGGGGTTTACCAATTTTTTTTTTTTTTGGGTCACAATATGATGTAGCGAGTGGTAATAAAAAATCAAAAGATTGAATATATTCCACGATTTGTCAAACTTCACCACGAAGATACAAAAAAGTAAGCAACTACTGTTTATAGTTGTTCACCAAAAACATAAAGAACAATAGGAATGAAGAGAAAATCTTTCTAAATATTATTAATCAAATCCAACATGCCTAGGACGAAGGTCCTAACATTGTATTTGAAGAAAAAACACAAATACTAACCTTAATTACCACAATCAAGGCAAAAATAAAGGAAATAAGAAAATTATCAAAAATAGTAAATTTGTGTTAGGCTCAAATTTGGAATTAGAAATATAAAGAAACTACAAGGAAAAAACCTAGATTAAATTGGATTCGTACAACCCAAGATATTAAGTAATCAATTTTTTCTAAAAATGGCAAAATCACTCTTTGCAAGGCCTAAACGGTGGAATTTGCCGAAATTCCAGTATTTCTCAAAGCAACAAATTTGCGATGAGTTATTCCTAAAATTGCATTGTCCATTAACTTGCTGAATTTCACCTGATTTCGAGATATCTTCGTTGCCAGTCTAATTTGCCATTGAATTGGTCTAAGTACTTGCTTGATTAGTGCCGAACGAGAACTTAAACGAGTGTGCAAGGTCTAGATGTAGGGCGTGGTTTGTCTAATAAATTTCCACGAGGTTGCATATCAAAGCAATCCCTCCCGAGTCCAAATTCACTTAATTATTTTCATTTGTAGACTGCTTTTAGGTTCATATATAATGAGGCGAAGAATTCAAGCATTCTATTTTATAGCTAATTTGGTTAACTTGGAAAGGGGTTTTTCTTGAGTTGCTTGCTAGACCAGCAGCTGCTTGACTCCTCAAACTTTACTTCTAAGTCACTGACTTAATAAGCTACACGTACTTGTGCATTAAGATTGCATCCTCTGAATGTAACTAGTAGTAATGATATGAAAATTGAAAAAAAAAAACTTGATTCGTATTGTCCACATTCGACATGAAATACTGCGAGAGGTGACATATCGTTACACGTGAAAATTAGATTTAGTTATAGTGAATGAATAAGTCTAAATATCATTTTAGAAGTCGAAGCACTTAATGACACAAAAACTAAAAAGACTAATATTATTAAGGGTAATGTTATACAAACAAAAAATAGTTATCACCAAAATGAAATATTAAATGAGAGTTATTCACTTAAAAACATTGCACCCATCATGATGGTATTTATTTACAAAAATGCTATTGTTATATTATTTTGGTAGAATTTTCTGCATAGATTTTTTGAAAAAATAAAATTTTCCTATTATTAGTTATGAATAATTGCCAACGATGACTTACAGTATTATTTATAATAAAATCAATCCTAATTCTACTAGGAAATGAAATAATAAAGAAAATGGGAAAGAGATCTAAAAAAAAAAAGAAATTTAAGTTAAACCAAAACTTTAATACTAGAATCTTAAAGGCACACTCCAATGCAAACCTACTCCAATTTGAGTACTCCTAGATAAACTTATAGCTAAAACATGACTTTTTTTAATAATAAAAATGCTAATTTGAGTGTCTAAACGTTGGTATTAGTTTCCAAGTTGTTTCCGATCTTCTTTTGCTGTCAAACCTCTAAGAATTCTTCAGTAACCTTGGTCCCTGCATCAGGAGACTATACCGGTATGTTTTGCGGACTCTGGAGAGTAGTGATCAAGTGCTTGGAAGAAGCTAATAAGCTCTAGTTAGATTCAAATTATGATATAGGGGATTGATTTATGTATCGACTGTTTTCACATTTACTAGGAAAATAACACAGGAGATACACCGGTCCATGTAAGTTGTGGACATGACTAAATAAGTGCTTTACTAACTTTCTTCAACCCAACCCAAATGGAATTCTCTTCAATTTTGGATAGAAGTACTATTGTTGGAATTGTGCTAATTGCACAATACAAAATCCTATGTATGCAGGCTTAGGAGGAGACTTGAATCATTGTCACCTTACAGCCTGTTTGGAACTTGAGGAAAGGAAGGCAAGGAAAGAAAAAATCACTGTTTGCTATCATTTTCTATTTGATTCTACCTAAAATAGAAGGGAATGGAAAGGGAATTGAAAAATGAGGAAATTTTTTAAATTAATCTCTCTGTCTCTATCCTTCCTCTCCACTTTCCTTCTATTTTCTTTGCAAAATCAAACAGGGAAGGAAACCTATTTTTCTTTTATTTTATCTTTCCTTTCCCTTTCCTCCCCTCCCCTCCCCTCCCCTCCCCTCCCCCAAGTTCCAAGCAGACTGTTAATTACCAAGTCGCTAGTTTTTGTGACCTTGCTTCACTCCCCAAACTTGTGTTCTTGGTGCTACACCCACATTTTTGTTAGAGAAAAAGAAGAGAAATTTTAAAATTAATCTCTCTTTCTCTCTCTTCTTCTCTTTCACTTTCCTTTCATTTTTTTTACAAAACCAAATAGAGGAGGGAAACTACTTTTCTTTTATTTTCTCTTTCCTTTCTCTTCCATCCCCTCCCCCAAGTTCCAAATAGGCTGTCAATTACCAAGTAACTAGTTTTTGTCACCTTGCTTGACTCCCCAAACTCGTGTTCTTGGTGTTATTGGCACATAAAAGCCCATTTCTGCTGAGTCACATTCCGAGAAAGACCCCAAGTTCTTCATGACTGGTACATTAAAATTAAGGATTGAAATAGTGATTGATTGTCAGCATTTGAGCAAGAAAATAGAATTGGAGACCCCAGTCCAAGTTTTAGATAGTGGTCTTGAGTCTTCTTTGCACACTAGAATAATCCACAGGTGAAGAACCCCATTTTTTATAGTGATTTATATACAAGGACTTCCCAACTGTTTGCAGGGTCTAAAACAGGCTGCTGCCGATGGTCTGCTTGGTGGGGTTAGATTAGGACAATTGTGAATGGACCTAGTTTTTTCAATTAATCTGGAAGAAGTGGCATTGCCCAGTCCAACCCGTCAGACATGAATCGTGTATTATCTACTTTTGGAATTTTCGGGGTCTCGATAAGACGTTGAACCGATTATTTGATTTGTGATATGTAATATTTGAGAAACACAACTCATAGAGCACGTGATATCAACTGTAGTGCTGACCGGAAAATGCATGGATCGACATTGAGAAGTTTGAAGGGAGAGATGGAAAATATATACACACACATATATATATATATATATATATATATATATGTATTCTGGTCCTGATTTGATTCTTACAAGATTACGGGTCTTTCACAACAACGCATTAGGACCTTTTACATCCATTTGGAGTATTCTACAAGAAGATCCATTGATGGTTAATTCATTCATTGTTTGTCGATCATGATGTCCTCTCTTTTGTTTTGTTTAGTCTTCTTGTCCGAATTATAAATATTTCCAACCTCCTTTACATTCCACATTTTGGAGTCCGAGTCTTCTCAGGATCAATCCCATTGATAGTAACTCCTCAAGACTTGCCCTTAATGTTGTATGTGGTCCAAAACGCTGTCTATTGACGGTCTACTTGATGGGAAGTACTTGGAAGTTTGAGCATGGATATTGAGAAAAGGGTCGTTATTTTGGAGTTCAAATGGTGTGAAAGTGGACATTAAGTTGAAAAGGGTTTTTACCCCTCTTCTTTCCACAAGTATTCAGACATTCAATCAATTTCTCATTCGAAATCGTGCATCGTTATCGTCCACGCGAACTTAATTACTTTATATATTGCATAAATGATGACTAATCATAAAAGATGACTAGTCACAAAAGTTACACTTTTAGCCTTTTCACCAATAACATTAGGGTAAATACAAAAAAAATAGTACAAAAAATAAACAAAAAATGCCATAGCTGAGTTGTGGACTTCTCATTTTATTAGGTAAATGAGTCCAGTGTTTGATTTCATCCTTTTTTTTTTTTTTTTTTTTCTCTTTTATATGACTAAACTACGAAAGAACACATCAACCTCTTTGATTCCATCAATTAAGGTGTTTTAGTGTCAATCCCATACCACTCCACCAGCATGTAAATGGTTGTTGAATATGATTTCCATAAATCTAATTCATTCATAACCCTCAATTCTTTCATTAAAACAATTTGGTGCCCGGTTTAGTGCAAAACCAATTGTGCCCTAGACATGGGACCAATTTTCAGTGGTTCAGTTTGCCCTTTGAAAATCTCTATTACTACAAGATGGGATAAAAATCCTACGGTATCTGTCTTTTTTAAGTGCATCTTTCCTCTTGCAGTAATATTGAAATATTCTAACCTCTGCCTTGTAGATATCAATATCCCAACGGCAGTTATTTGTTTTACTGTCCTATTGAACATTTAGCCCTACAGGATGGAGCTTCAACTACCAACAAGATAGAGTATTTGATCTACTCAATAGTCATGAGACGCTTTGGACCCACTCATTTGGCAAGGGTTTAAGCGTTCGGATGCATGAACAATGCCGTTCGAACGGTTAAGAAAATCGGTATTTAATCATTTGAACGCATGAACAGTACTGTTCGAAGTAAGTTCGAACAGATATTGTTCACCGTTCGAATGGCATAAAAAAGCGCTCAAACGCCGGGTCATGCCCCCTTGCTATTGGCTTAATATGACTCAATTCGACGCTTTAGATCCGCTCACTTGGCGAGAATTCAAAGCCTGCTAGCCTCTTCCCATTCCTCCTATTGCCTTGTATAAAAAATAAAAAAATAAAAAAAACTTCCAGCAATATTTTTAGTATTCTGTATTTTGTTTTGTTTTGTTTTGTTTTTAATTGTTTTTTTTGTGGGTTGTGAACTTCTGGCAAGCCTGGCAAATTCTTTTAAGCTGTTTTTGTTTCAAACTCATACTCCAGTTCAACTTTGGAGTGTACCTTGGAGGTAGATCTGAATGAATGTTATCGGAAAAAAGGTTTTGGATACAAACACGCACTCTCTCTCTCCCTCTCTCTCTCTCTCTCTCTCTCTCTCTCTCTCTCTCTCTCTCTCTACCCTGGACTTGAGCTTTGTCAATCAATTCACATCCAAAGCATGGTCCCAAAAAAAGAAAAAATGAGAGAAATTTTCACATCCACAGCCAAGGAAGGCAAAATTTTCTGGATGCTCAGATGAGGTCAGACTAAAGTACTGGCAAACTATATATAGATTCCAGAAAAGAAATGCTGCCTTTCAAATTACAGCAATTATTTATGCAAAACATGGATTTGGGCCTAACAGTTCCCTCATAGCTATGGAAATTATAAAACAAGGAGAAGGTTTGGGGACCTAGGTCGAACTCCAGGACAAATTTTCAATGGTACAATAATACCAACTGTTACGTAATCAAAAAAAATATAAATACATTACCAACGATTATTACTTTCCTATTTGATTCCTTTTAAAAAATATGGGTACGGTTTGGGTTGGCCCGCCCCAAACTGTGTATTGGGCCAATAAAACGAAGTATGGGCTGATGAGTTCTATGGGGAATTGGGAGCGTTAAGAGAGAGAGAGAGAGAGAGAGAGAGAGAGAGAGTCATTTGTAAGTATCTCATTTAGAATGCTTTCAAAAATCAAAACTGAAACCAATTCATACGCTGCAGTGGTTAGTTGCAACGGAAATTCGAAGTACCATTTCTTTCTAAACACAGAGAGAGAGAGAGAGAGAGAGAGAGAGGGAGAGAGAGAGAGAGAGAGAGAGAGAGAGAGAGAGTCATTTGTAAGTAACTCATTTAGAATGCTTTCAAAAATCAAAACTGAAACCCCAATTCATACGCTGCAGAGAGAGAGAGAGAGAGAGAGAGAGAGAGAGAGTCATTTGTAAGTAAGTAACTCATTTAGAATGCTTTCAAAAAACGGAAACCAATTCACATGCTGCAGGCAGAGAGAGAGAGAGAGAGAGAGAGTCAATTGTAACTAAGTAACTCATTTAGAATGCTTTCAAAAATCAAAACTGAAACCAATTCATACGCTGCAGTGGTTGCTTGCAAATTAAATCATATCAACAATACAGTTATGAAGTTGATTATTAAGTGATATAAGATCTATCGTAGAAAAATTATGTGGATAAAACCTAGCAAGTTTGAATCAATCTTTGCTTATCAAAAGCAAAAAATAAATTACTAGGATTCAAACAAACCACACAAACAACTAACTTTGTATTTGCCTCAGCAAAAGGATTGTTAAGTTCTTGACGTTGCATGACTATAATTATGTAGAATAACTAAACATTGTAAGTAAGAAAAAAGATAATTTCAAATCACAAAAAATATCATAAAGGGGTCTATTAGTATTAACAAAATGCCCTCTGAAAATAGATTGGGATGATGCATTGAAATTCTCTTTGTTCTGCACATAAACACAAGCCCTAAATATCATTTTTTTAATTTAATTTTTATCTGCTGATTAGCATTTTATTTTTCTTAGTTTTAATAGTAATAGGTCTGTTTTCATATGTAACCTATAGAAACTCACTAATCATTCATAAAATAAATAAAAACTCATATATTTACGAATTAGAATAGGTAAAGTAGAATAACAAAGTGAGGCGAGAGAGATAGATCAATAGTATAATATATTATGCCACCAAAGAAGGAGAAGAACATGTTACCTGAGAAGAAAAGTCTTGCCAGAGATTGCTTTAACAGTCGTGTCTTTAATGATTTGAGTGATTATGGAGTCTTGGATAGTGGGTTTTAAACTTTTAACTACGATGATTTGAAGATTTTTCTTTCTAAACAGTCGTGTCTTTAATGATTTGAGTGACTATGGAGTCCTGGATAGTGGGTTTTAAACTTTTAACTACGGTAATTTGAAAATTTTTCTTTCTATAGCGATTTGGAGATTGGCCTCTTAAAAGTAGTCCTTCTTTTAAATATTTAGTCAACAAATAGAACAGGAAAGGTTGTATAAAAAAATAATAAAAACTCTGTCACTTAAAAAAGAAATTAATATATAAGTGGGCCTCACATCTCACAGTTTTCAATTTGGTTAGATAAAGATTCAAAGTTCTTATATGTATAAAAAAAATATTAAGATAAGTATTGGGTTTAAGACCCATATCAGGGAGGTTTAAAAGTTTTATAAAAAATTATAAAATTTTACTCGATAAATTGTTTATTTTTTTTAGGAGGTTCAGCTAACACTAGATATAAAGTAGAGTCGCCCATGGGCAACGGAAAGGGTGAGGGAGGCTGGGTAGCGGCTGAGAAAGAGTAGAGGAGCGTTGTTTGTTGCCTGTGACGGATGGGGGTGGCAGGGGTGGGCACGGAGACAAGGAAGATGGTGGTCCTGCGGGTTGGGCGCCGGAGTCAAGGAAGAAGGGTTTTAAAAAATACAATTTTAATAATAAAACAATACCTTAACAAGTGGGCAGTAAAGTAATTAAAATGGTACCATTACTGCCGCCTGACCAATCGTCCTGACAAGGGATTTTCGTTTAGAGGAGGTCCGGGTAATTTACTCTAAACTTCTATATATAATAAAGTAAAACCAGGAAAATCTTAGTTCTTGAAATAAAAATTAAAAAAACAAAAAACAAAAACTAGTTGAACTACCATCCCAGCACCAAAAGGCAATGCCAAAGAACCGCCCATTCACAGGTAAAAGTGACCCATAACCCCATAAGCCTACGTACTTGAATTGTCGTCTCTACAGGGCACGTTTCTAACTCCTTTTTTCTTTAGGCAAAGATGAGTCTTTGGTACTAGTCGAAACCCATATGTACCGGCAGCAAAGACAGTACCAGAGAAGCCTATGACGAAGAAACCAGCCACGAAGGACTCCCCAAAACAATTCCTTCCCTACCAACCTGAACCACTCCGGCAGCCGCATCCGAGGCCGCAGAGAAGAAATCCCCTGAGGCAGACACAACATGACTGTTTTTTATAAGAACACTTAAGTTTTCGGAATTATGGGTGTTTAGGTACTCAGCTTGTAATAAGTTATAAGCTACTTTTAAAAAGTTATCTTTAAAAAATAATTTTTTTCAAAAAACGTAATTAGACATAAGTTACTTTTTTAAATCACTCATTCAAACATATTTTTAAAAAGCAATAAGTATAAGTCATAAGTTACTAAATAAATTACGTCCAAACACTTTTTATATAAAAGTTGTTTTCTGAGTTTTGAAACTATTATTTCCTATTTTATTGTTTCTAATTGTTAATGTGAACACATCTCTAACATTTCCAACTTCTCAAACTTCTATTGTCAAAGCCTTCATATGTCCAAGCTTCCATTGTCAAAGCCTTCACATGTTAATTGATTTCGTCAAATATAGATCACCATTGTCGAGGCGAAGTCATGATCAATGGCTAATCTATCTCCATCTTCCTCTCTATATATTCTTCACCATTGTATGTAAATATTGTATCTTGTACAAACGAATTGTATAAATAATATTGTCTCATTTCTCTCTGTTTTTTCTACTGTTTATAATATGGTATCATAACAGAAGATCTGGTGACCTCAAACGAAGTCTCTCTCCCGCTGCTCTGCTTTGCTCAACCGATTCTTGTATTTTCTAGGTTTTCTGCCAACATCAAACCTACTGAATCTCAAATCTGATCACACCATTAGATTCGTCTCCTTGATCGGAGTCTAGTCGTACAAAAATCGTCCCCAGAAACCTCTCCACGTGCCCCCACACGCCGTTCGAAGTTTTGTGTGTCAGATTCACGTGCTGCCCACTTGCCATAGGCTGTCACGCGCTCACCGCCGCCTCCACCCACGCGCTCCCACACGCGATCCCACGCGCGCTCACCTTAGCACTAACGTCAACTGACGCCAACCACGGTGACGTGCTGCTGACGTCACCCCTAAGCTGCAGGTCCGCAGCCTGTCTCCGGTCCAATTCGAACCAGTTCAAATCGATTTTCTCTTCTTTTTGGCCGGTTCGAGTCCTATTTGACTGTTTTCAGACCGGTTCCTGCCTATTTTGGGCCTCCTAAATCTGATTTTGCCCTCAGGTTTGCCTAATTTGGCTCCGTTACTACTGTTTCTTTTGCGTTGGAAGCATTTTTACTGTTGATCTTTTCCTTTTAATTATGTTATCCCACGTCCTTGTACTATGGAACGTCTTGAGGTATCTAGATCTATTGTTGTCACTTTGGAGGTCCTAATTACATTCTTTGGTCTCAAGTTATGTCCAGTTTTCTCAAAGGCCGAAAGCTTTGGCGTTACGTCATTGGAGATATTCAAGCACATGTTCAAAGTGACACTGAACCATCTATAGAATACATTGAACGACTTGAAGATTAGGACAGTAAGAATCATCAGATCATCACTTGGTTCCGAAATACGTCCATTCCTTCCATAAGCCTCCAATTCGGACGCTTTGACATTGCTTCCTCTATATGGGCTTTTCTCGCCCACCGCTACACTACTGCAGATCTTGCTCATCAATATCAACTTTTGAGTTCTCTGCACCGTTTGAAATAGAAATTTGACCAGTCTATCAATGCCTTCCTATCTCAAATGTATATTCTATTGGATTAATTGACTCCATCTGAACCTACTTAGATCTGCTCTGGTGATGCTGCTCAATTTTCTTGCTACTGAGATTAGCAGTGCCTGATTATGTTTCTCATGGCTCTCACTGATGTCTTTGAGCCTATTCGAGCCTCTCTTCTGCATCTCTCCCCTCTTTCTTCCTTTGAACAGGCTATTGTTGAGCTCCTCTCCGAGGAGATTCGTCTTGGTCTTATCCAATCCCCACCTACAGACACAGTTCTTGCTACCTCTAGCTCTTGCTCTAGAGGCTTTTCAGGTACTTCTCACAGTTCGTCCACTTTTGGTGGTTCTCATAACTCTTCAGCTCCATCTTTCAATCCTTCGTCTTACAACGATGAATGTACATTTTGCCATGCTACTAATCATCGTCTACTTACCTGTCCGATTTAGATTTGTCAACATTATCATCGGTGTGGCCTTGGTCACTATCGTAATGACTATCCTAAAAATCCTCATCATCGAGACTTTCGCCCTAAGTCTGCTACTGCTACTGCCACTACTACAGATTCTGATGTTCCCACATCTTCCTCTATGATCAGTGTCAGTGATCTTTCTACACTCCTTCAGTAGTTCATGACTACCTTTGGTAATCCACCCCCTACTGCTCTGTCTGCCACTTCGGGTATTTCTTTATGGTTTTATGATTCAGGGTGTAGCAATCATATGACTTCTGAATTGTCTACTTTCTCTTCCAAATCCTCTATGTCTACTCTTCTTGTCGTTTATACTGCTGATGGATCACCTATGACTATGGACCACATTGGTCATGTCTCCACTTCCACTCTTGCACTTCCTCATACTTATTATATCCCTAAACTCACATTGAATCTTATCTCTGTCGACCAATTATGTGATCTGGGCCTTACTGTCCTTTTCTCTTCTACTGGTTGTGTTGTGCAAGATCTGAAGACGGGACAAACTCTTGGGATAAGCCGTAAACGTGGTCGACTGTTTCAGCTCATTCACCTTCATCTGCCTACTTAGACTGTTGTTGTCACCTCTACTAGTGCTTCATCTACTCCCAACTCCTCTCTTGATATCTGACACTCACGATTAGGTCATGTCTCTATAGGTCGTTTACGCTTTCTTTTGTCTTAGGGTGTTTTAGGCTTTGTCCCCAATAAATACCTTGATTGTCAATCCTGTCAACTTGCTAAGTAACCAGCTTTATCTTTTAATAACAGTACTTTTTTTTTCTTAGCTCTTTTTTATTTAGTCCACTCTAATGTTTGGAGTCCTTCCCCCACTCCTACTATTAGAGAATCCAAGTATTTTGTTATATTTGTCGATGATTTCTCTAGATATAACTGGATTTATATCCTGCAAAATCGATCTCAATTTCAACAAACTTATTATGATTTTGCTTGCATGGTCAAAACACAATTTTCTCGTAACATCAAGATCTTTCGATCTGACAATGCTCATGAATATTATGATAACTCTTTTCTTGCATTTTTTCGTGAGCATGGGACCATTTCTCATCGCTCTTACCCTGGTACTTCACAACAAAATGGTCGTGCTGAACGAAAACATCGCCATCTCCTTGATACAACCCGTACTCTTCTTATCTCTACCTCTTGCCCTGAACAGTTTTGGGGTGAAGCTGCCCTTACTGCTACTTACACAATTAATCGTGTACCTTTGGCTCATCTTGGTAACCTCACTCCCTATAAGCGTTTGTATGGTACTCCTCCTGATTATCATTCTCTTTGTGTTTTTGGGTGTGCTTGTTTTGTCTAACTTCAGCTTCATGAGCACACCAAATTAGAGCCTCGAGCTCGTCTTTGTTGCTTCTTAGGCTACGGGATTGAGCATAAAGGTTATCGTTACTGGGATCCCCTGTCCAAACGCCTTCGTGTCTCTCGTCATGTTGTCTTTTGGGAACATAAGACATTTTCCTCCTTATCCCCTTTTCATTTATCCTCTTCTTCTTCCACTCCTTATTTCACAGATCCTATTATTAAGCTCTTTTCTGAGGATATTGATTTACCTACTACTGAGACATCTACTGTACCGTCTGTTACTGTCTATCTAGAGGAGTCTCCGTCTGCTGATCCTGCTCCTCTTACTAATGCTCCATTGTCTGATCCATCTTTGCCCTCTTCATCCACTCCTTCTCAATGTCGTGCCCAAATTTTTTACACTCGAGAAATACACACACAAATGAAAAAAATACTGTACTCTCTCATTAGAACTCACCCTCCTAGAAGAATGAGTACGACTAAGTTTGAATTGAAAATTGGTTTGAATTAAGGGCTTTTAGAAAACAATTTGGAGTCACCACCTAATTTGATTAAGGTGAGTTAGGTCACCTAAAAACTAAGCATAATTCAAAAACTACACTTAGGGTTTTTGAAAAAACAATTTTAAAAATACCTCCTCAAGAGAGGGTTTTTGAGAAAACAAGTTGTTTGACAACCTTTGGAAAATATTTAGCCCTTTTTTTGAAAATAACTTCTTTTGGTCTTTGAAAACAGTGATTCTTGGTTCGAAGGTTGGTTATGTGTAGGGAAGACGCACTAAGCCATCACCCTACCCCGCCCTTGCAGTACCTACATGTCTATTTATCCTAAATTCACCTATGAGAGTCTTCAACTAACAACTGTTCAATCCTATCCACTTTGGAAAACAATATTTGAAAAGAAACTAACATAATGCATGATATGCAAGTGCAAAAAAAGAGACTTGATTTGGAAATAGATTTGAAAAGAATTTGATTTGATTTGAAAAGAAAGAGTTAGAAGTTTGAATTTGGAAAAAAGATTTTGGAAATTGAAATTGAAGATTGAAAATAGAAATAGATCATGGAATTGGAAACTTGAAAAAAATTGTAGAATTGGAGATTGGAAAGAAGTTGTAGAAATAGAAATTTGAAAAATGTTGTGGAATTAGAAACTTAAAAAAAGTCGTGACCGCGCCAATGGGAGTTGCCTACGTATCATTTTGGAGGAATCAGGTCAGTCGTAGTTTGGACAAGAGTCCAATAAAAAATAGAAGGTATGATTGGAAGAGAGTTGAAGTTGGAATTCGAATTAGAATTGGAGGAATAGGAAATTTGGACTTTGATTGGAAGATTTGAAAAGATTGGTTTTGAAAGACTTGGTTTTAGAAAACCTAGACTTAGGAACTTAGAAAAGAAGGATTGGACTTGACTTGGAAAGATTTTAGAAAAGATTTGACTCGAATGTTGGACTTGGAAGATTTGGAAAGATTGGATTTAGGAAATGTTCAAATTAGAAAAGGTTCAAATTAGGAAAGTGTCATTTTAGGAAAGTTTCATTTTAGAAAATTTTTAGTTTAGAAAAGTTTCAACTTAGAAAAGCTTTGACTTAGGAAAATTTCAACTTAGGAAAGTTTTGAATTAAGAAAGTTTCATTTTAAGAAAGGTTTTGAAATAGGAAAGGTTTTGAAAATAAGAAAGTTTTGAGTTTAGAAAGTTTTAGATTTGGAAAGATTTGAAGTTTTAGAAAAATTTAGAATTTAGAAAGATTTGGGTTTAGAAAGATTTAACTTAAGAAAGTTTTGAATTTAGAAAACTTTGAATTTGGAAAAATTTGAAATTTAGAAAGTTTAAGATTTAAAAAATTTTAGAGTTTGAGTTTTAGAAAATCTTGAGATTAGGAAATGTTTGAATTTAAGAAACTTAGATTTGGAAAATTAAGATTTGAAAAGGGGTAGAATTAGGAAAGGGTTGAATTAAGAAAGATGTGGAAGTTGAGTTTTAAAATTTAGGAAAAATTTTTATGTTCAAGTTTTGGAAACTTAAAATTTAGGAAAGTAAAAGATTAGGAAAGACTTGAATTAGGAAAGGTTTAGACTAGGAATGATTGAGATTCCTATTTCCTAAAATAAGGGATTGGATTTTATTTCTAAAAAGAGATGTTTTGATTTTATTTCCAAAAATGGAGGATTGGATCTAGTTTCCTAAATGGGAGATTAGGTTTAGGATTCCTAAAGGGAAAATAGGATTTGACAAGGATTTGGAAAGGGAAGTTTTAGAAACCCTAGATTTGAAAGACTATAGTTTTGACGTAGAAAATAGGTTTTGAAAATATATATAATTTTGATATAGAAAATAAGAGGTTTCGGAAACCTAGGTTTTAAGGCAAGTTCGAAAACCATGTTTTTGGAAAGAAAAATTAGGGTTTCCTAATCGTGGGTTCTAGGGCTTGACTTGGGCACCAAGAAAAAGGATTTTTTTGGAAAGTGAGTTTTTGGAAACGAAGATTTTTTGAAAAAAATCCTAGATAGGAGTTTCTAGAAAGTGAATTTTGAAAAAAGAGAGTTTTTGGAAAGAAATCCTAGAGAGAAATTTCTAGAAAGTGAATTTCGAAAAGAGAGAGTTTTTGGAAAGAAATCCTAGAAAGAAGTTTCTAGAAAGTGAATTTCGAAAAGAGAAAGTTTTTGGAAAGAAATCTTAGTGAGGATGTTTTTAGAAAGAGATTTTTAGGAAAGAGATTTAGGAAGAGATTTTTCTAAGAAGGAAACCTAGGCAGTGTTTTTAGGAAAGGAATTTTGAAGAGAGTGTTTTGGAAAGGAGTTGAAAAGGAGTTTTTGAAAAATAGATTTTTGGAGGGAACTTTTGAAAACAATTTTGGAAAGGAGAGTTTTAGGAAAGCATGTTGAAAATGAGGGTTTTAGAAAGAGAGACTTTTGAAAAGAGAGTTTTTAGAAAGTATAAAAATGTCTCACTTTCCTAAAGCGATTCTAACCATAAGAAGGCTAGAACCACTTTAAGAAAGTGGTTTTGAAAATAACAAGGATTTGAAAATATGGACCATAGTGGTCACTTTAAATGTAACACTTTTCTAAAGCAACCTTAGCCATGGAAAGGCTAGAATCATCCTAGGATTGTGATTTTGAAAACAAGTTTTGAAAAAAAAGATTTTGATACAATTTTGAAAACAAGTTTAATGTAAGTTTTGAAAACTAATTTGAAAACGATTTTTGGAAGAATGCAAGATAATGATATGCACAATGCAAATTAGGGTCGTGAATATGCAAGGTTAAGACTTCACCACATAATTAAGGGGGCCGAACCCACGTGATCTCCGATTAGACTAAAAGAAAGCCCCCAAACAAGGTGACCCTCCAATAGTCTAATCCTACAAATGGACCAAGAATTCCCTTGTTTCAAACATGCAAAGAAAGGAGGGGAAGAAGATGGGAGATTAAAATAGAAGAAAACCCAAATGGGTTAGGAGAGAGAAGAGAGAGGGAAAAATGCAGAAACTTAAAGAGAAAGCCGACCGTATCTTGTTTATTTCACTTTGCTTTGAGCGTCTTGCTTTCTTGCTTTTTCTTCGGTCTTCGCTTCAGTCTTCGAGAGCTTTGTCTTGGTCTTTGAGAGCTTCGAGTTGCAGTAATCCAAGTCTTCAATGGAGGGTTGGAGGTTAGTGTATAAGTGTATGGGAGTGTGTATGAGTGTATAGGAGGCTAGGGTTTGTATATGGTGGCTAGGGTTTGGAAAACCTAGAGAAGCTAGGGTTTAGGGGGGCTACGAGCTTTGTGTATCAAAAAGTAGGGTTTTCAAACTGAGTGTGCGGACCTCTTTTACGCTGGAGGAGGCTCTATATTTATAGAGATGGGAATGCACTAGTGCCTGTTGTAGTGGCACCAGGCCAAAAATTACACTAGCGCCACTATTAGTGGCGTTAGGCCATTTTTTGGCTTGGCACCACTACTAGTGGCGCCAGCCATTTAGGAAATGTTTAAGGTCGGCAAGCAACGTATCTTTAGAAGATTGGGGTGCCTGTACTAGTGACTACCATGTAATTTTTAGCTTAGCTTCACTAGGAGTGACTCCGGAAGGTCTGGGGATGAATTGAAGGGGCCAGGAATGACTCGGAGAGCCGGAAAGGGACAGGAACCCTTAGAATAATGTCGCGGGGACAAAGGACTTGAAAAACGATGATGAAATTTGTTAAAAGGGTTGGCCAAGCCATTAGGGGCAAAACAGTCAACCGGGCTGAAAAACTGCCGGGACGGACTCGGAATGTCCCAAAAGGAGACTCGAGGTTTGGAAATATTATTTAGAATGTTCCCAAAGGTTACCAATTTGATACCCAGAGCCGGTGTGGTTGGAAAAGGCGACCGGCCCGCAAGGGAAAAACGGTCATTTTGCACCGGGTTTGCCAGAATTGACTCGGAATGATCCGAAAAGATAAAGGAAGGCCAGGAATACTAGAAGGAGCATTCCCGAGAGGCTACCAGTTTGATACCCAGAGCCGGTGTGATTTCCGGGGCACTCAGATGCCTAAGGGTAAAATGGTCATTTTGCTTCAAGTGAGCCTTACGGGCCCGGGAAGCAACTGGTGAACTAAATTCAAGTTTAGAAGGTAGGCTAGAGTCTGGATATGCGTGTGATGTGTAAAAGTAAGCCCAATCGAACTAGATATTGCTGAGCGGAAAAAAATGGGGTGCTTACACTTACCTTTGTGATTATCACTATTTCTCCACCATTCTTGCTCATCACAAGCCTTGCTCCTATCACGAGACTAGTTCTAACCCTCTTTGGCAGCAAGCTATGGATAATGAATTACAGGCTCTTGCTAAGACGCACACTTGGAACTTGGTTGATCTTCCTCTTGGTAAATCTATGATTGGGTGTCGATGGGTCTATAAGGTCAAAACCCGTTCTAATGATTCTGTGGAACATTAAAAAGCCCATCTAGTTGCCAAAGGTTTCACTCAAGAGTATGGCATTGACTATGAGGAGACCTTTGCTCCTGTTGCTCATCTCACTTCTGTTCGGAGCCTCATTGTTGTTGCTGCTAGTCGGCATTGGCTTTTATATCAGATGGATGTCAAAAATGTCTTTCTCAATGGTGATCTCTCTGAGGAAGTCTATATGCAGCCTCCCCCTGGTTTTCCTCACTCTCCACATCAGGTCTGCAAACTTCGTCATGCTCTATATGGTCTTAAGCAAGCTTCTGGTGCCTGGTATGCTAAATTCAGTTCCACCATTAGTGAGTTTGGATTCTCTTCTAATGATTATGATTTGCTCTCTTTATTCGCAAAACTCCATGTGGCACTGTTCTCCTGCTACTCTACGTGGATGATATGATTCTCACTGGAGATGATGTACATGGTATTTCTGAGCTCAAAGATTTTCTTAGTAGACAATTTAAGATGAAAGACCTTGGTCCTCTCAGTTACTTCCTTAGTCTGGAGATATCTTCTGCTTCTACTTATTACTTTCTCTCTCAAGCCAAGTATGCCTCAGATCTTCTTACTCCTATTGGTCTCACTGATAGTAAGATTGTTTCCACACCTTTGGAAGCTAATGTGCGTCTTACTCCTCTAGATGGTGAGCTTCTATCTAATGCTACTCTCTATCGGCAACTTGTTGACAGTCTTGTCTATTTTACTGTTACTCGTCTTGACGTTGCCCATGTTGTTCACCTCGTCAGTCAATTTCTGTCATCGCCTCGCTCCACTCACTATGCTGCTGTTCTTCACATTTTGCGTTATGTTAAGGGCACTCTCTTCCATGGTCTATATTACTCTCGTCACTCCTCGCTACAGCTTAATGCCTATTATGACGCTGATTGAGCTGGTGACCCTACTAATCGTCGTTCTTCCACAAGCTTTTCTTCTTTCTTGGCAATTCTTTCATTTCTTGGTGTTGTAAGAAACAGACTCTTACCGCTTGCTCTAGCAATGAGGCTGAGTATCGTGCTCTGGCTGATACTACTCAAGAACTTTTTTGGCTTCGATGGTTACTTCAAAAAATGGGTGTCTCTCATTCTGGTACTACTATTCTTCATTATGACAATCGCAGTGTGATCATGATAGCTCATAATGATGTGTTTCATGATCATACTAAGCACATTGAAATTGACTGTCATTTCATTAGTCAAGATGTCATGGGTGGCACAGTTCATCTTCTCTATGTGCCATCTATTGCCCAAACTGTTGATATCTTTACCAAATCTCATCCCACGGGGTGGTTCCATGATTTGGTTTCCAAACTCAATTTGGTTTCTATATTACCACCTTGAGTTTCCCGAAGGGGGGGCTGTTAATGTGCATACAACTCTAACATTTTCAACTTCTCAAACTTTCATTGTCAAAGCCCTCACATGTCCAAGCTTTCATTATCAAAGCCTTCACATGTTAATTGATTTCATCAAATATAGATCGGCCATTGTCAAGGCGAAGCCATGATCAATGGCCAATCTGTCTCCCTCTTCCTTTCTACATATTCTTTACCATTGTCTGTAAATATTGTATCTTGTACAAACGAATTGTATAAATAATATTGTCTCATTTTTCTCTGTTTTTTCTACTGTTTATAACACTGAGAACACAAAGAACAATAAGTTTTTACTTCTTTTGCTTACGAGAGCAATATAAACGAAAAAAAGAAAACGATGCCAAACATGAAATATATTGCTTGTTTAGTTTCAATCCGACTGAACATATGCAACTAAACATTATGATTTAGAACTGTATATAACTTATGGTGTTCTTAGAAAAGGGTATTTCTTGTTTTATTTAGTAATGGAAGCTTTTTATATTTTAAGCCCATTCGAATACCCGGTGGCGAGATTTTTCTATTAGCTATGGCTTGATCCAGCTTGAAGATGATGCCACTGGTAGAATTCTTGATCAAGCACAGAAGGTTTTGAAGGAAGAATACTCATGGAGCAACCCGAAACCTAAACAAGATTGAATTCATTTTTTTTTTTTTTGGTGCAAAAAATTAATATGTACTTAGGTTACTGCACATACCCTATAGAGAGCATTGTCATGCAACATCCACAATCATCTATGGATATGTCCGGCGCCTGTTGTTTCCAAAGGTTTACCATATGAGTACTCTTATTTTGTTGTATCCACTAAATTCATCCTTCAAATTTTTGATTTCTAACCATAAAAGATTCAGATCCTTAGACCTATCGACTCATTCAATCCTTCATTAGCTCATCCAAAGGTAAGGGTTTTCCAACTTTCTGTTCTAGTATTTTACCCTACTTGCACTTATTTTTCAAACTAGTGACAATTTAAAAGCAACTCTGAATTATTCAAATTCCTTCACCTATCAAAAGAAAATATTCATATTCATTTTTCTTGGCTTTGGGTTGATATATTTGTTACCCGATCCTTCAAAAACTTTTCTTGCATGAGAGCAATCATTGGGTGCTTTTGGAGCACCACGTCCAAAAGCACCGTGTCACCCTGGCCGCTGCTGCCTCATCCTCCTCTTACAACGCCAGGTCCCCTTTCTCTTCATGAACATTGTGCATGGATTTGCCCAAACCCAATGGCAACAATAGAGCTATTCTAAGTGAGAAATTATTCAGTACTTGATGTAGAATGAGTTGTTGAAGAGTTCAGATAAGTTTGGGAGGAAAAAAAAAATTCAATCGGCATTGAAACACAATCAAGATAAAACTGTTATTTTTTCGGACTATCTCAGAATCGTTTGAAATTTGGTGAGTTGATCTTAAATTGCCTAGGAAACAAGAAGTCATGATAACTAAAAACACGAATATTATTATATCTGAATTAATATCAACAAGACTTAACATCCCTAATTATAACAAAACTAACTCTAGTTCTTCTAGAGAAAGAAATACTAAAAAAAATAGAAATATAATAAGGCAAACGAATATTATTAAATCTAAATGAATGTCCATAAAGACTTACGTCTCTAATCATAATAATACTAACTCTAATTCTTCTAGGAAAAGAAATACTAAAAAAAATAGAAAAAAAAATAACAAGGCCTACGTCACGATGATAGCAGTGAGTATTATTTCCCCGGTCATTTTGGATCAACTCATCAAATTTTAGGAGATTTCGAGATAGTTCTAAAAAATGACAGTTTTATCACCGATTGCGTTTTCGGTGCTCATTAGACTTCTTTTACTTCCAAACTTCTAGAAATTGTTCAATATCACATTTTATATCAGTATTTTTGAAGTACTACATCTCCCCTGCTTCACCTTTTAATGGATAAACAAAAAAAAAATTATATTTAATTAACGTCTTTAGAAAAAAGTGAGTAAAGCCGGCGGATTCAAGACAATATTGTTAAGCTGGGCCAACTCCTTCCTCTCTTTCTATAAAAAAAGCCCTTCTTTTTATAACTCTATCCAGTTCAGGCTTTAGTTCCTTCTCCATCCACTAGTGCAGCTTCCAGCTCTATGTCGCTTTAGTCGCTTGACTCGGTCTTCTAGAATGATCAAACCCGCAATTCACATGGTTCACGGGATTACAACAGGCTACGAATTCAACGTGGACGTCTTCAATATATATATATATATATATATATGCGAAATATACTTGACTTATATAATAATTAACGTTTGAAAATTATAAGTTCGAGAAGTAAAAAAGTGTGAGAAATCCCGGTATCAACTGTCATTATCAACTAATAGATGGATGATGATGAAATTTCAACCTGCCTATGTATGGTAGAGAGTCATGTAAAGAAAATGCTGGCCTTGGTTATTTTTAAATCTCCATGCTTTCAACTATTATAGTTGAATATTACAGCATGAGCTTTTCAACATTCATAAGTTATATGGAGCGACCAACAATGTGATTGGTTCACTATGTAAGAACTCGAATTTTCTCGTTTAATGCTTGGATTCAAGTTTTCATTATTATGAGACTAAACCTACTATTCAGCACTCAAAGTATGCTAAAATACCTAAAATGTACCCCCGACATAGGTGCGGTGACGCCTTCTGTAAATGGTTGTATAGCTAAAGGGCAATACTCCCTCGCAGATATGTAAAATAGCCTATCTACATTCATAGTATACCAAAAAAATAAAATAAAAAATGGAGTTTTGATGACTTTCCATAAATCAAGGTCCATGATGGTATTAATCACATATGAAAAATGATATTCCTCTAGAAAATTTGTATAGAAAATTTCACATGATTGAATGATGTGATAACAGCATTTTTGTAATTAAGAGTCATCATAATGGGTAATTTATTTTAAAATAAAATGGCTCTCATTCAATCATATTATTTTGTTAATAAATTTTATATAAATTTTTTAATTGTATAATAGTAACCATATTAATAATCACAATGCTTTACCAAGATCGGTTCAAGATGCATGGTCGAAGTTAAAGAAATCATGCCTATGTCAAAAGAAAAAATAGCCATAATCACAATAAATTATTCCTAGTAAAGCACAGCCCAGTTATGCATCGCAGCATTTGAATGCATTTCTCAAACGACATATGGACAAATTCGGAAGTGGATGGCTTAAACTATGGATAATAAATGCCTCTTAAGAGGATGGATGATCAAATTTTCTAGTAGACCAATTAAAGAATTAATCTTTACCAAATTAAAATATATATAATTGTCCAATCCAAGATGATTAGCTTGATCATGTTCTCGTTTTTTAATGGATGGGACAAAATCTTTTGATTTGCCCTCATAATTATAGATCAAAACTTCACCATCACCATTATATTAGTATATGCATGTATTTCGTTTGAATAAACTAACTTAGGGTAAATTACACTCATGACATCTGAGGTTTAATTTAATATACTTGGCCCCCTATGGTTTTAAAAATTACACAGACTTTTCCTGTCTAACTTCATCTCTTAATGGAGTTCAGGAATGCCCTCAAATTACACTTACACCCTTACTCTTTTTTTTAATGTTTTTATCGCATCTTTGTTGATCTTTTTGCCAAATATTCACTCCAAGGACAAGCTCGTTCCCCAATATCCAATCAGTTTGATTTCTTGATAACGCTTGAGAAATTGTGCAGTTTTTACCTAAAAAGGTCAACAGTTTTTACCTAAAAAGGAGAAAGAAAAAAGTTTGCTTAAATGGGCATTTATTGTTTTCAGGTTAAACTACCAATGGGGCTGTACATAAACTTAATTTTAGGCACTCCTTATATCTCAACAGAAAAATAATTAAAAATGGGACTATGCACATGTTTTGGATTTAGAATAACTATATGTCACTCGAAAAATAATGTTCGGTCCCATTATATATATGTAGTATGTATCAATCACACTCTTATATGTAAACGTTGAATATTAAGAATGTATTACTAACTTTTACAAAGTACTTTAGCACATAGTGTACACAAAGTTAGATGACTTTAAAAAAAAAAAAAACCTGTTCTAAAAATAGAGGTACAAGTATGGTACCCCATCGCCCCCACCAGGTTGTATTGAGCCTCACACCATTCCCACACCTACCGCTTCCCCTACTGTTCTTATATTGGGGTTAAAGTTAAGGATTATAGCGCAGAAGGTGACATTAGATGTATGTTCAATCCCAACAAAAGGCTACCGTGACTCGAACCCAGGTCTAGACCCACCAGGAACGAATTATAACCGTTAAACCAACCCCTTGTTGATCAATTTTAACACTTCATTGATACATTTGGAAAGAGTGACAAAATCTCATTTGAAGACATTTAGGGTGACGGAATCTAATTTTCAAATAGATATGGGTCTAAATCCCATTTCAGTAAACATTATTTCCCCATTTTCAAATACTGGTCCCTAAAGTTAGTACGTGACATTGGCAAAAAAAAAAAAAAAAAGCATCAATTTTCCATTGTCAAAACCTTGTCCCAGTACCTAGATCCTTAGCCTCTCCTATTAAAAAAAAAAATTTATTCAATGCTTTCAAAACATCATAGTTATAATGTTACACTTATATCCTATTAAGTCAAATACCCCACATTACAGGTGGGAGACTGAGGTGAAACATTATCACGTAATGCTATAGTAACGCTATAATAACATTGAATAATTTTTCTTATGAAAATGCCTTTTTTCTTATTCTTCTGCTTGGCCTATGAAAGTGTCATACTAGAAAGCAGGCCAATCCCTTTAGGCTATGGTCAACTTAAGTACTATATTATATATGTCAAAAATAATAATAATAATAAAGCTAATTGAAAAACTGCAGTCGTTTTAGCTTATAAAGGAAGGCGGTCCCAAGGGAACTATAGATGGTCCCACCAATCCCATGTACGCATCTGGACCGCCAATGCCAACACAAAAAACAGAACAAGTCCCCCAAGAAAAGAATTAAGAAGCCAAGTCAAATGGAGAGAACTAACCAGCTAGTAGTTCGGACCTACACCAGTTTAATTTTCGTGGACTTTTCACCAATAGCCCAAATCTGACTTGTAGAGAGAGAGAGAGAGAGAGAGAGAGAGTGAATGTTGATGTTGAACAAGTCTTCGTCTCTTCCTCATACTCCTCTTTCAGTTATGGTCTTGCAGTCCTATACAAAACCTATTTAAAACTCTTCTCCCCTCCGATGTTGTTCGAGCTTTCGTGGACAAAAGTTAGGGAAGCATATGGCTGCCGGAGGAGAAGGAGCGGCGGCGGCGGCGGCCACCACTACTCGCTCTCTGATTGAAGCACCCACTTGGGCTTTGGCGACTGTTTGCTTCATATTCATCTTCCTAGGCATCTTCATCGAATATTTGATCCATCTCCTAGGCCAAGTAAGTAACAGTTAATAAATCTCAAGAACTAAAGAATATTTAAAAGTACTATAGAAAATATTAAACCTATATAATCAAGAGACTTGTAGTATTTGTTATGTTTTGTTAGAATGATCTTACTTGATTATGTTTGGCTTGGTTTGGTTTACCTGGAATTGTAATTTGATGCAGTGGCTAAAGAAACATCGAAAGAATGCCTTGTTTGAGGCAGTAGAGAAGCTAAAATCAGGTGGGTTTCAATAATTTTCGCGAAACTTTTGGAATCTATGTTTAGAAAAAACTTCAAGGAGGATTGACTTTAACGGCCAGTAAAACGGCATCCTAACACATTAAGTATAGTGCAATAAACTTTTGGGATGATTTGAACTCACGCTTCTCTCAAGTTGTATCCAAACACACCCTTAAATTTTAATTGTTCATTTTTTATATTTTAAGATCACCATCTTCATGATTTTGATTAAATTTTGCGAATTTGATGGAGTTGGTGCAGTTTTGATGCTCTTGGGGTTTATGTCTCTAACACTGGCCGTGACTCAAAGGACTATTCCCAAAATCTGCATACCAAACAGAGTTGCGAATTCCATGCTTCCATGCCGTGAAATCACACAAACTAAAACAACCAAAGCGCTGGGATCATATGAAGATAATATATCACACCAGGAGAGACAATTGGCAGCCGATTCTTCCTTGGATCATTGTGGTTCTAAGGTATTTTCTTTGCTCATACAGTACTTGAATGAAAGGTTTTCATGGTTTTTGCATCCAGATAATTTTATACATATATATATATATATATACATTTTGTTTTGCAGGGGATGACTTCTCTTATATCATCAAAAGGGATGAATCAGCTTAGTATCTTCATCTTCGTATTGGCAGTTATGCAGATTGTGTATAGTGTTGCCACCATGGCTTTGGGAAGGGCCAAGGTACAAATTACACTAATTACATATATACATGCATTGTTTATAAATTATTTCAGAAGTGTTGTGTTTGTTATAGATGTTTCTAGCTAGTGAGATTTGTTATTGTGAAATGACTGAATGCTGCCACATTTACCACATAAAGCAAAAGGAAACAACCAAAATACATACATACATATATATATATATATATACGTATATGTATATATAGCATAACCACACCCAAGTCAAACCCAGTTTGCAAGTCCACAAGTAGTGGAAAATTTTAATGCCAATTAAAGTCCTCAGCTAATCTCCCATCCTCGTGGTAAACACGATTCCTTACACAACGTTAGTGCCAATAAAAGTCGTTTCAGACTTAGTACCACACTGGTCCACACACTTCTTAAGAGAGTAATGCGAACGTAAACGTAAAAAATAAAGAAAATGCTAGACTTACAAAAAATTTATACAAAATTACATACAAAGTGACTAACATTAAACGTGTGCTATGCACAAATTAAAAGAATAGATGCTAAATATAAATATTTTATAAAAAATAAATTAACAATTCTATATATTTGAATCTTACACTAATTAAATGATTCATGTTAAACTATAATAATTAATATAGTCATGGAATTTATTGTAAAAATAGATTGTGAAAATTTCTTTAACTTGTAATAAGAAACTAAGTTTTAGTGTGAATATTTTAAAGTCATTTTTTTTCTCTTAAAATTTTTGCTAAGGTGAGTAAATTTTAATTATTTGTCATGGTCACATATTTTTACCTTGACTCTTCAAAATTGAAGAACTTTTTAGTTTGATTCCTCCTCAACAAAATTTTTAGGTCTCCACTGCACTGCACTGCAGCAAAATGGCTTTGATAGTATAAAGGTTATTATTAGTTGAATAAAAATTTGATTTTTTCCAATTCAGAGGCTATATTGATTAAATATATAAATCATAGATTTAGGTGAATTTTCTATTGAGTGCATTTAATGGTTCACCAATAAGCTTATACATAGGTACTCAAAGCTAAAATTTTTACTTACAAATAATTTATATTTTAAAGTCAAAAAGACTTTATTTATCATCAGTTATCTAATATGCTTAATTAGTAAAATTTTCATATTTATCTTAATAAAGAAAATTATCCTTAAATTATAAATTTAGAAATTTAAGTATTTAAAATGGTTAGCATCAATAATTTAATACATGAGTGAGTTATATCAAATATTATTCTGAGTCTATTAATTATCTTTTAAAAATAGTTACTTTAAATTTTAGAAAGTGTCAACTAAAAAAATATTACTTTATCATGTGTTCATAGTTAGACTCGGCTAATATAATTTTTGTAGTCATTATACTTGCATATATTATGAATTTTTTGCGTAAGTTAAACTTGACAATATTGGTCAAGCTAAAAACTAATAAATTTTTATTGTAAAATTTAATTTTGTTACAAAATGTTATATTATTCATCATTTAAAGTCATAAAATAACATGAAATATTAGAGTTTTGTGGTAAAAAAAAAAGATCGAAGTATTATTATCCAGGTAAAATAATATTTTTATAATTAAATTTTTTACATCCAATTTATTTTCATATAAATACTATGAAAACTAAAATGGAAATAATTTTTTACATTCTATTTGAAAAAAGGTAAAATTGAAAAAAACTAATAATTTCATCACAGTTCTATTCCAAAATTTAATTTTTATATTTATTTTCTTGAATACATTTTTTAGAGGGATGTGAATTGAGACCATAAAAATAAAAAAATTCTGCTAATTTCATTACATGCGGCATTTTTATTTTATGGAGTTAAGATATAATTTTTTTTTAGAAGGAGCATACTAAAGAAAATTTAAAACGTTACCATATCAATCAATGGATAATATTTATAAAATTGAGAAAAAATAAGAAAAAAATTAAAAAGAACCAATGATATTTCATTACATGTATCTTGTATATGACAAAGTGCTAATAATTTAATGACACTTGTTCTTTTTAGTTTAGAAATTTAAAATCTAATTTATGATTAATGACAATTCTTTAGGAGGATTATAATTAAAAATAATTTTAAAATGTTACCATAATTATCAATGGATGAGTAATCAAGATTCTTTAGGAGAATTATAAATTAAATTGTTTTTTTAGAAATGTTACCATAACTATCAATGGATAGCATTTATAAAGTTTAGAATAAATAAGTAAATTAAAATGATCCAATAATAGTATGACATATGTATTATATGTTTTTAAAAAATCAAAATTTTGAGAAAATTAAATTTGAACTTTTAGCTTCATAGACCTCTTAACTATTACTATAATATATAGTATAAATGTGGCAATGGTTGTTTTGTAATTAAAATTCCTTATGAGGGTGTTTGTTTTGAAATAAAAGGCCCTCACTAAGACCTTATTTTGTACATAAATTTTGCATGAATTTTTTATTTGTATAGCATTACCCAATCAATAAAGGACAAAAATTCCCCCTGCCCCGTATACGTGGCATTACACCATTTGATCATGCATTTTTGTATTTTTTTTATTTAAATATCTTTTACAGATATAGTAATCCCATGGTTAGTGCCTAAAATTCTGAAAAAAATATAAATAAATTAATAATACAGTTTTATTACGTGGCAACTTAGTATGGTGTCAAGTACACAGGGCAAGAGAAATTCCTCCAACCCAGAAATCCTTGTCCATTAATAAATCTATTTCTCACTCTAAAATGGTGGGACTCATACTAATAAATGTTCTTGGATTGTAGCATTTTTTTTATTTTATAAAGTCAACATAGGAAAATACTATTCATACAAAAAAAATTCATACAAAATTTGCATATAAAATGATGTGGCAGTAGCAATTTTATAATTAGAAGCTATTATGGTGGGTATTTGTTTTAAAGTAAAAAACCCTCGTTAAGACACATTATTTTATATAAAAATTTTGTATGATTTTTTATTTGTGTAGCATACCCATCAATATATACATATATGGAGTGTAATGATAAACTAAATATATTTTTTGTATGAAATTTTCACACCATACGATGTGGTTAATTATGATCCTTTCATTTCAAACTTAAATCATAATGCCAAAAATATTACTATAACATTATTTTTGTGGAGTTTTATAAATAAAAATTATGCAAGAATATATATATGTACACGTATGTATGGATAAAATAAGACCAAACACCTGTCCCATGCTTATGATTTTGAAGTTCTATATCTTAACAATTAACATGGACTTGGCTCGCCAAGAATGAATTATTGAGGACTGATGTCACTGGTTATATATGGCCCGGCGCAATAGACTGCTGAATGGATTTGACCTTCAAGTTTGATTGTGTTAATTCCCTAATTCATGGCTCTTTAATCCACTTGCCATGCGAGTATACATCCCTTTAGTTTAGGGCTCAATAACTCTAATCTTTTTTTATGCTAATTAATATTGAGATCTCTTTTTCTTTGTGCTTTCAGTTTTAACACTTTTCTTTCCCTTGTTTGTTCATAGATGAGGCGTTGGAAAGCTTGGGAAAAAGAAACCCAAACAGTGGAGTACCTAGCAGCTAATGGTACATATAATTTTATAATCACCTCTTAATGATATGTTAATCTTCTAATATGCATGTGCTTTATTAAATGGCGCTGCTACGATCATATTCCACTGTTTAGGAGAACAGTGGAAAAATTCAAGAATTTACTGCAAAAGTATCCATTTGGATTATCATTTTCAGCTAACCTTTGTTGGCTTCAGTCAATTCTGCTTAAGCACCATACCAATCATTCTTGAGGTCGCTTTTTATTTTTATTTTTTTGTCTTTTTCAAACTTACAATTTCTTTTTTTTTTTTTGTTCTATTATTTCATATTTGGGATTTCATACTCCAAATTTTATCAATCAACCTATTTCAAATATGGAAAAGCTAATTCTAAGCCACTTTCCTTGCTAACTACCATACATTCAGATCCTCATCGGTTTAGATTAACGAGGCAAACAACATTTGGACAGCGACATATGACCCATTGTACAACAACGCCAATTCAGCTGTGGATTGTGAGTTCATAATAATTTTTTTTCTCTTTCCAACGAAACTCTTATTTATTGTATGTTTTTTCTTTTTCTTTTTTCGTGTCTTGTTAATTTTTTAGTGAAATGTAGTTCTAATCTACGTGTTTATGGATGAATGTGAAATTGAGCAGAAATGTTTCTTCCGGCAATTTTTCCGTTCTGTAGCAAAAGTTGACTATCTCACTTTGCGACATGGTTTCATTGCGGTTAGTATATATCTCATCCTAGCGAGGTTTTCATCTTCGGTTTCTACTAGCTCTATATTTTCAGTATATTATCTACTCTTACACAAAAATAAAAAGCAAGTTTCCAGAGCTATTCAAATCTATAAAATCTTTATAAGCATTAAGAAAAGTTAGCCAAAACTTCAAGGCATCAAAAGTTCTACGATGGCTTGAAATCAGAAGGGAAAATCCAAAGAAAGTATAAAGAAAAAAATTCCAACCTTAATGCCAAATTTTAGTTACATGCTTCAAAACTAAATGAAATAATTTCAAATATATGGGGAGATGAATATTTTTAATATGATAACAAATTTTTTGTAGGCTCATCTATCGACAAACAACACCTTCAATTTCCAAAAGTATATACAACGATCATTGGAAGATGATTTCAAAGTTGTAGTAGGCATCAGGTAAAAGAAAATTTTTTTTTTTTTATCATTTTTGCTCCTTAAACCTTATATTCTTTATTAATTGTATTCTTCATTCTAACTAAATCACCTTATAAAATATGTGCAGCCCTTTCATGTGGCTTCTGGCTGTTATCTTCTTGCTTGTCGACGTACGTGGTATGAATTACCCCTACCTATACTTACACACACATACATATTATACATATTAAATTAATTATTCACTGAAATGGTATGAATTGAAACAGGTTGGCATGTATACCTTTGGGTATCGCTTCTCCCACTCATAGTAAGTATTGAAAAATCTATCTATCTTTTAGGCTTCTCATTTGATCCGTTCATGAGTTTTTCTTATTGTCCTAGCACTGTTTTGTAGATAGTGCTAGTTCTTGGAACCAAACTTGAAGTAATCGTTGCGGAAATGGCACTTCAACTGAAAGATCACGACACTGTGACAAAAGGAGCCCCCCTGGTGCAACCCAATGATGATCTCTTCTGGTTAGGTCAGCCCGAATTCGTCTTGACTCTTCTCCATTACACTCTATTCATGGTAATTATAATTAACCCTTTCTTATTAATTTACGAATAAACTTAAATAATAACTCTATTTGGGTTGATAATTAACGTTAAACTGACTGATTTGTTCTTTACAGAATGCGTTTGAGCTTACCTACTTCGTTTGGGTCACGGTACGATCGAGTTTTAGTACTATTGTTTGGTGTCATTTAGGACGCCTTTGATCTGCTTAAGAAAGTGGTAGCCACATAAAAATCTGCTATTTTTCCACTGAATTTTGTTTTTCCCTTCTGCTTATTTCAGTTACAATTTGGGATCCATTCTTGTTACCATGAAAGTGTAGAAATCACAGCTATCAGGGTGGTATTAGCGTGAGTACCAAATACTCTCTCTCTCTCTCTCTCTCTCTCTCTCTCAATTATATAACACAGAAGGACCCAATTACAACTCGTCTTCAACTACACGACTTTATATGTTCAGATTAAAACCATAAGGACAAAAATGAAATTTTAGTATAATTTATCCTTTAAAATATACTGCCAAATTTTTAGCATTTATTTTCATCTAGAATATGTGGCACCTAACACATTGGCTGTGTAAAGTCGTACGATATAATATCCGTTAATATGTTCATGCAATATAATTATAAACATATTTCTTTGAAAAATGATATTCTTTCATAATTTTTTACAAACTTTGCACCACAACAATGCATTAGTAAAATTTTATAATTAGAAGACATCTTAGTACATTCTTTGTCAAGTGATAGGTTTACAACTCAGTTACCACTTTATGTACAATTTTTTTTTCATATATATTGGTATTTTGTTTTTATGTCTGACACTTGAATTTTCAATTGTGTTTCTAGGGTGATGGTTCAAATTCTTTGCAGTTACATTACTCTCCCGCTCTATGCTCTTGTAACGCAGGTTTGATCTCTCTCTCTCTCTCTCTCTCTCTCTCTCAAAACAAACATATATATATATATACTATTATAAAGCAAACTCTTGAGTTTGATAAAATTGGTAAAACTTCAAATTCAAAATGTGTCACTTTTAGGTATAGACTAATAAGTTCTTAAAATACATAAATTACTTATATTGTGCATATCTTTATCTAACTCAAAGATGAAAGAGTAAAATATTAATTTAAATTTGTAACCACCTACTAATTATTTTTTATTTTTTTTCTCTCACTCAAATTAACTACTCACAAAGTGTGGCACCCACTCTAGTATATATATATGTATGCATGTATTATATTTTGCTGTGTTTAATTCATACGTACAGATGGGAACGCATTATAAGAGAGCAGTGCTAGAAGAGCAAACAGCGCATGTGATAAAGAAATGGCATGCAGAAGTGAGGGATAGGAGGAAGAAACGACCATTTTCACAATCACCTCGCCTAGAGGATTCTTCTACTATTGCATGGAGCAACAGCACAACCAATTCCCCAGATATCTCCTCTCATCATCGATCAGCAACTCTTGCCGAATTCGATTCTCTCCATACCGGAACTGAGATAATTGAAAACTCCGATCAAGAAATCGTCGAAGATGAACCAAGCCCGGCTACAGTTTCTTCCATTGATGAGGTGCAAGTAGAAATTCCAGAAGTAAGCAGAACCAAAACTTAGTGAGATAGAAGTTATGTACAAGTTGAGGCAATCAGATATATACATACATGTATATACTGCATGGCATTGGCCAATCAATTGCATGCACACTGCTGACATGTTTGGTAACAAGTTTAATTTTGTTCATGACCAAAAAAAATTTGGGTAAATTACACTCACCTCCCTTCTTGTATCTCACAATAATAGATAATTTTTTTGTGATTTTAAAAAAAAAATTAGTTTTGATGCACTGACAATGTAGAATTTTTTTTACACAGGCAAGGTACGAGAGTGTAACACGTGTTTTTTAAAATTTAAGTACAATATAAATAAGCAAGATTCATGGACACATATCACATTTTAATATTCGTTTGTGTGAAAAAATTTTACATTATTAATGTATAAAAATTAAATTCTTTTAAAAATAACATTGACTTCCCTCCTACTTTGATTGTCGGTAACAGATTCCCGTCCGTTAACTTGCATTTACGAAATTGACAGATTTTACTGACTTCATCATCTCAAAATTACAAAATGCTCATTTTAGCCTTTTGTTTCATTCAACCTTTTATCTATAACCAGGTCTCTCTACCTATGACAAACACTCACCCGCCGCACAATCTCGATGCATCAGACGTCAAATCTCCATCACCGTTCGGCAACATGCCGGTGACCCATTGAACAATTCAACAGACATTTTTCTCTCACTAAATGGACACTAAAACCCAGATTCTTATCTATACGTGTGTGTGTGTATATATGCTGGTTATCAATAGGTCAATGGAAGTTCATTTTGTGGAATCTGCAAGGGATACAAATCATTCTCCAAGAATGCCTTCTTGTTGTTATTGGACGGTGAGTGTATTCTTCCATCAGTTCTTTTCCTTCAACATAGCACTAAAATCTCGAGTTCATTCGACATCACCAATAGAAACCCAAATCAAGAAAAATTTTCTGAGCACATTCGCTAACCCAATCACCACCTCTGTAGCACAAGCAACCACTCCCGCAATCCCACCTACATTTTCTCTCTACATTTTTTTATTTCTTCAATCGAAATCGCTTCTATAAGTCAAATTCTTCGGATAAATTCACATATATATGTAGATAAAACACGCGCACATATAGAGTCCACCTCACCTACCCCATCGTCAAACACGCGCACATATAAAACCCAACCCAATCTATGACTTTGATTATTCAAAACAATCCAAACCCAATCTATAACTTCGATTCTTCAATACAGTCCAAAGCCACCACATCCCTCTGTAACCGCCCCTGCCACATGCAACCCCACCACCTCCCCCATGAAGTTAACTTTTTTAATGGCTGCCACCATTTAATCTTTTGGTCAGTGCTGTTGGGCAGAGATAAATGGAGGTGGGTGGTGTTTGGGGTTTTGGGGGTTTGCTGGGTTTGGTAAAATTAGATGGTGGTTGGTTAGGGTGGTGATGTGGTGGTACCTTAAGAGTATGGGTATGTGGTGCATAAGTCAAATTGGGTTGGGTCTATGTTAAATCCAAAACCGATCCAATACTGATTGATTCTAAAATTTTGAATTCAAAACTGAATTGATCATGTCATAGAATCGAATCGAACTAAACTAATCGGAGTCGGTTCAGTTCAATTTCATATCTTGAGTTCGTCCGAATTTAGATTGGATTGGGTCAGATTGGGTCAAATTTTATGATGTGAAAAGTATTTTCTTAATTTACAAATACAAAAATAAAAATAATGTTGCATCCTCATTTTTTTTAAATGATTAAATAATATATAAATTCATATTAACAATAATGAAGTACAAATAACAATAATTTAAAGCCATATGTGTAATATTTACAAACTTTGTTGCATATATAGATCGGGTATCGAGTCGGTTCTAATTTAAAAAATGCTAACCCAGAAACTGAATCGAATTTATCAGTTTAATATTTTTTAGACTTAGAATTAAACTGAACCTTTGACAGACTCAAACCAAACCAACCTATAGAGGGCAAGTTGGTTTAGTTCTCAAATTTTTCGATTTCTTTATGCACCCCTACCTTATAGGAGGCCCAGGGTGCTCAGAGGGTTGTCGTGGTGGGTGAAGCTGTGGCAAATGAGGCTGGAAGCAGAGGTGGTAGCTCCAGTAATGGATGATTGGGTGGTGGAGATGGTGGAGAAAATGGAGGTAACATTTTATATATTTTTTTGTTATTAGATAGTAATAAATGTGTGAGGGTAAAATTGTAAAAGTACATTTTTCGTTAGGTCCATTTCATAGATAACACTGATAGGGGCTTTTTGTTATTTCATAAACCTCAAGGGATTTTATGTTGTTATCAGTTATCTCAAGGGAGGTCAATATAATTTACCCAAAAAAATTGAGAATGCCTCTTAACTGTACCAAGGTGTGCTTGATTATTCATCCAAACCCCACAAAACTATTTCTTATATAGCTAGCAATATATATATATATATATATATATATTAGTGTTTTTTAGGGTGTCAATCAAAGTTATTTGAACTGGACAGGATCGACCTGTTTAACCAGTTGAATCAAAAATCGAACTATGAATCGGTTCGGTTTAACTAATTTCTTGAAAATGAATGACTGGCCGTTTTTTTTTTTTTTTTGAAAAATCAATGTATGAACTGGTCGATTTTTTGAAAAAACTATTAACCAGCTTTAATTTTTTAATCCTCTTTAAAAAATTTGATGTATTTGTAACTGCCAAGAGTTGAACTTAGAACTAATGATAAAATTAAACAACACTTACCACTACCCTACCTAAGCCATTGTGTTTACCTTGCAATATAAATTATATTTAATGTAAAACATATATAAATAAATAAAAATACATTTAACTTATAATAACGTTGAACCGCCGATTGAATTAATAAACCGTAAATCGGTAACCTCACCAATTTAATACCCGGTTCGGTTATAATAATTATGAACTGTCAGTTCCTATAATTAAACATATAAAGATCTTGTATTTAAAAAATAATAATAATAACCCCTCAGGGCTAGGCCTCCCTCATTATCCATTGGCGGATACAAAGCTATTTCTGCCAATGATAGGGGCAAATAATAATGAACTGAAGACACATCACCCACCCAAAAAAAATGAAGAGAAAATATTAAAAAAATAGAGTTGAAACTTGAAATAAGTATTTGTGCTAGGCATATGTAAATAAAATCTTATTATATATTGTTTTATTTTATATATATTTTTACTTGGTAGAGTTGAAGATTCATCTTGAACCCACAAAAATCAAAAACTAAAAAAAAAAAAAAAAATTGGTTTGGAGAACATAAACTTGAAATGGAGAAATGTGAAGACATATTGTCCAATCTATGGCAGGCATCATGGCATCATCATTCCTCAAATCTTTCCCATTGACATTAATTCCAAGTTATTCTTCATGAGAATTTCTCCAAAATTTTCTTTCATAATTCCATATGCTAATCACAAATTTGTACGGTGAGCCGTCTCCATCTTGACTAGAGCATAAATTTTCACTTTCCCAAATTTAAAGCTCACATTTTGCCACAATATTGATGAAATTAAACAAACTTTGATTTGGATCATTGTGCGAATCACTTCCCCCACAATGCTCCCTACCTTCCCTACCTTATGCGCATAAACGACTCGAATGGTCTAGATTCTAGAACAATGAGAAAAGGCATTAACGGAAGAGATAATGTCTGCATAGGAAGGTGACACCATTATCGACTCATTGAAGAGTCTGCTCATGAGATTTTTTGATCGATGAAACCACATTCAAATTAACTTTTGCAAAAAAAAAAAAATGTTTAAAGACTAAACTCTAGGCATTAGACAGTAACAAAACTTATGCATCAATTGGTATATTTGAACAGAAGGGGCACATATATTTTCAAACCAGGCCCAACTCAGCAAAGCACACCATCTGTTTTTGTCATGGAATAGAAGTACATATGACAAAAAACACAGCTGAAGTTGGAGACACTCACACACCTCTTGTCCACCATTAATGTAGTTGGAGTTGGAGCTCAACTATTCAGATTTGATATAGATTATAGATATTTTGTACGAGTAAATGTGGCTATTAACAGTGGCCCCCAAAACTTTTGGATACCTGTAGATTTTTTAATATTTAAAAAAAAATACAGGTATTAGCACTTCCAAAATTTTAAAAATTGTACCTTGATCCCCATAAAATTTTTAAAAATTTACCTTTAGCCTCCCTCAAAACAAATCCTGAATTCGCCACTGGCTATTAAGATAAACCAATTGCAGGCCTTCCCCATTGTTGATGGGAATGGTGCCAATGATCAGAAAATAATGACCCAACTAAATAACCATGGACTCTAGTTTAAGAACAATAAAACCATAAGATACAAAGTTTGACAACTAAAAGTGTTCTTAGTTATTCCAAAGTTATGCACATTTATGCTGTGTTTAAACTTCAGATTTATAAAAAAAAAAATTAAAAAATAAAGATATGGAATAAGAAATTTCAAATTCTTATTTATTTTATTTTTATATTCTTTTATCCTCCACTTTCTCTCCGAACCAAACATAATATGTAAGTTCATATCCTTTCGAGGTCAAAACACAGTATTAAAGTATGCATAATGATATGGGATGACAAGGATTTAGAAGGGACAAGCTACATAAGACTGATGTTAATTACAACCACCTCTTGGGAGAGTTGCTAGAAAAGGTTAAAAAGAAAAAAACATCATCTTTGTTCATTGTTTTGTTTTTTGGTTTAAACATCTCATTGTTGCAACAAACATTAATCACATGGCATAGAGATCACATATTCTCCAATGTCTGGACTTGATAACAACCCACTGCATTGTCTGGGGAACAAACAAAACACAATTTTCTTTTCTACGTCTAAGCTTCTACATACAAGGGAGCAAAAGAAGTTACTCGAATAACCATGATGGAGATGGGGTATCTATCAAGGCTATTATCATCCCAACATTATCCCATCCATCTCCTTCCTTGCTTCTACTCTCCATAGCCTCACTGATTGAACCCAACTCCAACAACCACCACCACCTCCCTGCAAATATGGGATATTTTCATTGCTTTCCAACCTCGGACAATTTAATAATTGAAGCCGGAAAAAAGGAAAAAAATCATTCATCATAAAAAAAAATGCATCTGAGAATTTCAAAAGGATTATCGGCCACACTGGGATTGAGACAAAAAATCATTCATCATAAAAAAAAAATGCGTCTAAAAATTTGTCTAACGGGTTTTATTAGTTAAAATACAAGTTGGAATGCTTGATTTCTTTTTATAAAGCAAATCGACTTCGATTCTTGAATAATTCACATCACTTCTCCTTCTATTGTAACAAAAGATTCTCTTTTTATGTGGAAATGGCCTATATCAATAATTATGATTTTACGTATGGACAATTCCTTAATATCTTGTCCATTCGCAACAAAATATTTTCTTTGTACGTCAGTAAAAAAAAACATGCTTTTTGGAGAGAGATACTATTTGCCAATTGAGTCACAAATATCTAACATATTCATACCCAACGATTTTTCACAAAGTAGTGAAGAAACGTGTAACTTGTACAAATTTTTTTATTTACCAAATCGATCCGACCTATTAGTTCATAGGCATTCCGACAATAAACATAGAGCAGTGATTTTCATTCATTTTCTTTTATTCTTATTATGTATTTATGGTTTACCGACAATACAGAGATGCTACAAGCCATTCTTAGACTCCCAACCCAAATGATATTCTATAATTATGGTTTTAGGGTTAGTGCCATTCACAAGATATCATGACTATGTGACCCTTTTTGTTGGTTTTCCATGGCTGAAACTTTCCTAAAAGCACCTTAGTTGAGCTTGAGATGCCCCGGTTTCAAGCTTGTACTCATGTGGATCCGATTTGTCTCCCCTAACTGGACCCACCGGCTTCGCAACCGAGGAACTAAGCAAAAACTTAGGGTTGGTTATTTTTCTTTTTGTTATCAGTCTTTTCATTTTTTTTTTTGGTACATCAAGTACCAAAACCATTTGAGAAGAGGACTGTGAGTCAAGATAATTATAACCACTAGCGTTGGTGGAGACGCCACTATCAGTAAATTGAACTCTACATTGTTATTTTTAGATTCTGTTGACCTATTTCGTAATGATTTGTTAAAATTTGCAAATGAATTATTTATGGGACGATAGAAAATAGCTCGTTATAAATCATAATATTAATGTAAGTTTATTCATTATAGAACAGTGAGATTGTTTATGCTCTAGCATTTTATTTCAAATCAAAACACTAATTATTTTTATTTATAATTTTAAAATTATCACTGCACATTGTTCTAATTGAGTTTTTTACACTCAGATTTTATAAAAATAAATTTTTTTAGTAAAAGAAGTAACTAAAGAACAATCACGGATACAGAACTTACTAGGATCTTCGAGATTTAGTACCATTTCTGAGTGAGAGAGAGCCCAAAAACAAAACCCCAAAAACAGAACTAAAATATGCAATCATTAACAGCAACTTTATCAAATGTGTTATTCTCTAGATCACTCACTCAACAAGAACAAGAATAGTTAAAGTGCTGTGTCGGTCCAAATTCATGATCCATCATGTCAAGCAAAAGATTAGTGGAACTGTGGAGGGGCTGTAAGCAAGGTCATTTTTATAGAAGACTGGGTGTGGGGGTAAGACAAGGACATATGATAAAGGGTACGTACGATGAATGCGGGCGATAAACGACCAACGGTCCACACCCTATTGATAAAAGTGTCTCTGCATTTACATACATAAAAGCAGAACAGTGTGTAGAGAGAGAGAGAGAGAGAGAAAAAAAAACTGTGTTTGTCAAGCAGTGAGCGGTGACAGAAGAAAAGTTGGGCCGGCATAACTTTCGAGGGGTTCTTTTTGATTCCGACTAGCTTCCCCCCTTCCTTCTCTCTCCCTCTCTCTCTCTCTCTCTCTCTCTCTCTCTCTCTCTCTCTCCGCATAAAAAAACACTATAAACATTGTGGCCTTTAATAAAGTCGCTACATTATTTCAGGACGACAAATGTTGGTGTGACATCTCAATATTGGTATGGTGTCATAGTGTAGCCTAGCTTTTCTTTTTCGAAAATAAAAGATCTCAATCCTCACATGCAGTCAAGCGCGTGAAATCATACCTCCAAAGAGAAGCTATTCAACACTAGGACAGAAAAAAAAAAAAAATTTGTTGAGGGGCATGAAAAATTAAGGTAAAAGTTTTTTAAATCTATTGAGGAGTTACGATAAAAAATTTTGTATTTTGAAAGATTGAGGTAAAAAATTTTAAATTTTGTTGAGGAGTTAATATAAAAATTCTTGAATTTTTGAAAATCAAGTTAAATTTTTTTGGATTTTGTTGGTGGCAAAGATAAAACAAAAACTTCTTAAATTTTAAAATGTCAAAATGAAAATTTAAAATTGTGGGGAGGCAATATATACTCTCTTATTATAAATACTCAAACCCAATGTGGTCTAAATAAAATTTTATCAAAGTTGGAGAAGCCACCCCCCTCCCCCCTTCATAGACCAAACGTGGTTTGATTCTTGTTAATTGGAACACCATGCAGTTATTCTCTTCCTTTCACAATGTCGTAGTTTCATTCTTGTCAACTGGAACACAATGTAGCCATTCCCTTCCTTTTACAATGCAGTAGATTCTCATGTGCCTAGATGGGTTCAATAGTTGGATTCGAGAACCACCTAATAGGAACACCCAATAGGACCAGTACATTGTGAGAGAAACAAGAGGAGCATCGAACAAATTTTCACCTTCAAGTCATTGCAAACAAATAAAAAATTTCAATGAAAAGAGTAGATCAAATTTTCACCTTCAAGTCATTGCAAACAAATAAAAAATTTCAATGAAAAGAGTAGATCAAATTTTCACCTCCAAGTCATTGCAAACAAATAAAAAATTTCAATGAAAAGAGTAGATCGATACATGATAATTGCAATTAAGCTTAACTATAATGCTATGTTTAGAACTTGAATTTATCAAAAAAATAAAAATATTACAGAAAATAGAACAAAATGAGATATTATAAATCCTTACTTATTTTTTTTATATTATTTTACCTTTCACTTTCTCTAACAACCAAATATACGATATAATTTCATATTATTTTCCTTCTTTAATAACTAAATATACGATGTAATTTTATATCATTTTTCCTCTCCAACTCCTTAATCCAAATACAACATAAGTCTATGATATATAGTCCCTATCCGTCGATCAGTACATGAAAATTTTGATACGTTGATCGAATTGTCTATGAATGCCTAGGGCTCAATAAGAAACTCATCAATGGGTTAAATAGCCCACTACTCAACTTAATTTGGTTTATTTGCCACACTATAAAGAATATATTGGGTTTTTATTTTCTTATGCGAAAACCGTATCAGTTCAAATTAATTATATTCTCATTCCAATTCAAAAGTTCAAATTCTAAGCTACCAAGCACTGTCTTGGGGTAATTGGGAACACTAGTACCATGTACTCCGAAAAAAAGAAAAAGAAAAAGAAGAGAGTGGGTGTTGAAAATTTTAGCCTAGATAGATTTGGAAGTTGGAACTAGCTGTGCGGCTGCGCCCATTCAATCAAAAATAGCAAAATTTGAGAGGATTCAGCAATTGCCCAGAATCATTATATATATAGAGATGTAGATATTGTGTTTGCTGAACTAATTAATTGATTTGTCTAAGTGGGTCAACTTCAGGTTTCAATTTTACCAGACCAAATAATGCACAGGTGGGGTCTGGCTTTGAAGCCTAGCCATGGCCTCCCCATATCGACCCCACCCCACTGAGTCATCTTTGCATTACAATCAATCGGTGGGCCGTCTTGGCTGGTTGGTATGGCCAAAATACAGTTATGGCCAGCTTATGCTTTCCCTGCCGACCAAACCCTGTCTGGTAACCAGGCCAGTATATCTCTTTGGCTCACCAAACTGAAATTCCAGTTGCCTTGCCATACATATACATACATATATACATATATATATATATATATGACCAAACCTTGGTTAAATGATTATGATCCTAATCTTAGACCAAGTCAGGAATTTCATTGGTGACAAGAACATGTGACTTGAAACAGATAATATTTGTTTCTCTTGTAGCTTCAAACGATAAGGCTCCTCTCCCAAACTTAATATTTAAAATTCTTCAGATTTTTTATCTCACTACACCACGTGTTGATAAATAAAATTAAATAGATAATGTTATTATTCAATTTAAACTCACGATCTTATTTTGTTAATTTTTTTAAATTTTAAGTAAAATTATAGATTTAAATAAAACAACATCATCTGTTAAATTTAAATAATTAATATAACACAATAAAATAAAAAAATTTAAAAAATTTTAAATATTAAAATCTGAAAGAGAGCCCACCCCACTTAACTCTGCTAACTATACATGCATTTATTCTCTTCTTAATATATATATATGTCTATATACACGCACATGTATATATTTCTCTACTAAGTGACTGACCAAGTCGAGTCAAACGAGTCATTTGAGTATGCATGTATATATATACATATATATATATATATATATGTTTGTCGCTCGATTGTATTATATATTATATATATATATATATATATATATATATATATATATATATATATATTATTCAAATGTTTATTGACTAAATCACAGATGGAAAATCTGACCTACATCAAAGACATCTAATATAATTATGCTTTGGCAGATTGGGTGTTGATTTTTTTATTTTGTTTACCCCATTTTTTTAAACAAAGTCTCACATTCATGAGATAAGATACTGCAAAGAGACAACATGGGAAAATATAGGAAAAAAGAACCTTTTAATGCACCTTGTATACAACCAATATGAGGATTCGGGCTGTCATATATGGATTTTTCTTTTTGCACTTTTCCGCAATATAAATATATATATATATATATATATGACTGATTTGGCAAATTGGAAGACTTATTCCTTCAAGTTGCTTCCAAAGATAAAGAGTAAGCGGATGAAGGGAAAATATCCAAATTCCATGTTGGGTCACTTTGACCATCACGTAATGATAGGGAGAGGAAACAAAGGGATAGTGATGAGAGAGAGAGAGAGAGAGAGAGAGAGATAAGAGGCAAATCTTTGATAATTACAATGATGAATGCAGTATGAACCATTTCTCTTTTTCATTAGGTTATGATGTAAGGTGAAACTAAAAAAATAGACAAAGTAGAAACAGGAGGAAGAAGATACTAGAAGTACCATTTTAAAGAGTTTATTTTTTGAGAGGATGATGGTGATATGCATATAATGAAATTAACACGTACGCAATCTCATCTACGGGAAGGAAAGAATGAATTGTATTTCTCAAAGAAAAAATCTCTTATAATTCATAAATAACACAAGAAGTAGTTCTTATACAGTTCAATTCATCGGTTCCGACGGTCCATGCACCATCTTAAATAGTAGCTTATTCGATCCTCTTGGAAAACGTCCCTCTTTACAGGTTTGCAAGAGGAGAGATGCATGTTTGTCCGAGAGGACTGAGTAATTTTTCTGTAGAAATGATAGCTTTGACAAACTTTCTTGTGATAATACTGGCATTGGTAACTATACAAGGTTCTTTGGAAAAGATCACTTTTTTGTTTTTTTGGTTTTCAGGGTGATGTAATTGCCAATTGATGGCAAAAATTACTAAAAGAGGATATGAAATTCAAAGGTTATTGACTTTATACCCAGCATCTATTTATCATTGGTGCAATTTGAAATGTTAACTCTCCAAAGTTGAATCCTTATGCCTAGTTTGATACATATATTCAACCTTTAAACAGATATATATATATATATATATATAGTCTTTGTGGCCTACATGACCTGAGTACAAAGGTACTTGGAATTAATTTAGATTCGTGAATCGTGGTAGAATTCTCGTATGGCTACCATAGACTGATTAAATCACATGCTGTGTCTAAGTGGTACCAAGAATATATGTACAGAATAGGCTCGAGTTTTCCTGGAAAAGAACCCACATTGGCTGTTCTTTTCGATTTGAAAGCATCTATTCACTAGATTTATGAGGTGACAACAACAGGAATGGAATTAAGAACTTTGTATAATTTTTTATTTGAGTTTATAAGATAAACGTAAAAATTCAAAAAAAATTTAAAGGGTCAATATATTATTTTTTATCATAAATATTCAAAACGTATAAAACTTAAATAAAATTTTATCAAAGTAGAAGGTCATGGCCTTCATTGTCTATAATATAGTTACCAAATTGAAAAGCAGAAGGACAAAATGTCAGAAAAAATTAAAGCGGAAAACGCAGTTCAAAAATATAAGAAGAAACAAAAAGTGAGAAATGATTAAAAAACTTAAAAGAAATCTTATTAAAAAACTTTCACGAAACTCAAAGGAGACGTGTAATTAAAAAACTTAATGAAAATCTATATGAATAATTTTATAAAAATTAATATTTTAAATTTTTAAAACGTTTTCGTCAAATATCGAAGAGTTTCTAAATGTTTTCTACAAGTTTGCAAAATATTTTTTTAAAATTTTTAATTCAATTTCGTACACGTACTGGAAGCATGGTAACGCTCTTTTGAGTCCCAATTGAGTTCCCAACAACTGCGATCTACAGCTAGTTCTATCCCTAAAAAACATCTTTATGTAGTCCACTTAGATATCATTTTTGGAAGAATTAAAAATATCATTTTAAATTTTTCAAAGGTCATGTTTAAAAGTTAATACTCAAAAAATTTTATAAAATAAATCTAATGGAAAGGAAGTACTCGTGTTAAAGTACTGCTTTCATTTCGATTTTGATATTTTTTGTACTTTGAAGTGTTAATAACAATATTCATGTTCTCTATATCTTGAGGGCCTTAAAATAATAAAAAGACTACTGTAGATTTGATGGGTAGCCTCATCTGCAAGACTACAATCGACCGTATAACAGCTATTAATGGATTGATCAACAACTTCACTCGTACCAATTTTCCAAGTGCAGAGACGTGGCAGGATCTTAAGCATGGAGAGGCACAAAGAGGAACTAATCGAATGGACTCTGTTCCATTGTTTTTCTTTCTACAGCTCTACGTCTCCCAGCCAAAACAAAGTTTAGTGGTTCTGTAATATTAAATATTTAATAGTAATTTTTATTAAATAATAACACGTAGTGTATATATATATTAACAATTTAAACTTATAAAATAGTTAAAAAATATTAAAATAAATTACTTGATAAAAATATAATAGAATAAAAAATAAATTTTTTTTACTATTTTATAAATTTAAATTATTAATATATGCACACATTGCGTGCCACCACTTATATTTATAAGGTGTCACAATTTGACCAGATTATCACCTAGTACATGACCATTCGGACAATTTTTCCAGCCGCCCTTCCTTACTGAGGCACTATTCCATAGGTGGCAGAATCTTAGTGGACCTTCTCCATTACTAATGGATCAGCTTTTTCCATCAACGTAACCAAAATCGTGTGGTCCATTTGATGACCATGGACCTGAGAGAGAGAGAGAGAGAGAGAGAGAGAGATTGAGATTGAATGCTCGTGAGCTGCCAAACGGTCAGGACTCAGGGCAACGAAAAAAGTGGGAGAACGCCCAGAAAGGCCAATTTCTCAGTCGACTGCAGCAAAGTAATTTTAACCCAGCAACGAGGGCAGTATCAGCCGAGACCACCGAGGGGGCATGAGAGAGAAAGTGATGGGTAGACAGAGAAACTGTATGTATTGTTGTGGGGGCAATCGAGGCAGCGCCAATGGCGCAGGCCACCCGATTCCGATTATATCATTTTCTCTGCAATGGCCATTTCACGCGCTGCTTCATAGGTGGAAATCTACTGCAAATGAAGTTTCTAAATACCGTGATTTCCTTTTGATGTACTTTCTTTTTTCGGCCTTCATGTTTTGCATTTAGTTTTTGAAAAATGTTATTCTTCTTAAAAAAATTTTACTTAAAAAGATTTTACTAAGATAATGTAGTTGTAACATTTTTATAAGGGATAATTACATTTCACTCATTCTAATTTAAGATAAATTTACATGATCATCATGTGGTTTAATAATAAATACATAATTTTATGTGGTTTGGACTGAACTTTAAAATAGATAGAAACAGTTGAAGTTAATAGTAATTCTCTTATAAGGATATTTTTTTCATTTTAACTCTTTAAAATAAAACATGCAGTAAAATGTAATTACTATTTTTTATAATTAAGAGTCATCATAAGTATTTTTGTTCTAAAGTGAGTGGCTCTCGTTTAACTATATTATTTTGATAATAAATTTTATATAATTTTTTTTATTTTTATAACATTATCCATAATTATTTACTAGCTTAAAAAGCTATAGTGCTATACACCCACGTTTAAATGGACTCAAAAATTGATTTATTTAAGTAGTGTACAACTTTTAATTTTCTGTATAAAATTGAGATTGTAAACTAAAAACTCATAAAAGGGTAAAAAAAAAAATTTGAATTTTGAATAAAAGAAAAAAAGCTACTAAAGATAGTCCGCACAGTAACCTAGTGGTACTTTGTCAATTGTCAGACAAATCATAAACTCGTACGTCTTGAATTTAATTGCCAATGATATCGTTAAAGCTTAATTGATAGATGTAATTTGTTGATGATTGCAATTATCTGAAATTTATTATCGTAGGTGTAATTTGGGGTAAGATTCTTGATTGTTGCAAGATATTGTCTCTTGCTTAAAACCATTACTTCTAAGCATCATTAGCAAATAAGTTGATAAATAATAAAAAAATCATACACTATAGCCAAAAGCTTGTTAAAAATAAAAAGCTTCATTTAAACGAGCCTTAAATTTTGTTGACAATTTAAGGTTTGGCCGATAAATTGATGCATCGACAAAACTGTACATATGATGCCCAAATTTTATATTCGATAATTTTTATTTTTCTAGTTAATTTTGTTCTTTCTGATATGTTTTCGATATTTCAAAGGACATATTTTTATTCGACATTAGAAAAATAATTTTGTTTTCTTTTACTATCAGTGCTACATGGACATTCCCGTATTGAGAGATTGGTCACCCAAACGCGCCATTTGATGTAGGAGCACGAGCGGACTCGGAGCGTGGCCTGTGAGTCTGAGCAATGCAATATGTAGGAGCAGAGTGATGAGACGTGAGAGATATACAAAGCAGAGGAGAGAGAGAGAGAGAGAGAGCTGGGTGGGGGCCTCTGAGGTACAGCTTTTTAAAAAAAAAATTGATTTTGTTTTTTCATTTATAAGTAAAAAAGTTTAAAAAATTTTAATTTTTAATTTTTACAAGTTAAAGATAAAAAAAAGTAAAATAGTTTTAAAAAATTAAATTTTTACTTATAAATTAATAAAAAAATTAGGTGGAAGAATCCTATCAACCAGACTGAGTCACTGAGTCCTAACTACTAATACGCCCACGATTGTTGCTGCCAAAGTTAGAGAGAGGGGTGGCGGGACCAGATACTCGACGAGACTACTAGTGGTGGGTGCTCTGACTCACTGAGTCCTAACTACTAACACGCCCACGATAGTTGCTGCCAAAGTTAGAGAGAGGGGTTGGGGGACCAGCTACTCGACGAGACTACTGCTGGTGGGGGATCTGACTCACTGAGTCCCAACTACTAACACGCGCACGATACTTGCTGCCAAAAGCTATGAGGGGGCCAGTTACATTTATATGGACCTCTCTCCCTCTTCTTTTTCTTATTTGTATTTTTATTAAAATTGTGGGCCTCTCTGATATGCATTTTCAATTGACAACTGAATTGATGGTAACTATCATAGTTACCGAAAACTCCTCGGTACAAATTTCGTTTAGAATTTTTGAAGAAACTTATAAAAAACATATGGAAAAAATTTTAAAAACTCTTGAAAAATTTTAAAAAATATATTATAAAAATATTAATTTTTATATTTTTTTCTTAAGTTTTAATTAAGTATCTATAAAATTATTCATAGAAATTTTTACTAAATTTCTTAAAAATCTTTTTTAAGTTTCGCGAAAGCTTTCTAATAAGATTTTAATATTTTTCGATCGTTTTTCACTTTGTATCTCCTAATATTTTTCGTTTTCGCTTCGCATTTTGATAACTATGCTATAAATTACTCTCAATCGCAACAAGCTTGTTTTAGAGGTGGCCACAGAATCAATAGCTCACTCAACCCATCAAATGCTGCCCATTATTCATAGGGCTTGGAATTTATTTTAAAGCTCGATTAAATTAATAGACGAGCTTAGAAATTGCCTTTAAAGTCCAACCTAGTCCAAAATATATAAATTAATATATTTTTATATTTTAACATATTTATGTATTTAAAATTTTATTTTGAACTAGCTTGAGATTTGATTTTAAATTCTATGAGAAATTTTTTTTGCATAGGCCCAACTCGATTAATGTTCATCCCTAGTTTGTATTCAAACTAAACGAGAGGCCTTCAGTTTGATCCTCATCACGTTCCATTAGAATCAGTCATCATTTACGCAATGCATGAAATTTATATTGTTCATGAAAAAGATAATCCTGCATGAGTTTTAGAGAGTGGTTGGCCAAAGGTCTCAACATTCTCTAATAAAAAGAAAAGAAAAGGCGTAATTACACTTTAAACCGATGAAATATCAATCTTTTGAATGAAAATCACATGATCATGAACATAAAGCCTTTGTGATTTGAAAAATTAGACAGGACCATGATGAATTAGGTGAATTGATTAAAATATCTTGTGTGTGAAGGTAAATTTTTTATTTTGACTTAAATAGTAAAACCATCTCTGTAAAACCACCTGTTTCATGGTCCATTTTAAAAAGAAAAAATAATGAAAAATGCCCGTGTTTAATTTTAAACTATAATGTCACGTAATTTTTGCACAAATTAAAAGGTTAGGCGCAAAGGATAGAATGTAATTATTCCTCTTTATAGTAATAGTGGGCATATATATTAATTTGTTTCTGTATAGCCTGCCGGCCCGAGGGGCGCCTGGTAAAACCCTAGCTGACCCAGGTCAGGGGTTTGAGGCATGCACTTGGCGCCCCCTCTGCCCCAGCTTGGTGTCGTCCATCTCTTTGGGTTCGCTTTGCCTCGGGTGGGGCTGTGGTGATGGACTCGGCCTCCCAGAACAGTCGCTCCCTCCCATCCTTTTCCTTGGCAAAAAAAAAAATTCAGTTTCCAGAAAAGATGTAATGCCATAACCTTTTATGGGTTGTTTGTGTTTGTTGGAATTAAATTGTTTTTACTAGGATATAAAATTGAAAGTGTTTTTTGGTTTTTGTTTTTAGTTTGCATTGAATGAAAACTTTATTTCTGTCTTGGTGGAGGGCCTCTAATATTAGTAGTTAAAATTATTTTTTAAAAGTTAGTATTTATCATTATATAAAATTTCTACGGACGTAATACTTTTAAAAAAAATTATTTGATTTAAAAAGCTTGACCATGAGATTATTTAAGCATATTTTTTAAAAATATTTTTGAAAGTATTCTAGCCGTTGAATCTTATTTTATACAACATCATATGATTCAATTGTTAAATTATATTAATAAACAATTATCAAATAGTAATTCGATATTTTCACAAAATATTAGATTATATAATGACTGAAAAACCTGCGAAGCTTTACCCGGGGGGTGGGGGAGTGTGGGTTCTGTACTGTCTTCGCCTGTCCCCTCCACCGAACACAGTCTCTCTCTACTCTCTCTCTCTCTCTCTCTCTCTCTCTCTCTCTCTCTCTCAACTGTCCTAAACCAAAGGCCAAAAGGGGCACTAACATTGGCTTTTTCTGCCTTTTGTTTCTGTGCTTGCTATGCAATTGTGTCTGTCTCCCGCTTCTGCTCCCTCTTCTCAGAACTGCAAAATGGAGGAGGAGGAATCATACTTTGAATTTCTTGTTATTATTTGATGCCCCCACTTTTCTTCCCATCTTTTAGCCTTCTCCCCTTCTGGGTATCCATCCAAACATGACTTTCTCCTTGTTTTCTATGCATTTTCTCTCCTGTTCTTGCTCTGTGGACACCCCCCTTTAAATATATATATGTAATTCTTGCCATGATTTCACTTCAGTTCCAATTTTCTATTTGTTTTTTACTTTGTGGGTACTCTTCAAGATCAAGAGCCATTTGATTGATCCCATCCCAACTTTGATTTGGTTTTTTTTGCTTTGTTGTGGTTGGTTTTACTGGTAGTTTTCATGGAAATTGATCTGAACCATGTGGTGAGTGAGGTGGAGAAGAATGCGTGTGGCAATGGGGTCTGTGACAAGGGTGGTGGCTGTTGCTGCTGTTTGTCCTCTTCAACTTCCTCATGCTCTTCAAATTCCTCGTCATCGCCTGCTTCTTCTTCAATTTACATGGAGCTTTGGCATGCTTGTGCGGGCCCCCTCACCACCCTGCCCAAGAAAGGGAATGTGGTTGTCTACTTCCCACAAGGTCACTTAGAACAGGCTGCCTCTTCCTCACCTTTCTCACCAATGGAAGTGACAAATTTTGATCTCCAACCCCAAATCTTCTGCAGGGTTATGGGTGTTCAACTACTTGTGAGTACTGGGTTTTCACCTTTTATAATAAATTATTTTGGCCCATCACTGAAATTCCTGGACTTTGTTTTGATTTTGCCCTGATTTTTGTAACATCTTGAAACAGGCTAATAGGGAAAATGATGAGGTCTATACACAGCTGACTGTACTCCCTTTACCAGAGGTATGCTTGCCAATTAGTTGTCCTGCTGCTTTGGTTGTCAATTCTTGGTTTTGAGCAATTATTAGGTATATTTGAGAAAATTGTGAACTTTTAGTTCTGTTTTTTTTTCTTTCTTTTTCCCTTTCTTTGTGACTGCTTTGATTCTTAGTTTATGGATATAATTTTGCTGGTAGAATTTTCTTTTTATCTACCAGGTAGCTCAAACTTGTCTCTTGACAATGTCATTTTCTGGGTATTATGTAGTTGGAAGTAATAAATTTAGAGGGCAAGGAACATGGAGAGTTGGGGTTGGATGAGGGGGCTGTGACACCCACGAAAACTCCACACATGTTCTGCAAGACACTCACAGCTTCTGATACAAGCACCCATGGTGGATTCTCTGTTCCTCGTCGTGCAGCTGAAGACTGTTTCCCACCTCTGGTCTGGTTTCTTGCTTTGCTATTTTTGCTGATTTTAGATGGACTTATTGAGGTACTTCTTGTAGAGTTCCTGATGCACTTGGTGGTATGGTTTCTGTTGTAGGACTATAAACAGCAAAGACCCTCTCAGGAGCTTGTTGCCAGGGACCTGCATGGAGTGGAATGGAGGTTTCGACACATTTATAGAGGTAATTTATGGACTTCTGCACTGTGGTTCAGTTGAAGGGAAAAACTCAATAGGGTTGAATGCCAATTTTCAGGTCAGCCACGGCGACACCTGCTCACTACAGGATGGAGTATTTTTGTGAGCCAAAAGAATCTTGTTTCGGGTGATGCAGTTCTTTTCTTGAGGTATATAGGTTTATTTGGAATGGCTCTAACATTATGCTAGCTGTGATGAGAGAACAAATTTCAAATTTTTTGCTAATTGGAAAAAAAAAAAAGAAAATTTTATTGAATTGAATTCTAAAGAGGATGTTCCATTTCCTATGGTATGCATATGTCCCCAAATGGTTCTCTCATCGAGTAATCTGAGGCTCTTTTATTTATGTGTAATGGTCTTTGTAGGGGTGAAGATGGAGAGCTTAGGTTGGGTATTAGAAGGGCTATTCGACCAAGAAATGGTCTTCCTGATTCAATACTTGGTAACCAGAATTATCAAAACGTTCTTTCTGCTGTGGCCAATGCTATATCTACCAAGAGCACATTTCATGTCTTCTACAGCCCAAGGTATCACCAACCACCATCTCTTCTCCAAAAGGATTTCAGGCCGTATAGTTACTCTTGTTTGTACTACAAATCATCATTTATGCTGACTAAAATGACTTCAGATATTCTCAAGGACAGTACCTAATGAGATCAATAGAAGTATAACTTAGTAAGCTTTACTTCACAATATATCTTATCTTTAATACATATAAGCTATAAACTTGCACCCAACTCCAAATTAGCTGGCATAGAGCTTGCTCGGTGACTAGCTACAACACACTTTATGAAAATAATGGGAAATATGACATGGGAGGGTCCTTGAATGGGCTGATTGCAGTACTTGTCCAAAAAGAAGAAAAAAAAAAAAACAAATTAACATATTTCTTATACAATTTCATCTAAGTCTAATGTCTAAGGACACTAGGGCATGGCTAGATTTCGTAAATTATTTATTTATTTAAATTTTTTTGGGTTAAAATTAGTGTTTACAAACTAACATATACATTTTATATATAAAATGAGTGCGTGTTCAACTAAGCATGATAGACACACATCTTAGACAATGCACTTCACAAAATTAGAAGATTCAATGCAACATAAATGGGCAGGTAAAAATTCAAGTCCAGAGTCCAGACGACTTATTGACCTATTATTGACTATATCTTCCCTCGTGACTACAATTGATATCATGTTTTGTTAGTGGAATAAAATTTTTAGTTGTCATCAATCTGAATGTGATGAGATCGTTTCCTTAAATCAAGTCCCTTACCAAATATCCCTTCATCTCAAGAGCATTTTCTACCGTACACAACAATATTTCAGTGTGAAATACTGTTCTATCTTGTCTAATCTTCTTCCTCTTTGCCATAGTTCTTTATTCAGCTCTCTTTTTGTTTTTTGTTTTGCAATAACTCTGCTTTGGAGTGTTATGTTTCTACTTCCATCAGTAAACTGGTTTTCCTTGGCAATAATTGTTCTTGGGAAAAAGACCACTACAATACTCTATATAAAGGTGGCATTTCTCTTCTTTAAGTCTGCTGCTCACACTTGTCTCAACTCAGACTTGCCATATTCTTTGTTACTACTTGTTGAAGAAAAAAGGAAAAAATAAAAAAACTGGTCCTGATGTTTTACATAAGGATATGAGCACAAAAACCCTGAAGTCACTGATAATAATTCTCTGAATTTACTTTACAGTATTATTAGTTTATTGTTTCCTTTTTGTCGGAAATAGCTATTTTTTCATTAGTCTTGAAGTGATGACAGAGAAACAGAAATCTTTGGGTCTCAAAATTGCATTAGAATATATCCCATCACAAGAAAAAGTTTAAAGTGGGCTTCATAAGATTTAATGTTGATTATGAATGTAACAATATTAAAAAATAAAAAATAATAAATCAATGCCTAAAAATTCTGTCATCAGTTCACATCATTTAATGTCATTTTAGTCCTTCTGATTGAATTGATCCAGGAAATCACATGTATTTATTCAGCATTGTACCAATTACAATCTGTGTGCTTTCCATACAGTGTCAAAATTTTGCATCTCCAGAAGCCTTTTGAATGACACTTTAATATACTGTTTAAGGTAATAGTGGTTGATAGCGTGTGTAGAGATATATTGAACATGAATTGTAAACTTGCGTCATTGATAAGAAGTTAATACACACTTCTTTTGATATATATTGCGTAGATAAGAAGTTTGTAATTTGTCCAAAATTCTGGAATGCAGGGCCAGCCATGCAGACTTTGTTGTACCCTATAAACAATATGTCAAAAGTATTGCCAATCAGATCGCTATTGGGTCCAGGTTCAAAATAAAATTCAATGTTGATGATTCTCCAGAAAGAAGGTCTGTATAATTTTATTGAGTTCCATGATGCCTCTCACTCCTCATGAGGACTCTTCTAAGAATACCTATTCCTTCTCTCTTGCAGGTGCAGCGGTGTGGTGACTGGAATATGTGATTTAGATCCCTATAGATGGCCTAACTCAAAATGGAGATGCTTGATGGTATAGATTTCAAATTCACCTGACATAGAAGAGCTTCTGTATCATGATGTTTAACATTTTTGCTGCCATGGAATGTACTTACAACTCCTGCTTTATGTGCTTCCTTGCACTAGTTTCTGTAATTTTTTTATATGTTCAAGACAGTACCAATTTTTCTTCTGGTATGATATGGCTATGTCCTCTTTCATTATTGAGTTCTTGGTATTGTGATGATGATTAGGTGTCTTTATTTTGTGTATATATTTCTGAAAGGTCTTTTAAATGTTGGCCTATTTTCCTCTTGTTAACCAATGATTAATTACTTAAATCTTTATTTATCATGGTTTCTGTCAGTCAGACAAACCATTATATCCAAGTTTTGATCACCATCTCTCTCTCTCTCTCTCTCTCTCTCTCTCTCTGTTTGTGTGTGCCAGGAGACCACCAAAATGCTTGAGTTGTTATGAACCATCCATATCAGTGGATTTTGGTCTAGGAGATATTGTCTTTACATGGTCCCACCAATGAACACTGCTGGCAGCACATTTAGATATTCCTCTCTATGGTTTTCTGTTGTGATTCTTGTTTAATTAAAGAAGTTCAATTGATTGAATTCTTTAGTAATCATGCCACATGATCTTTCTAATACAATGCCACCACATCTATGATCTAACAGGTCAGTTGGGATGAAGCTATTGCAAGTGATCGTCAAGAGCATGTTTCTCCATGGGAGATCGATCCTTCTGTTTCTCTTCCACCTATGAGCATCCAGTCATCCCCAAGGCTGAAGAAACTGCGGGCAGGTCTGCAGCCAACACCACCTGATAACCCCATTGGTGGTACCAACTCTCCCATTAAATGAGTAAAATCTTTATTATATTGTTTATTCTCCCAATTCATGCATCTTAGAGGATGATTTTCCTTGTAGGAGGGGGTGGATTTTTGGACTTTGAGGAGTCTGTACGATCCTCCAAGGTCTTGCAAGGTCAAGAAAATACAGGTTTGTTATCACCTCTATATGGATGTGATAAGGTGAACCGTCCGTCGGATTTTGAGATGCAATCTTTTGCACATCAAAGTCCTGCATCGAATGGAACAGAAAAGACAAATTTTAGTGAGTTTATGAAGAACCAGCCCACCACTTATACAGGCTTTGCGGAATCCAGTCAATTTCCGAAGGTCTTGCAAGGTCAAGAAATATGCTCGTTGAGATCCCTGACAGGAAAAACTGATTTCAACCTTGGTGCTTGGACAAGACCAGACCTTGGTTGCAACTTTTTCAACATGTATCAAAGGCCCAAACCTAATTTCTACCCACTAGCTTTGGAAGGCGTCAGAAATGTGTACTTTCCTTATAATGACATCTACAAAGCTGGACAAGATCCTGTAATGCTTTCTCATCTGACAAACTTCCCAAAAGAGAATGTTCCATTCAATGGGTCTTCCATTCGAATTGGAGTTCCTAGGGATGAGGTTAGGCAGCCAAATCTACCCAATGAGCCACCACGGGGAAACATAGCTGGTCCTCCCACTTCGGAGGCAAATGTAAAAAATACAAAAGATGAGATTGCAAATGGCACTATTGCTGGCTGTAAATTATTTGGCTTTTCCTTGACCAGAGAAAATCCTATGCCAAACTCACAAAGCTCCAGTAAGCGGAGCTGTACAAAGGTAAGCTTTACTAACACTCTGTATTTCCATATGCTCTAGCTGAACTATCTCTGACTGATAAAATATTCTGGTGAAGGTCCACAAACAAGGCAACTTGGTGGGAAGAGCAATTGATCTTTCGAGACTAAATGGTTATAATGACTTACTAGTTGAGCTAGAGAGACTCTTTAGCATGGAAGGCCTTTTACAAGATCCTGATAATGGATGGCGAATCTTGTACACTGACAGTGAGAATGACATGATGGTTGTCGGGGATGACCCATGGAAGTGAGTGTCTTTCACATTAACACAACTTTGGTATTTCATTTATATTTTACCATTTGGTCCACGTTCATTGCATGATTTTTTGATAGCAACAAAATGTGTGGTGATTCCTTATGTGTGTGTGTGTGTGTGAGAGAGAGAGAGAGAGAGAGAGAGAGAGAGAGGTGTGGTGATTCTTTTTTTTTTCACATAGGAGAAATCCTAGCTACTAAACACAAACTACCTAAGCAAACCATAACTGAGCGGGTAGATAACCTCAACACCAAACAACCCCGTAGAAGTGTGGTGATTAGTAGTGTACTGTTGGATAACTTTATGTTACAGAGTACTGCTAACTCTAGAAGAACATGCCTGTTCTTCCCTTATTGTTTATAACATATATGGTGTTATTCGAAAACAATGCATTACTTACTACAAAACGATAAGAGTATTGTATTCTGTACCCAAAGAAAATTAATATCAGCATTTTATCCTTCCTTCAAAATAGAAAAAAAAAAACCAGTAAGTGAAAATAAGTAGAAGCAGGAGGCAAATCATAACTATTGCAAGCAGTGGATAGTGGCCATTGTCTGTACTATTATCTATGTGCCTATATAAAAAGAAAACTATGAGGAAACAAGGGAATGGGTGCATCCTTCCCTTAGTTGTCCTTAGAATTTTGAAGTCATTCTCATGATATAAATCATTTATGTTAATGACTTTTTTATGTATCTTTTTTACTCTAGATGCCTGTTTAGTATAGGCAGGGTGGCAAAACAATCAGGCATCTTGGGACCTCGCCCTACCCACCTCTATTGGGTGGATATGGGGTGATACTAATCAGGTAGGATCGAGTTTGAGGACAAAGTGCAATAATCCCACCCCACCTCGAACCGGCCCCGCTTATGCATATATATTTATTTTTTATATAGACATGTTATATTAAAAGATGAATATTGTGATTTTTTCTTTATTTTTGTAATATTGTCCCTTGCTTTGCCCATGATGTGTTTGAAAAAATCACTAACATGAAGGAGGTGAGGCGGGGCGGGTACAAGGGGAAGGGTCTAACTAAGAAGCATGGACATGGATACAAGTGTCGGGCGCGATATGTGTTGGACACACTGACACAGCGATTTTAAAAAAATGCAGCACACGTTTTATATTTTTTTATTTGTCATATGTATAAATCTTTTACAAAAAAAAATAAAAAAATATACAAGATAGCACTAATAAAATTAAACACAACTTATTTCACTACTTAATCGATAATAAATCATTTACAATTAGTTAATTACATTCTATCAAAAATGATAACGTAAACAAACGTATCAACAACAAAAAAGTTGTTCTATGAATATATATTACTATGAAGTCATAAGGTATCAAACATTAAAACGTCATTAGACTTCATTAACTATCCATCATCATCTAATATAAAATCCATAAGTAACATACCAAACAAATTAACCAGTGATATATATGTTCTTTTTCTTTTTTTTCTCTGATCTAGTAAACTAGGGGCCTAGGGCTTTTCTCTCTTTTTGAGATTTTGTGAAGTTTCTTATTGACTAAATAAATCCCATTTTTTAGTTTTAAAATTTATAGTTCAGCTCTGAACATGTTCCTTAAGTGTCCAAAATGGAACACGCGTGTCCAAGCCGTTTCTATAGAGTGTCCAATTTAAAAGTAAATAAATAAAAAATCTGACACATAAAATAGAGTGTTCGACACCTGTTTGCACGTGTTCCACGTGTGTTGATGTCTAACACGTGTCTGACATGAGTACAGCTACTCCACGGAGTGTCCGTGCTTTCTAGGGTCACCATGATGGGATGGGGATGGGATAGAGGTTCCCCGACCCAAACCCGCCCTGATGCCATCCCTAAGTATATGCATAGTTTCAGCTAGCTGGTTTTTGGTCTTATGCAGGGCAATTTAGTGTACATTTTCCTATTTTTCTTACTAAGAAATGGCTTACTGCTTTTTACATAATTTCAATAATTGAACATGACAGATGGTGAAGACTGGATGTTACTTTTTGAATTAAAAGTGTTGAAGAACAATTTTGTAAGCAAAATAATTGGGAAACTTTGCCAATTAATTAATAGAATTGTTTAGATACTAGTTAGAAAATTTATTCTTTAATGGAATTTGAAAGTATTTGCTGTTTAAAGCTAAAAACCAATATTTTTACACTTCGAAAACGCTTCGAGGAGTGGAAAAGTCGTCCAGTTACTCTTCATTACTGGTACTATTATTACATATCCTCTGATTTTACTGAGTTATTCGACTGGCTTTGTAAATTGTTTTGCAGCGAGTTTTGTAATGTGGTGTCAAAGATCCATATCTATACCCAAGAAGAAGTGGAGAAGATGACAATTGGAATGATCAGTGATGACACTCAGAGTTGTTTGGAGGAAGCACCAGCGATAATGGATGTGTCAAAGTCCTCATCTGTGGGCCAGCCGGATTCTCCCCCAACAGTAATTCGGATGTAAGGCTTGGAATTGTGTTTAGTATTATGCTTGTTGCAACTTTTCAACACGAAAACCTAGCTACTCATCTTTTGTTGCTATTCTTGGTAGAACATATAAAGTCGAAGATACTACTTCAAACTTGGACTTTCCTTCATCAGTAATATGTAATAATGTTACCAGTAATGAGTCTAATTTGGCATTTGGTCTTGTATGCATTTACTAGTGTTTTGAGCACTCATGTAGATTTGATACTACAGGTTTTAACATAATGGGAGAAAAATGTAAGAGTGCTAAAGTGTTTGTTTTTTATGTTTTCCTAGACACCCTTTGCCGAGGGACGGCTAAACTCAACTTACCATCAATTCAGTAGTATGATCATGGCTCAAATTTTGCAGAGCATAAAGCAATGTGCTCAGCCAGTTGGTGTTTGGGTGCGGAGGAATTTTTATCCTCGTTTGTTAGTCTGTGTCTATTATGTCCGGAATTTCTTGTTTTGATGTTTTGTATAGAGTCTCATTGAGTTTATTATATACCTTACAATTACAACCCCTCTTTCCATCTTGAATTTTCCATTTTAACAATAAGAGAATTGGGCTTTTCATGCCATGTCTATGCAGTAAAATGAACAAATTATATTTTCAGTAATAACCTGAATTTGGGAAACTCTCACATACATCTCATGTGGTATTTTTTCTTTTTTTTCAGATTTGGAAATACTAAACAATTTAGGTGCTTAATTATTTTCTCTGGAACATCAAATATAAAACTATTGTGAAAACATTCCAGAAATTGCAGAATTATTCTCTGGATACTTTTTCAATTAGGAAGAAAGTGGTCAGTCAATGCGTGTAGAGCAGAAAGACCAGGCCAATGTGGATGAGAAAAACAATGAGAATAGCTTGGACCTGGTGGACTTGCCCGACAAGCACTTCAAAAAATCAATCCCTTTTTGATGGTTGGAGTTGGGAGTTGTAAAACTAACCAATCCACTCAAATTAAGTCCTTGTGAGATTGACTCAAAAAGATAAACAGTCAAGTTTAAACATGTTTTGAAAGCTTGATAAATTTTCAAGCTAAGCTTTAACAACATATTTTTGAGCTTGAGTCCTATACAGCTCTAGTTGGGGCAACCTTCGCGTCTGTCACCTCATGGAAGGAGTTTCAAAGAGCAAAGAGTGTTCGGAGAGCTATCCTTCTTTCTCTACATCCTGCATTTCTCAGCATTCCCTTTTCTCCGGACAGATGTTGAATAAGGCCAATAAAACAATATCAATATGTTTCTTTTTATTTTATTTGGGAAGAAAAGAAAAGTTTGCATTTCATACTATAATTCAGGAAGAGAAAAAAAAAAAATTTGTTTGGTCGAATAGAGCATAAATTGATAGTTCCCAGGTGAGCAAGAAGCTGCTGCCACACCAATATTAAAACAGTAAGCCACAGCACGAGATCAGCAAGATGGCACAGCAGGGGTTCAGTCTAGCAACCCACAACTTCTCCCTCATTGTTCCTTAAAGAGCTCCCGACCAACAATCAATCTTCTGATTTCGCTCGTCCCGGCCCCTATCTCATATAATTTGGCGTCCCGCAGAAGCCGACCGGTTGGGTACTCGTTGACGTATCCGTTACCACCTAGACATTGGATAGCCTGCAACATTGGACTCAAAGGCATAAACATACATCCATTGACAAATAAAGTTTCACAAACTTGCATCTGATTTTGTTTTCACAGCAGTTCCAACTTGTAAAAGCCGAGATAAAGGTGGAGGACCTGGAGGAGGTGCAAGTTTAACAATTTGGGTGCTGAGTCTAGCCTGTCATTTGAACAAGTATAGCGATACGTATTGTTAAGAGCTTCAGTTGAAGGAGATCAGAAAATATGGGCTTAGAAAGAGTTTCAGAGATCAGCATAGCTAACTTAACTGTTGCTCACATTTTTTTCAAATTTGTAAGAAATATTATTTTGTAATGTTCGACATAAATATAGAACAAGTATGGTGTCCAGACAAGGGAATGAAATCAGTAATCATATGAATAAAGCCATATTTAAGTAGAGAAATGAACAGAGGTAGGCCAGCTTTACTTCACCTGAAGAGCAACTTGGGTGGCTCTTTCAGCTGCACAAAGTATAACTCCCGCACAATCCTGAAAGTTTGCATTTGTGCATTAGTTATTGTCATTCCAAGTCCGACCATCCTACATACTAAACAAGAATCCATGCATGTTGCACCAAGAAACTGTCAAACTGTCACATAATTAATAGAATTATCTTTTATTTTCATTTTTTGGGTTGGGGCATAGTATATCAGAAAGACACATTCTGCATCATATTCTAGTAAATAGCCAAATACAATAAAAAATTAATGTGTAATGAAAAAAATAAAACATAAAGAAAGAAGGAAAGAAAGAAAAGAAAAGAAAAGAAAAGAAATTTGGATAACAGATCCACCCATGTCATAAGGGACCCCATCTTGGCTCCCTAAGCTTAATTTAAGCCAGTAAGAAGATCACAAACCCACACTCCAGCAATTATATGCAATTCAACACAATGTCGTCTCAAAATCCAAATAAATGACAGATAGTAGTCAGTAATGTAAACATGGCTTATGAATCCCCTGGCACTGAAATTTATGCCATTATACAGCATGTTGCTTAGCCTAAATTTCCTATCATTATGGCACTACAAGTTATTTATGATTAATATCCATGGACTGCTATAATTATATGAAAACACATGCTGCTGGACATATTTGGAAAAGAATAAAATAAAGGGCCTAGCATCATAGCATGACCCTTATCCCATTTTTTTTTATAATAAATATGTTTGTTTAACTGTCAGATTAGAAAAAAAATTTCAGTCATATACCTCTAATTACAAGGAGTGAAAAGGTGACTGATGCATATGAGCTGTTATGATTGTAACTGATGCCCAAAATGTAGTGGCAAAACTAACGTGGTTTGGACTTCAGATTCACCTCTCATTTTGGCAAAAGTAAAATAGATAGGAAATAACAGCAAGCGCACAACAAAAACTGGAGAATAAGACATTATGCAATACCTTTGGGTCAACCCTCCCATTATCACAGTCCCTTGCAACGGAATACACGTAAGATCTGGAAAAACATGAGAGTTTTATCGTCAGCGACATGAAAATAAGATTCAAGAAAAATAGAAAATTCCCCAACCAGGATCTTTTACCTGGAAGACTGCAGCGAAGTATACATGTCAGCAATTTTCCCCTGTATATGCAGGTCAAGAGCAGGAGGGATAAGTTTTTTCACACTCATGGTTGAGAACATTAGGAAGTTAGCTTGCATGACTGGTGGTTATGAACCTGTATAAACTGGAATTCACCAATAGGGCGTCCAAACTGTTCTCGCTGTCGAACATAGGGAAGAGCAACATCAAGACATGCTTGCATTAGTCCAAGGGGTCCAGCAGATAAAACAAGCCTCTCCAAATCTAGCCCGGACATCATAACATAAACTCCTGAAACAGAAGGTCAACCCATTTTCTCTGAACTTATTTACTTCAAAAAATTCACAAGAACAGGCAATTTAAGTTCAAAGATATATATGAAAAGTTTCTGGGAAATGCAATAACCTCCAATGAGGATGTTATTTATGCATTTCAAAGCATCTCTTTCACTTGCAGTCACTTCAATTTTAGAATAAAATAATATTTATAATCTGTATTGAACTTCCCTGTTTCAAGAGTCGTCAATTCACTCACTAACCTCCTGGTCAGCATCATGTCAAAATCTTCATGAGGTATATGATATTCATTCACCTAAGATTATTTCAAAGGGACATGTTCTAAAATACTGCAGCCAGAACCAATTCATTTTGTGTCAGCTGTTACAATAACAAAGCAATCAACCATAGGCAGTTTCCTACTTAAAGAAATTCTAGACTTCCTGGGTTTAAATAGCAAGCTTTCACCGGTTCTAACTGTTTTGCCCCGGCAACTGAAGACTGGAAGCAGTAGGTTCTCATCACACTAGATGTAGCCACTTGTTACCATGCGTAAATAGGTTAAAACATTCTTCACATGTTCTCCTAATGAGGAAAAAAAAAAGGAAAGTAAAGCAAGACTAAAAATCAAACTACATCATTGGATACCTTTTCCTTCCTGCCCAAGAATGTTTTCTTCAGGAACAAAACAATTTTCAAAGACAAGCTCGCATCTGCAATTTTGTTGACAATCCAATAGTCAAAGCCTCTCTAATTTAGACAGAAAGTAGATAAGCTTAAAACCAATCAATAATTTTAAAGCAACGATGCCATACGTATCACTTCCTCGCATCCCAAGTTTGTCTAATTTCTGGGCAGTACTGAATCTGCATTGTCACCAACAAAAAGAAAAAAGAAGGGTGATTTCATTTTCAGACTGTTTTCTTTTCTTTTAATTTCTTTAAATGTCAACATTGTATGAAATTATTCCAAAACCCTGTTCAAATTCCATAATAGACAAAATTGAATTATTTGATGCCATACAGTGCCTAGAATGCCCGTTTTTATATGTTTTCTTTCTATAAAGCAAATTAGTACATTGGAAGAAAATCATTAGTTGTACATCCAAAAGAAACTGCAGGACCTTAGCATTTTGTTTTTTTTTTTTTTTTTTTTTTTTTTTTTTTGTCAAATTTGTATCATCTAAATAAGAAGGCATACAAACAGTGCCATGCTGTGGATTTTATTCATCCATGGGTCTGCATATATGTCCAATTTAAGAAAAATTCTAACAAGCCAACAATTTGTGTGCCTGTTCGATTAGCTTAGCAACATGAATACTACTCAAACTAGTGTGTAGACCCATTTACTGGCTCACATTACGAAAGGCCACACTGCACTGGCCATGACCCAGAGCAATATTTTTATTGATGTCTCTTACCAATTTTCCTATTACTAAAGATGCACTTTTTTATGATTTTCCTAACCATTTTTAAGTGAGATATATCTGTAACATTGCCCATTTCATGCAACTTCAGTTGATATTGACTTTATTTTGCTCTACGCAAGTAGTGACTTCTTGCCCTATACTTCACCACAATCAAGATTAGTTCCAATACCCAGGCATTCCTTTCTCAATGACAAATGCAGTGATTCCTTTAGAGCCAGCAGCAACATCTGTTTTTGCATAGACAACCTGATAAATTTGAAATATCAATTCTGACAAGCAAAGTATATCTAATATAAAGCAGGAAGAAAAAGAGGAAGTACAACAACAGTAACAGTAACAGAACTACTGTTACACCAACAGCAACAGAAGAACGAAAGAAAGAACTTTCTGCCAAAGCAGAGACAAATCATCAATTGTACAACCTACTGATGTTCTTATGAGACCCTATTACACAGCATCGCAACAAAGGCAGACAAAATGACTTTCGAAGCAGGAAATAACTTTTCCTTCTGGTAAAATAGCATAATAATTAAACGACGGAATAGAATATGACTTAAAAGGATAGGAGCCACTTCAAGGATCAATATCTATGTTTCACAAGAAGTACAGAAGAACATGGGCGAGAGGCAGAATTGATTTGTTCACTTTTATTGAAAGAATGGGTTTTCTGCCTGCTTCAGGTGGGATTTCTTGTCTGTACTATTAGGTTTTTTACTGTTCTTATCACCAATTCATTGCCTTGCAATCAGATACGTAGGGAAAGCTAAAGCTTATATCTAAATCAAAATAGATGTCGATAACAGTCTTCTTGTTAAAGTTGAAACACAAAATCTAACCATGGTAGGCCAAACATGTACTCTGATGCAGGACAACTTACAGAAATACAGATGAATACTACACAAAGTTCCATCAGATTTGCATTTTGGAAGAAGACAGACTCTCCATTAGTACATTAGTTAGAAGCAATACAAGTTGCATCAGTTCATGTGCAACAAATAGGGTGGAACGTCAAACAACAGCACAGGAGATGTACATTCAGGGACAGTAAGTCCTATTCTGTAACTCAGCCAAAGCATCACTGAACACATTATGAATGTGTTCCAACTGCATCAGCCTATAATACAAGTCCTGCACTGGAAGCAAAGGACAGTATGATTTCAAAGCATACATTTGTTAAGGAACACAATAAGTGTGCTGGCTGACTTGACAACAAATTTGTAATCCTGATGTCCTCACAACAGTAGATCACATAAGAGTAACCTCCCAAAAACAGTCACAACCATAAAAATTGACAAAGAAAACATTAGCCATGCATAATGTAAAAACAATTCTGGCAAAGATACCAGCGTCTGAGCAACTGGACCATTAGTGCACCACATCTTGTTCCCGTTTAAAATGTAACCTCCATCAACATGATCAGCTTTGCATTTCATGCTAACAACATCAGAGCCAGCTGTAAACACAGTAGTATTATCAGGTTACATAGATACCCACATAATATTTGACAACCTTTATATATTTATCTTCCAAAGTAATCCATAACGATCTTCATGAATATTAAATGTAAGATGAAAACTAATTCACATGATTTACCATTGGGTTCACTCATTGCAAGAGCTCCCACATGCTCCCCGCTGATTAGCTTCACACCAAGTAAGAGACATAGTTAGCTGGTAAAAGGATTAGTTACATGGACGCGTGTAGCACACACAAGCGTGCACATGCACATGAGTGCACGCTCATATACACACACAAAGAAGGAAAACATAAATAAAAATAGAGAAAGAAAGAAGAAAAGAAGGAAGAATAAGAAAACGTTTTTGTGATGTCACAAAGGGAAAATGATAGAACATTCACATTATCCCCCAAAAATATCTTGTGGATAAAATTTGAGCACCAATGGGACCATGCCAAGTCAATTTATTATTCTATTTTGCATTGCATAAATGGTAGGCAAAACTAATGCATACAGAAGCAGTCATTCAGCATACAATCAAGTTCATTTAGATTATTATAATTTCTTGCTGTATGGATATATCAAATAAAAGTGTGCCAAATACGTCCTATGTTCGTCAGTCATCTTGGATTGGTTTCATGGTTAACATATCAAATTCCTTTTACCAGTCCTGTTGGAATAAGATAACGTAAAGGGATATACCTAGTGAAGCAACAATACTGTCCCTGTACCTCACTCGCCTCACCATGCCTTCCAGTCCTGACCACCAAGGCATCCCCCAGAACAAGAGATAAAAGATTCCTAATTGAATGGGGCATCACCCATTCTACTCCAAATACCAAGTAGATCATACTCCAGCTCTAGTAACCAAGCAATGAAGCAGAAGATGGTTCAAACTCTCCCCAGCACTCTTCCACATTGCACATGTAACAGATCTTTGCATCTCTTCTTTAAGTTGTCAATCATCAAAATAGCTTCTATAGCCATCGTCCAAGCAAAGAAGCCACTTTAGCTTGTGCCTTCATGTGTCATACCCCCTTCCAAGGAAAGGTCACATCTCCCTTCCCGACAAGGTTCCAAAAAGAGGTAACTGAAAACTCTCCTTTGGAGATCCCATCCATGCCAAAATATCCTCCACCCCAACTTGGAGCCTCTTAAAAAGCACTTCTACTAATTCAATGACCCAATCTTGCACCTCGTGAATAAGGGGACCAAACACCACATGTAGTGGAGGAGAACCAAAAGCCCACCACTGACGCACCTGGAAATCCTGCAATTCTCTACAACACAGAGAAATTCCCCTTCAATGACGTCTGCCCACACCCAAAGTCACGCCAGAAAAGTACCATATGTCCATTCCCTTATCTAAAGTAAATGAGATTGACAAACTCATCCCTCACCTTTCTAATGCTCTTCCGATTGCCCACTCCCTGTGATTCCCTGATCATATCTGTGAGCCACTCCCCCCTGCTTAGGTTGTACTTCCTAACAATCACCTGCAGTCACAAGTAGCTCTAAGGCAAATCTCTACAACCACTTCCCTGACAAAGCTCTATTAAACAAGACTAAATCACGGATCCCCAAAACTTTGCCTTCACAGGAACATCCACCACCTTCTGATCCACTAGATGAAACTTGAACTCCTCCCCTATTGCACCCCACAGAAAATCCCTCATCCACTTCTTGAGCCTTCTAGCAATAGGGATGGAGATAGTAAATAAGGATGGGAAATATATCGGTAAACTAGAAAGGGAGCTCTCAATAATAGTAAGTCTACTGCATAGAGAAAATCAACATGTTAAAAGCTGCCACATAAAGACTCAAACATGGCATATTAAATCCTTTTTTTTTGGGCACCGAAACACCCTCCAAAAAAGTCGATGGTGTCGGAAACTTTAGTTAATAGGCAACTTTAGTTAATAGATTGTTCTTAGAATCATGAATATAAACAAAACAGAACCATGATGATCTCACAATGGAGAAGGTATTCTTGATTGCAAGGACTTTAGATATGACCTCTAAGCTTCAATGGATTTGGGCCTATAGCTCTGTAAGTAGGGATATCCATGAGACTTGCCACAAGATGAGCCTTTAAATGAGTTTCACATGTCTTCTAAAGGAATAATTCATCGTTTATTTTCTGATGCATAAGTTGGCTGGTGTCGTTTCATCTTAAATGCTAAATAATTAGATCATTTGACACCTCAGCTGCTGAAGCGGCTGAAGGGATTCAGCAGGAAATGAGTACTTGAATAAGAACCTATGTAACAAGTTATAACACATAGCTAAACAAATTATTTTGACAATGCATATCCATCTCAACCATAAAGCAAGGTTCAAACCCAAAATAAATTTTAAAAAAAAAAGAAATATTCCCCAGTGTCATAACATGATCTGTTAATCTTCTACATATAATTTTGTTATCAGAATAAGGAACATAAGTATATGCATGAAGGTTAACAAATTCAAGTGGAGTCAACTAGAATCTATCACCAGTAGTCAGAGTCGCTATAAAATTAAACTGGAAGGGAAGGAAAGGGAATAGAAAGTGAAGTAAAACCTTCGGCAAGTATTTCTGCTTCTGAGCAGGGGTTCCATTCCTCACCTACAAAATCATAGTAGATAATTAGCACTTGTTAGGCAACAGTGTAATATATCACCAGAATGTAGAAGTTGCATTAGATCATTTACCAACTGATTAATACATAGGTTAGAGTGGGCACCGTAGGAAAGGCCAACTGATCCTGAAGCACGACTAATTTCTTCCATAGCTATGCAGTGGTATAAATAACCAAGGCCAAGTCCTCCATATTCCTCTACAAAGGGGCCATGAGTTAAATTTCTATATACCGATGGCATGCTAGACAAAGTCAAAGTGCATTCAACTCTATAAAGGAACTGCATAAAAAGTAATACTCCATCACCAAAAGAAATGCAAAGATTCCATCACAGGTTAAGAAATAATTCAAGTACAAGGAGAAAGACAGAAATTTTGATGAAATTTCAGCAAAAGTGTTGTCTCCCAAGCTCGTGGGCTCCACCTTCACTAAATATTCGCCACTGTTCCTTGCTTAAGAAGACTGTTAAATAGGGAATCACCTAATGTCTAAGACCAGAGGTTCCTTAAAGATCTCTATTAAAAGACACTGTTTTGGCACAGTAGGTCCCAGCACACACAATTAAAGGGAAAGTACATTGGATAGTGGCACGTGATCCTTAAAAAATTCCTCCTCTGTCCATATGAAATTTTTAAGAAAGATTATTTAAAGAAGGTCCTAAGTGGTGGAGAGAAACTTCAGTCAACTGAATTACGAAACAGGTTGTGGGACAAAATTGTGGACAGGCTAAAAGAAAGATCAATGCATAGCCAAAATTCAAAACAAATACTATTGCATTCAGAAACAAGCATGACGAGGAGGACGCAGAGAATATTTTGACTTACTGCCTGTCCATTACAATGGACCAGGACTCAGGCCATAAGACCTCTTTTTGAAGCCAAAAGGCCTGTTCATCTAGCTGACATAAAAGCCCGTCCCTTTAATTACTTCCCTTTTCATTCATATCATTCTAAAGGGTTATTAATAGAGTTATGTTAAAATACACATCTATGTACATAAGTGCAATAATAAATAACTACGTATACATGCGAGGACGTGTAAATGTCTATTGAAAATTTTACTTACTATAGAAAAAGTACATATCTATTTGGAAGCCGTGTTCATTTCTGAATTGACTAGGGAATACTGGATGTTTCTAGTAAGTTTCTCCAGAAAGTTGTTTGGAAAAAAGTATTCTTCTGTAGTTAGTAACCCATGGTTGTATCAACTAGGGATTAAGGTGTCACCCAGAGGGACTTAAGGTACATCCTGTTAAGTGTGTCTATTTATATATATTAACATATATATTTCATAGGAAAAAGCAACCGACTAGAAGTGCCAAGGGGGCACAACACACATACAGATCAAATATACAAAGTCCAAGCCATGCACATCCTTATATATTTACAATGTTAAGAGAACCGCAAAAGTATAAATAATTATTTCTAGCCCAATAAATCTAGTCCTTAGATGCCTGCCAAAATAGATGGCATTAAACTTCACAGATACTTTTTGATGAAGGATGAGGGCAGTGTACACTCTCCTACAAGTAGTGAGCTAAACTTTGATGTAGGGTGGCTGGAAAAATAGGCTTTTGTTGCCGATTTTAATCAGTTTTCATGGCTGAAAAGGCAGTAAGATAATAGGGTTTTGAAAGGGTTTGTATAGCTATAGAAGGGTAAAGATTTGAGCATGAAAAGATGGGATCTTATCGGCTGTTTTGCACACAGTGAACAGTACCTGGGACAGTAGCTCAGGAGCTGGTTCAGCTTGCTTCAAATATTATACTTGATTGATTAACTAGAGAAGACTTGTAGCTCGTAAAATAAGGTTTCTAAGAATAGAATAAATAGGAATCAGGACTCGTTCTGAGTTTAAAAGCTTAAAATCGCATTAAAAGAAAAAGAAAGAGGAAGAAGAGTTTGGGCATCACACCTAGGTTAGAATTCCCCCACACAATCCCAAATGGAGCTTAAACAACTTCACAAATTATCTAAAACATACTCTTCAAAAATTTGGAAGCATTATATGGCATCATTTATAAATAGAAACTAAAACTTTTAACTTCTAAAATACATCTGAATCCAATTAGAACACATGCGGAGACCCAAAAATATGAGTTCACCCATATTACAAACATAGGCAACTCCTACAGCCTATATCTAAAAATTCTGCAAATTATTAAAATATTCCAGAGCTACATAACTAAAAGAAAAATATTAAGAACTAACTAGCAACATATTTTTAACCTAAAATAAATAGAAATAAGACTCCACTAAGACTATTAATTGGGTCGTGCGTGGTTTCTATAGTCCCGGGCTTCAAATCATGCCAATTTTTTATTTTAGCCAGTTGAACTTATTTTTTCTTACACTCATTATGAACTGCAACACATTTTCAATCTTTTTTCCTTTAGTTTTTTGTTTTCAATTTTCCTGCTTGGGGTGCTAAAGCTAAAGAAATAATCTTCATGAAGGTCAAGTAATATAGGGTTCAAATTATAAATAAATATACACTTGGTATATCTCATTTGATGCAGATGCCTCTATTACACGAACTTTGCCCAAGGTCCCTGTATTGACACGAGATGACACGACACAAATGCAGGTACAAAATACGACTCAAGAAGGCCCCAAACACATCTTAACCAACTCAGTATAACCAACCCACAATGAATAGCGTAGCTATAATGATGCTATGAATGACCCAGTATTGAATACTGGTAATAGTATCATAAAAGAATGTTCTCCTATACTTCTCCATGACCAAGAATTGGCGATTGACATGACGTTGCGTAGGGAAAGTAAGTGTGCTGTTTCAATCTACAGCTAAGCAAGCCAGAAGTGGACCAAGCTGGAGTCCTGGCTCGAGTCAGCAGGTAAGCAAGCCCGAGTTATGTAATAGAACTACTAGTCAAACTAAAAGCATAATTCAAGGTGTAATCTTTAAAAATAAAAAAACTCATTCAAGGTGGCCAGAAAAGTACCCAAGTTATCTCTTCATCATTCTAATTATTCAAGGGAAAAAGATTCCTCATTCTCTCGTTCAAAACCGTGCATGGGAAATATCAAAGAAGAACGAAAGAGAGAGAAGAAAAGAAAAGAAAAGAAAAGAAATGAAAAAGTAGGTAGCCTTCCATGAAATCTGATGCTGCAGGAGTCAAGAATTTATGCGGAAGAGTTTGCCAAAGGCAGAGAAAGTAGTAAGAGGAGGAGATATGCCCTAGGTTTTCCTCTAGTTAGCACTAAGAACAAAGGTCTCCAACGACCGAGACCTAATTGTATAAATATTCCTTTTTTTTTTTTTTTGGGGGGGGGGGGGGGGGGGGGGGGGGGGGGGGGGGGGAGGTGGCTGGGGGGTTGTGGGAACCCCCCTTACTTTAGTGTTTTCACTGATCAAAATTATACTTCTCTCTCTACTGTCGTAAAGATTTCAAGAGTAACCATGATGATTCGATCATATTTTAAAATTTTCCAACTTATCAAAAATATTTTCATCCCTACCCTTCCTCTTAAATTGCTTTCTTTCATAAGTAGCCACCTCCATTTTAGGATACTCCAACAATTTTGGCAGTATGATGCTCAGACATGCACCGTGTCCAACACCCACACCCGTGTCCATGTAACATAGGTAGAGGCATATGCTACTTGTATTACACTAAGATATGTTGATTGCTTCTCAATTGAAGCATACAGGGATTACAAATGAAGAAGATTCCTCTAATTGATTGTTGTTTATGGATGTAAACAAATGACATCGTGATTTTACATGTATAAGGATATCTCCCTAATTAAACAGTTACAAGATCATCAAGATCCACAGAACGGATAGTGCTACCAAACTACCATGATGAGTGGTAATTTGTATCCTCTCGGAAACTGCTTGTTCACGTTACAAATACTTAACAGTTAGCTCTTGGTTGAGTAACTGCTCATAATGGTAAGATACACGGAAATAAATTAACTGTAAATATGAAATGACTCTATGTGTGCATTGTAAAAGCACATACACTGCCAAGACATAACACAAGCTCCACAAGTCTCTTTCCTTCCTAAATAATCATAAGAAAAGAAAATTCCCAATTTTCTAAAAGTCCAAGATTAAGTAGCTATTGCAAAATTCAAAAGTTTTCCTTTCATTTCTGCTTTTTTTTTTTCCCTACAAATTTTGTGGTACCAAAAGCAACAAGAAAAGTAAAAGCTCAAAACAAGCTCCTATCAAGAAACTCTACCTGGAGCAGTAATTCCATGGAGGTTAAAATCCCCCATTAGTTTCCATAAATTAACTTCCTGGAAAGAGAACATAAAATGAAGTTAAATTTTTATATAAAGGTCATGTGGTTTACAAGATCAAGGAAGATAGTCACACAACCTCTGGCAAATAATTTGTTCTATCTATTTTTGATGCATGAGGAGCAATATTTTCTTGGGCAAATTGTGCAACGCTTTCTTTAAACTGTAAACAATGCAAAAAAAGAACTGTCAGAGGACAGTCTAATACACAATGCTCCAGTCACCAGACAAGAAGAAATTACAGAAGGTTAATGTAAGAAAGAACTCAAACTCACCTAAATAAAAGAAACATTATCAACTAAAAAATACAAAAGTTCTTGGCTGCATTAGGGACTTATAAGAGTGATAGACGAAAATTTGTAAGAAGCATACATATATAACCCTGCCAAGTGTAAATGACCTGCATTACAGAAATAAACGAACACTCTCACAGTGGAGTAAACAGAACACAAAAACCAGTCAAAATATTAGTCATAAGTTTATCCAAAATTTAAATCAAACAAAAAAAATGACTTGCAAATCTGTGGAACAGAAATCCACTGGATAAAAAAACATTGATATTATGGAAAACAAATCACATACACAAGGGGAATAATACAATCTATTTCAGTACATGTCAGGGTATCATCATGACGACCGTGGTATTGTCTATCATCTGCTATTAGTCATTCCATATTTTACTGGACAAGTTGGCACACATGTCAGAGACCTTTTCATGAATAACTATTGACCCCAGCTAGAAAGTAAGTACTTTTTCTTCCTGAAAGAAAAATTAGAAGGACAGCAATAAGACTAGCCATGCATTATACCCACCTACGAGGTGGCCCAGTGGTAAGGGTGAACAAGGAACTATGTGGTGAGGCGTACAGTCTCGGGTTCGATTCCTCTTGGAATTAAACTCGTGATTTAAGTGGGGAGTTGTGGCGGTGGGTTGCTGTGCTAACTCCCTACAGGGGATTAGTTCCACCAAAGGTGGGGATTTCCCTATTATAAAAAATAAAAATAAAAAAAACTGTACAACACATCAAAGTTTAAAAAATGTTTGTTAATTGAGTTCTACTAAGTACTATACATGAGAATCTTGGAAAGCATGAGTGATTCGACATGAAAATGATGAGATTGTAAAGAAAGCACCAATTGGGTACATGACTAGAGAAAGCTAGTTTCAAATGGTTATATGATTAGCTTCCTCTTTGTTATTCCATGTTCAACACTCCAGTTGTGTTTCTATATAGACACTCTCTCAATGTAAGACCTAATTGACAATGGATTATGATTCGGAGATTCTATTTTCTCTCCGAGAGTTCTTCTTTTCTCTCTTTTATTCTCTTTATGCTTTATTCCAACAGCGTATCATAGCTATTCTATCATGATATCATAGCTACTCTAACATGGTGTCAGAATTCCATGGTATCAGAGCCACCAATCTGTGGCCTATCTTCCGTAAGCAATCTTGGGCGAAAATAACCTTAGTTTGTCACATTTCCGCACACACTGCAGTTTTTCTTCACACGCCTCATGCATTTAATCATTGAGCCTCTCTAGATCTTCTAGCTACTCTTTACTTGAGCCCGTCGGATCTTCTAGCTCCTCACTCACTAGACATTTCCGTGCGCATATACTCACACGCTTGCTCAGTTTATTTGGTTTCGATACATAAGGTCTCTTTATTTGTTTAATCTATACATGGCATTGTTGGAGAATGTTTTCACGACAATTTCCCAATTCCACTTGGTTTCCAACCTCAAGTTAGCATCCATTTTACCTCCTTGCCTTTGAGGGGAGATGTTAGATTATAATATTAGTTAGTTTCCTTATATGATTAGTTTTCTCTTTCCTATTCCTTGTTCAACATTCCAGTTTTGTACTCACCATTGCTCTAGAGAGAGAGAGAGAGAGAGAGAGAGAGAGAGAGATTGATCTTATATTTTGTATTCAATTGTTAATGAGGTCTTACATTAAGAGAATTCAAAAAATAAATAATCATCCACAGAGAAATTGGTCTAAATAGCATAGCTTTTTTTGGCACCAAACAGAAGTATATATACGCACAGTTGGCAGTCACCAACCCCAATTTGTTGAGATAAGTCGAATTGGGTTCATCTTTTTTTTCCACTTATCATTTGAATTCCAAAGAAACACAATATCTGAATCAAAGAATGACCCAAAGATTATCCAAACTAGATAGAAACAAAAGAAATACTGAACTTAACAAGAGCAAATCATCACTACATGTGCGTGTATAATTTCAAATACAAATTACGTAAAAACAAAATGAAACCCAACTCACAAATTGATGCGATCACTTTGTCATTACCTGGGGAATGTACGTGTATTGTCTTATATTTATTTGTTGTCTTGTCTTTCTGGTTGTTGTAAATAGTGGAGTAGTGGGTCAGGTAGTTTCTAGGAAGTGGTCTGTTAGAAGGTTGTGGCTGCTCTTGTGCAGTTAGTGGCAGCATATTAGTAGGGTAGTGATATTGTGGGCAAGTGTCTTGTATATATGTTGGTGTTTGTGTTAATGAAGGTATCTGTCAGTTTTATCCCTCTTCAGTAAGAGTCTGGGAGAGCCTTTGGTTCCTCTCGAACAGAGCCCAGCCTTCAAATGAATTCTAAATTACACAAAATAGGTCGCAAGCGCAAAGGGCCAACGATCATGACAGATGGCAGCGATAATTTTCGAGAGTTTACCTCTCAAATGCAACACTCCATGGACGAGGTATTACAAATGGCTTATAGATCTTGATCTTAAATACGAGCAACTCTCTTCGCAACGGGAAAAGGGGGAAATTCAGGGTTTCATCAAGTTCATCATGACCCCCCTGGGCCAGGTGGAGAATCAATTCAGTTAGCGGCTGGTCGAACCATTCAATCTCATTCCATTAGATTGGAATTTTCCAGGTTCGATGGACTGGATCCATCAGGGTGGATTTATTGAGTAGAGCAGTTCTTTGATTATCACAATACAGCTCGAGCTCAGCGTCTGATCATAGCTTCTTTCCATTTACAAGGTGAAGCTTTACAGTGGTATCATTGGTATTCTCATTCCAGGGTCTACATTACATGGGAAGAATTTACTGAAGCACTCAATGCTCGTTTTGGTCTTACAGAGTATGATGATAGGCTTTAGCAAAGCTCCGGCAAACCTCTTCCTTACTTGAGTATCAAACAGAGTTTGAAAAGCTTGCAAATGGTTGACAGAAGCTTCCTTGTAAGTTGCTTCATATGCGACCTTAAGGATGAACTACGTATTGAGGTGCAAATGTTTCGTCCAGTGACACTCATCTAAGCCATTAGTTTGGCTAGACTCCAAGAAAAAAGGGTTACAGCAAGTAGACGAGCCTGTAGATCTGATAATTTAGGGCCCAACTTGACTCCCACGAATTTATCCAAGAAGCCCTCAAGCCTATTAAGCGCCTCACACCGGCTGAAGCAAAAGATCATCAGGAACGAGGTCTCTGCTACAATTGTGATGAGAAGTACCACGCAGGATACCGTTGTAGAACTCAAAAGCTATTTTGGGTTGAAGTTGTTAAAACAGAGGATGTAGAAGAAGAGGAAGTGGAGGCAGAACATGAAGAACGTGACACCAGTCCACCAAAGGGGGGAAATTCAGATTCCGTAAAAATATCTTTACATGCAATGGCAAGCTCAAATGCTCCTCAGACCAGGAGAATGCAAGGGTATCTCAATGTTAAGCTTATTATTGTTCTGATTGATTCTGGCAACAACCATAACTTCATCGACCCAAATACAGTCATGAGAGTTGGCGTTACAACAGCGAACTGTGAGTCGTATGAAGTTATGGTGGCGCATGGTGATAGACTTCAAAGTGTGGAACAATATCAAGGCATTAGCTTGCAAGTTTAGCAAGTCCCTATCACTTCTGATTTTCTTGTATTACCTTTGGGAGGTTGTGATATAGTTCTTGGAGCCATTTGTTTACAAACCTTAGGTCCTATTGTTTGGGACTTTTCATGTATATGGATGAAATTTCATTTGGGTGGTATGGAGTTTGAGCTAAAAGGTTTGGAACCTTCGGCTTCACAACTACTAGATGGGCCAGATTTTGGAAAGAAGGTCAAAAAGGCTTGCAAAGGTATTATAATACAATTGAACAGTATAGTTGGATCTGAGGTTCAGTCTAGTTATCCACCAGAGGTGCAATCATTACTGGCAGATTATAAAGACATCTTTGAACAGCCAAAATGGCTTCCTCTGTCTCGGACACAAGATCACAGGATTCCACTCATTCTGGGAAGCAAGCCTGTCAGTGTACGACCATACAGATATTCACACTTCCAAAAAATTGAAATAGAGCACATGGTTCGCAAGATGCTTGCTTCTGGAATTATTCGTCCTAGTGTTAGTCCATTTCATCTCCAGTTCTATTGGTTCGAAAGGCAGACGGAGGGTGGCAAATGTGCATGGATTATCAAGCTTTCAATCAAGAGACAATAAAAGATAAGTTTCCAATTCCTTTTATTGATGAGCTTCTTGATGAGTTGCATGGATCAAAGTATTTTTCTAAACTTGATCTAAGGCCTGGCTATCATCAGATAAGGGTTCATGAAGGAGATATTCATAAAACGGCATTTAGAACACATGAAGGGCATTAGGAAATTTAGTGACGCCTTTTGGGCTCAATAATGCCCCTTGTACGTTCCAAAGCCTTATAAACAAAATCTTTTGCCCTTATTTGAGATTTATTTTGGTTTTCTTTGACGACATTTTGGTTTATAGTCAAACATGGGATGAGCATCTGGAACATGTAAGGGTGGTTTTATCACTACTAAGGGCACATAAACTTTTTCCCAGGCCCTCAAAATGTCAATTTGGGTAACCCAAAATTATTTATTTGGGTCACATAATTTCTGGGGATGGTGTGGCTGTTGATCCATCTAAGTTTGCTTCTATATGGGAATGGCCTAGACTTAAGACACTCAAGGCATTACGGGGGTTCGTGGGTTTAATAGGTTATTATAAAAAATTCATAAAAGATTACGGTGGTATTGCAGCTCCTCTTACAGCTTTGCTCAAGAAAGACTCATTTTGGTGGAATAAAGAAGCTGAATCTACCTTTTTTGCTTTGAAAGACGCTTTCTCTAATCCTCCAGTACTTGTTCTGCCAGATTTCTCTAGGCCTTTTGTCTTAGAATGTGATGCATCTGGGGTTGGTGTTGGAGGAATTCTTATGCAAGGAGGGCAGCCTGTAGCTTTCTTCAGCCAAACTTTACATGGTAAGACTAACTCTTTATCCACTTATGAGAAGGAAATGTTGGCAGTCATCCTAGCAGTCAAGAAGTGGAGACCATATATGTTGGGTCGTCAGTTTATCATACGGACAGATCAATGAATTTTAAGTATTTATTAGAGCAACGAATTGTGACAGATGCCCAGCAAAAATGGCTCACAAAATTGATGGGATTTGATTACAAAATTGAATATAAGCGAGGAAGGGAAAATATGGCTGCTGATGCATTGTCTCATAAGTTTGAAGAAGCTGAAGTAGCAGCAATTTCAAAGCCAGTACCCAATTGGCTTGGAGAAGTCCATCTTGACCATGAAACTAATCCCACAGTAAGGGAGTTAATTCAAAAACTTCAAGATGGAGAGATCAATGCTAAGAAATACTCATTTACACATGGTCTTCTATATTACAAGGGTCAAGTTTATGTGGGGACTTCTATCTTACAGAACAAGATTCTCACCGAAATGTATGCATCTCCAGTTTTTGGGCATTCAGGACACAACAGAACTTTGCAGAGGATCAAAACAGCCTTTTACTGGCCAAAACTTGAAAATCAGTGAAAGAATTTATTAAAGAATGTGAGGTGTGCCAGAGGAACAAGGTTGAAAATATCTCCCCTGCCAGAACTCTTGCAACCATTACCAATTCCAAATAGAATATGGACTGAAATCAGTTGGATTTTATTGATGGTCTTCCCGAATCTAAAGGTAAATCTATGATATGGGTAATAGTTGATCGCCTTTCGAATTATGCCCATTTTGTTCCTCTTAAACATCCTTATACAGCAATTACAGTAGCACAAGCATTCATTGATCATATTTTTAAACTTCATGGGATGCCTAAAGCAATTATCAGTGATAGAGATCCTACATTTGTAAGCAGATTTTGGCAAGAGATTTTTCAATTGCAGGGAAGTCAGTTAAAGCTCAGTTCATCTTATCACCCTCAAACAGGCAAACAAACAGAGGTGCTTAATTGGTGTTTAGAGACTTATTTGAGATGAGTTGTGATCAGCATAAGGAATGGGCAAGATGGTTTCCATGGACTGATTGGAGTTATAACACTAGTGTCCACTCCTCTACAAAATTATCTCCATTTGAAGCAGTTTATGGTGTACCTGCCCCAACATTGCTTGACTATGAACCTGGAACAGTGAAGGTGCAGGCTGTTAAAAACGAATTAAAGGGTCATGACATGATTCTCAGGTTACTCAAGGAGAATTTGGTTCAAGCTCAGAAAAAATGAAGAGGCAAGCTGATTTGCACAGGAATTAAAGAGAATTCAGTGTGGTGGATTGGGTTTATCTTCGACTATAGCCATATCGCCAAAAGTCCATCATCCAGCGCTGTTGTGTCAAGCTTGCATCACGCTACTTTGGTCCCTACAAGATTTTACAGAGAATTAGACCAGTGGCGTATCGACTGGATTTATCAATAGGATCCAAAGTTCATCCTGTTTTTCATGTTTCGCAGCTCAAAAAGAAAATGGGATCCCATATTCCAGTTCAGACTACCCAACCAGCACTACTTGAGGAATCTGAACAATTGCATGTTCTAGAAAAGATTCTTGCTCGTTGGATGGTGAAATGGAACAATAAGGCAAATGTAGAAGTTCTTGTGCAATGGAAAGGGGCTTTGGCAAAAGATGCAACCTGGGAAAGATTTCAAGAACTTCGGAAGCGTTATCCTGACATTCACCTTGAGGACAAGGTCATTGTGGCGGGAAGGATTTGATGCAATCACTTTGTCATTACTTGGCCAATATATGTGTATTGTCTTCTTTTTCTGGTTGTTGTAAATAGTGGGGGTTGTTTATCAAAATATGTTTATTTTATTCAATAAATATTAATTCAGGGCCACTTTCTCAATATTTACAGCACCCTAATTAGGCTTCATTTGCATTGACACCTTAAAGGAAAGCGCCAATGCTAATGATGCTTTTAACTTTTATTTTTCTTGTAATAAGAATTGCATTCTGGAAATGAAAAATGAATTTCGAAAATTAATTAATGGTAAAAGTAAAGTGTCATTCGTATTGACGTCTAAGATAAAGCGTCAATAGCAATAAGGTTTTAATTAAAAACATCAATAGTATTGACGCTTTTAGCATTCCACACATATACCAGCAGCAGGCTCCCTCTCGCCTTCTGCTTCCAAGGGTGCCTCATCCAACGGCTAGTCTCTCTTCGCCCGTAACGTTGCTCTCTCTACGTCCCTCTCCGTCCCCCATTGCTCTATCTTCGCCCCCCTTGATCTCACATTTGACATCGTTTGCATTTTGGGAAGTTAAGGTTTAGAGTTAGGGTGTGGAAGAAGATATACCAACAGAGGGTCCCACCGTCTCTCTCCACTTCTAATTCCAAATTCCAGCAGCTAGTCTCTCTTCGCCATTGCTGAGGTAGCATTGCTCTCTCTCTCTCTCTCTAAATATGTATATACCCTATAGTTTAACCATTTGGGTTTGGTTCTCTTGCTACTGTTATATTTTTTGGGATAATATATATTTGCTCTTAGTATTGATAACATCATAAATGTTGCTGGGTTGTGTTCATTCAGTGTGTGACTTACATGTTGTTGGATGTATGTACACTTACATGTATAGAAAATTGCTATGATATACTCTGTTAATGTCCAAATGTATGTTCATAATTCATATACGTACATTGGGTATTTGCAACTAACTATGGACCAACTAATTAGCAGGTTTATTGTAGTTTATTATATTTTTTCACCTTTAGATATTGAGAAACAAGAGAAGAATGTGCAAAAAGCAATTGGAGATGCTACCTAGATAATTGATATGGTCTCATATGTGATGAACTTGCTTTCACAGTGGAGTCAAATCCCATGTTTCCTTGAGAGAGAGAGAGAGAGAGAGAGAGAGAGAGAGTGTGTGTGTGTGTGTGTGTGTGTGTGTGTGTGTGTTTTCAATTTCTGCAGAAATCATAAATGAGACTCAAGATTGCATCACATGAGCTCTTGTAACTTATTCACAATGAATATTTAAATTTAAGTTTAACTTGATCTAGCTTCATCTAATTTGTATTTTCATATGTTGAGTTAGAAAAAGTTTAACTAAATGGGTACCGAAAAGGTGATGTGTTATTGGGGCGGGACTATAGTACAAGACCCTAACGGAGTTAGGGCATATTCCCCTCCTAGACACTAGAGTTGTTGCATAAGGTTGGAATAAGAGTTCGGCGATGCCAAATCAGCCAAACAGACTCCGTTTCACTTGAAACTTGACACGCGACACCTGCTGTTGGCGTGTCCATCGAAGTCCCGGTCACGGAATTAGGGCATATTCCTCTCCCGAACACTTAAGAGTTATTGAATAAGGTTGGAATCGGGGTTCAACGATACCAAATCGGCCAAACAAACTATGTTTCATTTGAAACTTGACACACTACACGATGTAGGCACATGGGACTTGCTGGCGTTGAAGGCACGTCCATTAAAGTCCTGGTCGCGGTGTTAGGACATATTCCCCTCCTGAACGGACTCTGTTTTACTTAAAACTTGACACGCAGCACGATGCAAGCACACGAGACCTGCTAGCGTTAATGGCGCGTCCATCAGAGTCCCAGTCGCGAAGTTAGGCCATATTCCCCTCCTGAACATTTAGAGTTGTTGAATAAAATTGGAATCGAAGTTCGGCGATGCCAAATCGGCCAAACAGAGTCCGTTCACTCTAAACTTGACACGCAGCATGGTGCAAGTACACGGAACCTGCTGGCGTTAACAGCGCTTCCATCAGAGTCCCAGTCGCGGAGTTAGGACATGTTTTGCTTTATTTAGTATGACAATTGAAAAAAAAATTCTGATATAAAAGCGTCACTACAAATGGCATTTTTATTAAACACTAAAAGCGTCATTAGCAATGATGCTTTATTATTAAAACTAAAAGCATCAATGCTAAAGACATTTTTCATTAAACTAATAAAACATTGGCGCTTTTAGTTTAATTTTAGAAATTCTATTTTCATGTTAGAAAATAAAAAAAATTACAAAAATTAGGTAAAAGCATCGTTGGCAATGACGCTTTTCTGAAGTCATTGGCAATGCTTAAATAAAATTCTGTAAATAAGTTAAAAAGGACCCGGTTTAATAAATAAGTACGAAAAGAACTCCTGTTTGGTAAACAGCCCTCGAGTAATGGGTCATGTAGTTTATAGGAAGCGGCCTGTTAGAAGGTTGTGGCTGCTCTTGTGCAGTTAGTGGCAGCATATTAGTAGGGGTAATGACGTTGTGGTCAAGTGTCTTGTATATATGTGGGTGTTTGTGTTAATGAAGGTACCTATCAGTTTTATTCCTCTTCAATAAGAGTCTGGGAGAGTCTTCGGTTCCTCTTGAACAGAGCCCAGCCTTCAATTGAATTCTAAAGTACACAAAATAGGTCGCAAGCGCAAAGGGCCTATCATAAATTGGGACTATTGACACAGAGAAAGGAATCCTATCAAGAATCGATAAACCCAGAACGGATATACTCTATGGACACATAGCATATACATATGCACAGAGAGAGAGAGAGAGAGAGAGAGAGAGAGAGAGAGACCTGTATCTGGGTATCATCGAAGAGTAGAGAAGTTGAAAAAGCAGCACGCTGTGACACCTTTCTGAACAACACAGCCGTCAAACACCTCACGGAGCAAAGCCTCTGCATCCTATCCGGCTTCTAGAGAGAGAAAGTAGAGGGAGAGTAATCTACAACCGGAGCCAAGGGTGAAGAGAATAGTCTCAGTCCTGAGGGAATTCAAAAGTCCAGAAACCAAGAACCGCCTTGTCTAGCAGCATCGGTTGGTGTAGATTCCGTAAGAGAAGTTTCAAATAATTTGTAGCCAAAAAAAAATTCAAATAATTTGAAATTATTTTTCAGCTTTCAAGCCCCCATTGGGATCTGGACACGCGTTAAGGCTTACAGACTAAATATTGGTAGTAGACTTTCTAGAATACAAGACCAAGAGTTCTTGACACGTGTCCAACGTTATTGAGATTGAGTACACCTGAATATTACTAGCAGGTGTTTAATATCCGCAAGAAAAAAAATTAGTCCCTTGTGGCCTTGTCCTGTACATGATAGGCATATGTCAGGTCAGTAGTTATCCCCTATCACATGGGTGACGAAAGCCATTTTAGTATAGGAATATTATGGCTTATAGTACAGCACCTAGTAATTTTAAATTCCCAAAGGATCTATCTCTTCGGAATTGAAACCCTTTTGTGAATTTACTTTTTTGCCCTTATCAATTACCTCCAAGACTATTTAATGTGTGCGCGCTATAATTTTTAAATTTTATTAGTTCGACTAATATGGAGCCCACAATAAGGAGAGAGAGAGAGAGAGAAATAGTTAGGCAAACTGAAAACAGAATGAATAAGGAAAATTTGTCGTCTCAAATTGCTTAATTTAAAAAAGGAAGAAAACAATATAAAAAATTTGCATAGCATTCAAACATTACATTTAAAAGTTTGGGAATGTTTAAACCCGATGGGCCTTATAATTTTGATGTATCAAAAAAAATAAGAGTAAATTACAATGACCTCACTTAAGGTATTTAACAATAAGTGAAAGTTTTCTTCAAGTTTTTGAAATGACAATGACTTTCCTTATTTTATTTGACAATATGCAAAGATCTTCCTTCCTTTAATTAGCCAATAATGATATGAATGGAAAATGCTAAAGTCATTACTATAAAAATTTTAAATACCAAGAATACCCTTTACCTAGTTAAAATAATTTGCATAAATATTATTTAACCAAAATAACCATTTTACATTTCCAATCCTGTTATGTCACGTCATCCTTGCAAATTAAGTATTGTTACAACCCCCATTCCACTACAAAATCAAAACTCGTCTCCTATCTTTGTTGAAAAAAGAAGAAACACAATGAATTGTAGACAAAATATACATATATATATATATATATATATATTAATATTATAAAGAGAGAAGCATAATTAGTTTATGAAACTGTAAGGATAATTTCAATTTTAAAAAAATTATTATCAAATGACATAATTATCAATACCAAATATGTTTAACTTTCTTAGTCCCACTGGCGAATACGTCAATTACTTCAACACAAGTCCTTCTCACACTCAAATTCTACAACTGCAACGGTTTTCATTATACTCACGTCTCCTGTTTTAATGATTTCACTCAATAAAAAGTATACAACTGTTGTATAAATATTACACACGCATCGCGTGTGCACCCACCCTTAGTGTATACAAATTCACATTTATACGTGTATATTTGTCTGTATATGTGCATAATATATCTATATAAATAGATCTATATCTATTCTAATATATAAAGAGACTATCCTAGAAGATGTGTATCTCTTTTATTTGTCAAAAATGCCCTTTAAAAGTTTGCATAATTATTTCAGTTTATCAGTTGAAAGAATTAAGGCTAATTTTGACCATTCAAATTTTTTATATAATTGAATGTCAGTTGTGGGCCCAATAAGAGCCAAGCTCAAAATAGTGAAAAGACCAACCCAAGGAGGCCGGCCGAAGGCTGCCAACCTGGCAGGCCGGACCCATTCCAATCAGAGGCTAGGACCTAAAAGGGTTGGCCCAAGAATTCTAATCCAAAAGATGTAAGGACTAACAAGTCCAAAATACAAATCATATTCCTAAGTGAACTAGGACAAATAAAAGATAAGTCTAATACGTTAAACCGACTAAGAAATGGAGATTTCTAGGAGGAAAGTGACTCCAATTCAAAAAATAAACATGACATTCCATAAACTATAAATACCCCATGCACTAAAGGGGCAATGTACGTTCACTTAAGTTCTAGCTCTTAATATTTTATTTGATTCATTGTGATTAAGCTTGCTAACTTAATTATCGGAGTGTCTTCAGCCCAAAAAAGGTCATCGCATTCTCATTGTCTTATTCTCTTGTAAATAGTTCTTACTCATCAATTTGGTTCGCGTATTGTACCAGGCCTTCTTAAAAATCTCACTTACAATTAGTGTCGTCTATGGAAAGGTTTATATAATGATGAGTACTAGCTTTCTCAGAAGAGGAGTTGAGCCTACCAGCAGTGAGGCTAAAGACAGCCAAGATGTTCCCAATAACGAGGGAATTTATCTGCCAGACCATCGAGGGGGAGTGGCTCGAAGTCATGAAGGGCGGCAGATAAGATCGATGATATGAATCCCTGATGATAATCAATAGGGGAGACAAAAGGAACTACGGCGGGCTCCCTAGTATGTCAGAAATCCAAACCAACCAAAGAGCTATCGCAGGAACTCGAACTTCTCACCCTCTAGTGGGTGTCTTCCCAATAATTTATCACCTCGAGATGCAAAGCAGGAACTTAGGCAACAGGATGAATAGATAGCCCACCTCAGGTCTCAGGTTGAAGCTATAAGATGGGCAATTGCCAGAAGAGACAGACGAGTTTCCAACAGATCTCCAAATCAGCAGCAGAAGTAGGAGGATAAATTCTAGGAGTACGAGCCCACCTGCCACACATGTTACTGCAAGTCATGTCTCTAGCATTGGCCAGTAAAAGGATAGATAAGAAGATCAGCATCATGGAAGGAATCAAACTCCACAAAGAGAGCCAACGAGACCTGAATTAGAATAATAAGACTAGGACCGATGGTTGAATGAGCTGCTAGACAACAGGGATAAGCACCGTAAGGGACAAACAACCTATGATATAACAGAAGGGCCTTTGATCAGATCATGTCCACACCCTTTACGGAACAGATTGAGGCCCACCGACCTCCAAGAAGTTCATGCCACCAAAGTTTACATCTTATAATGGGAAGTCAGATCAAGTCAGTCATGTTCAACACTACAAACAGATGATGGCACTATGGAGTAGTGATGAGTCCTTGATGTGCCCATTTTTTCCATCAAGCCTCGGTGAGGTAGCTTTACGATGGCTTGACAAGTTGCTATCCAGATCAATGGCAGGTTGGAGACAACTTGCCGAACTATTCACCGCTCATTTCATCACAAATAGTAAACAACCTAATGAGGTAAACTACTTTCTAACCTTACAGAAGAAAGATGAGAAAGGGTTAATAGCCTATGCAAGATGCTACTAGGAGGCCTATAATGAAATTAAGGAGTGCAGCGAACAGTTGGTCGTTGTACAATTTAAGATTGGCCTTCCCAGAGAGCACCGACTTAGGTAATCCCTCATGAAGAAACCAACTACCAGGGTACAAGATCTAATGTTAAGGATTGATCAGTATGCCCGAGTAGAAGAAGATTTCTTACAGTTGGTCCAAGAAAAGGTCAACGAGATGTCAGAAAAGAAGGACGTGAGGGAAAATAAAAAGCCTTAACCAGAAGAAAACAATAATTGAGGCAGAAAGACGATTGGAGGAGTTAACACGGTCTTTAAAAACCCAATTTATAAGATTATTCCCCAGATTCGAGATAAGCTCTTTGTCAAGTTGCCATCGAAGTTAGCAGGGGACCCCTAGCTCGGGACTAAAGAAAGCTTTGCTCCTACCATAAGGAAAAAGGACACCAGACGGAGCAGTGCAAACACGTTAAAAATCACTTGGAAGAATTGGCGAAAGTTGGCCACCTCAACCTGTATATCAACCGGGAAAAGGCTAAGCATGAGGCAGAGCAAAATAACCAGGACGGTGTCCCACATAAGGAAGCACGGGCAGAACAACACTGGGTAATTGTAGTATTATATGGATCGTCAGGGTCGGCACAGGTAGATCCTCATAAGTATCAGGCAGAAATTCGGACAGCGGCACACCTAAGGTAAGTAATGCAAGTCGAGCCTTTGGCCATGAAGGTCAAGGTTGACATAAGTACTGAGGCTATAACTTTTACTGATGATGATTTAGTAGGAGTTCAAATACCCCGCAATGATGCATTAGTGGTGACATTACGACTGGGGGATTACAACGTCAAAAGAATTCTAATCAACCAAGAAAGCTCATCTGAGGTCATGTATTACGACCTCTTCAAAAAATTTGAATTAAAAAATGTTGACTTACAGCCATCTCTGAACCCCCTTATTTGTTTTAATTCAAGCCCAGTATGGCTGCTAAGAAAGGTGATAATGCCCGTATCCACAGGAGGAATTACGTTACAAACTAAGTTCTTAGTTGTTGACATGTCTTTCTCTTACAATGCAATCATAGATCGGACATGGTTGCACCTAATAAAGGCTATACCATCCACCTACCACCAACTAATTTATTTCCTAATCCCTAAAGGAGTCAGGGAGATCATAGGAGATCAGGTGGAGGCAAAGCAGTGCGTTTTGGCAACTTGTGCCACCAAAGAAAAAGTGGGCAAGGTCTAGATGATGGAGCTCCATGAGGACACGTCCACGATTGATGATGTTGGGCAGACACCCGAAAAGAAGGCCGTGGAAGATCTAAAGAGAATAGAAATAGATCGACATAAAAAAGAGAAGTATTTTATGATTGGCACGTCCCTGTCCAAAAACAAAGAAAAATCGTTAATTGAACTGCTGATGCGCTACATTGAACTCTTTGCTTGGACCCCATATGATATGCTTGGAATCAACCCAAAGGTAGCCTGCCATAAACTTAATGTTGATCCACAGAGTCGACATGTGGTTCATAAAGGAAGGAGGGTAGCTACACAATACATAAATACAATAATTGATGAGGTAGAAAGGTTCCTTAAAGCCAGGGTGGTTAGAGAAGTGTTCTACCCACCTTGGCTGTCCAACACAGTTATGGTGAAAAAAAAAAAGGGCAAGTGGAGGGTATGCGTGAACTTCACCGACTTAAACAAGGCATGTCCTAAGGATCCTTTCTCTTTACTAAAGATTGACCAACTCGTAGATGCAATTATAGGATATAAAAGAATGAGCTTCCTCGATTCCTATCGTGGGTACCATCAAATACCACTCCACGAAAATGACCAAAAGAAGACCACTTTTATCACTCCGAGGGGTATTTTTTGCTATAAAGTTATGCCATTTGGGTTGAAGAATGCCGGTGCTACCTACCAAAGACTGGTCATAAAAATGTTTAAAGATCACATCAGCAGTACAATTGAAGTATACATTGTTGATATGGTAGTTAAAAGCAAGGTCGGCAGCCTCCAACTTGGTAATTTGAAAGGAGTGTTCTGTTGGCCCAAAAGGCAACCCAAGAGGGGGGTGAATTGAATTTTTTGAAGATTTAAAGCAATTAAGATTAATTAAAATTAATCTAATCAATCTAACAGTGATTAATCTATATATAATGCAATGTAATCAAAGTAAGAATGGAAAATAGAGCAATAGAAAGAACACAAAGAATTACCAAGGTTCAACCACAAACCGTGGTCTACGTTCTCACCCCAAGATCCCCTTGAAGTCTTCCTCCACTATGTAATCTCCAATTACAAATGGATGCTGATTGACCAAGTGCTTAACTCACTATACACACAAGAACTTCTTCCCAAGTTCTTCAACCACCAAGTGGTTTTGTCTAAGATCCACTTAAACTTACAAGAGTTTTTCTTCCACAAGAGAACTCTCGAACTCTCAAACTCTCACTTACAAGTGTATAAGATATACAAACAATTTTACAAACTCTCTAACAAGAGTGGATTTACAATAAAAGCTCACACAGTGAAGATAAGAAGAATGTTCAGTATTTTTAGTTTGATCAGTCAGTGGATGTTTGTTTCTTGTATCTCTTGTTGTATAAATGCAGTTGGAAGCTTGTATATAAACTCTTGTATTGATTTCATTCGTTGGAGGTTGTTGGGGCTCATTTAATACACGTTCAGTCCGTTATAACGTTAGAAAAACTAGCTGTTATATTCCAGGGGGTCGACTCTAGGCTTAATGGGTCAACTCATATGGTCTGCATTTTACAGATGTTTTCCACTGTCTCCATGGGTCCACTCTTCATTTTCATGAGTTGACTCATTGATCATTTTGTCTTCAGGTTATTTCACTTTTGTCTTCATGAGCCGACTCTTCATTTCCATGAGTCAACTCTTTGCACAGAAATCTTGCTTCTGTCTTTATGAGTCGATTCTTTATATTCATGAGTCGGCTCATTGATCATTTGGTCTTCAAGTTTTTGCTTTTGTCTTCATGAGGCGACTCTTCATTTCTATGAGTCGGCTCATTGCCTAAAAATCTTCATTCTGTCTTCCAATGACAAAGTTCATCTTTAGCAATATTATAAGATCTTCAATGAGTCTTCTCTTTGGGTATGATGATCAATCAAAGTCTTTAACTTAACAAAGTTATCTTCTATTCAATTTTGATTGAATCAATCATTTGATATTCATCTTTTCTTGACTTTCAAATTGTTAGGGCTTTATTCAATCAATGTTGATCTCTTCTTCTTTGTTGCAAAGGTTTCTCTTTCATTATAGAGCTTTCTCTTTCAATGCCAAGCTTTTTTTTTCATGTAGAGCTTCAAAATGCTTCATTGTCGATTTCTTTTCTTTGCTAGAAATTCATCTTTCTTCTTTGGAATCACCTCAATGAGATTTTTGTAAGCTTGATGAAATCTATTCTTGAATACCTTTATTTTTTTTTAGTATATATCATCTTCATTGAGTCTTTACAATTCAGAAGAATTCTTTACTTGGACTCTTTGTAGAGATCATGTAGTCAAGATGAATTTTCTTCTCAAGTATCCTTCACCAGGTTATCTTGAATTTGATCTTTGCACACTAGATAAAGTCTTCTTTTGAACTTTTTCAATCTCTTTATAATTAAATCATCTTCAACTAACCTTTGCACACTCTGATGAAGTCTTCATTTCCTTTAAATGTAATACAACTTCATTGGGTCTATGCAGACTTGATGAAAGTTTTATTTAAACACCTTCAATCTTTTCGAATGCAAATCATTTGTTTGAAGTAGAAATAGGCGTCAATGTTCTGTTTGGTTCATTGCATAGCTCTTGGAGTTCATTTCATAACTCCTAGAGTCCATTGCTTGATCCTGAGCTTGTTGTGCATTCACTTTGACATGTATTAGACTTAAGGTTGAATTTTAAGTCTAAATAATAAACTTTATTAATTTGCACACTAAGTAAATGCATTAGTAAAATAACACAAAGTTTAGTTATCATCGAAATCATCATGGGAAACAACCTTGAGTCAATACGTTCGACATCCTGAAGAAGTACAAGATGAGGCTCAATGCCTCTAAATGTGTGTTCGGGGTGAGTTTGGGGAAAGTCTTGGGATTCTTGGTTACGCACTGAAAAATTGAAGCGGATCCATAACAAATCAGTGCAATTCAGAACATCTAGGCCTTAAAAAACGTTGAAAAAGTTCAAAAGTTGACTAAGATGGCAGCAGCCCTTAACAGATTCATCAACCAATCTTCAGATAAGTGTCAACCATTTTTCCAACTCCTAAAGAAACAAGAGAAGTTTAGTTGGGGACTGGACTACAACCAAGCCCTTGCCAACCTAAAGAGATATTTGGCCTAGCCACCACTCTTTTCCATTCTGTTCAAAAATGAGGAGCTTTATCTGTACCTGGCTGTTTCAGAGCATGACGTCTTATTTTGGCAGTAAGGCAGACAACAGAAGCTAGTCTACTATGTCAGCAAGACTCTTTTAGGGGCAAAAGCAAGATATTTACTTCTAAAAAATCTAGCTCTTATATTAGTGATGGCATCACGCAAGCTGGTGCACTACTTCAGAGCCTATACTATCATTATCCTCACCGATCATCAATTGAAACTAGTTCTTCGAATAGCAGACTTCTCCGGAAGAATATCAAAATGGACAGTGGAGTTGGGAGAGTTCGATATCAAGTATTAATCTAGATCAGCGGTGAAAGGTCAGATGTTTGTTGATTTTATTACTAAATTTTCTGTTGAACTACCATATGAAGTTCTTAAGTTCTTACTATCAAGCTACCAGAGAACAATTCCACCTTAGAGGTATGGGAGACTATTGATCATTAGAAGCTTTTCATAGATGAAGCATCCAACAATAGGGGGTAGGGTCGGGCATAGTCTTGATCACACCAGATGGCATAGCAATTGAACAAACTATAAAACTGGAGTTTACTGCCTCACACAATGAGTCAAAATACTAGGCTCTGCTCGCAAGACTCTGCCGAGCTATAGAGCTAAATATTGTCGAGATAAGCATCTATTCAAACTCACAGCTCTTGGTGAACCAGATTATAGGGGAATACACGACGAAGAATGATAAGATGACACAGTACTTGGCAAAGGCACATGAATTATTGAAGAAGTTCAACAAATACAAGATATACCAAATCGGCCACAACAGCAATGCCCATGCTAACTCTTTGCCAACACTCGCGACAACCTTAAAGTCGAACTCAAAGAGAACAATCCATGTCAAGACCTTGGCTAGCCCAAGCATCTTTCAAGAAGAGGAGCAAGTACTAGCCATAGAAGAGCTAGCACCATCTTAGATGGATCCAATCATTGCCTACCTCGACAGAGATGAGTTGCCCGAGGACAAGAATGAAATGAGGAAGATAAAGCATAAATCATTAAAGTACTAGCTGTCACCTAGTAAGAAGCTATATAGAAGATCTTTTACAGGTCACTCCATATATTGTTTTCATCTAGATAAAATGTAGAGCATTTTGTTCGAAGTTTATAAAGGGATTTGTGGAAGCCATGTCGGCGGAAGGTCGCTCGCCCACCGAGCTATCTCGCAGGGCTATTGGTGGCCCTATATGCAGAAAGATGCAGCTCAGTATGTACTGAAGTGTGAGAAGTGCCAGAAGTCTCACCATTAATCCACCAACTAGCTGAAAACCTCACAACTATTACTAGCCCCTAGCCTTTTGCCCAATGGAGATTGGACATAGTCGGCCCTCTGCCTCGAGCTTCGGGAAACAGGAGATTCCTTATTGTGGTTACAGATTATTTCACCAAGTGGGTGAAAGCAAAGCCCTTGTCAATGATCAGGGGGATAGATGCAAAGAGATTTACTTGGAGGAACATAATTACAAGGTTCGGCATACCATGCACATTGGTCTCAGACAACGGCACCTAGTTCGTCGGAAATATGTTTAGAGGTTTCTGTGACAAACTTAGGATCATAAATTATTATTTGACACCAGCTTATCCGCAGTCCAACGGACAAGCCAAGATATCCAACAAAATAGTGCTAAATGGAATCAAGAAGAGGCTGGAAAAAACTAAGGGAAGATGGGTAGAAGAGTTGCCCAATGTCGTATCATCTTATAGAACCGCTCCAAGGAGGTCTACTGGTGAAACCCCATTCTCAATGGCATATGGGGTTGAAGCAGTTGTACCCCTAGAGGTCAGACTTCCAATAATCAGATTGACAACATTTAATACTAGGCGTAATGATCAAACCTTGGCAAAAGACAAGGACCTCATCGAAGAAAAGAAAAAGGCCAACGCTACTCAAGCTCACTAGATATCACCAATAGCTTAGCTGATCCTACAATAAGCGGGTTCAGCCAAGAACTTTTGTCCCCAGAGACCTAGTGCTCAGAACAGTATTGGGGACAACAAAGAATTCGGCAAATGGAAAGCTAGGTCGTAATTGGGAAGGCTCATACAAAGTTGCATCCCAAGTCAGCGCGGGGGCATATCGGTTAGAAACTGTCAACGATGGATTGCAAACAATCTCAGAAAGTTCTATCAGTAAAAAGCTGACCTTGATGTCTCCTTTATTCGCACAAGTTGTGCATTTTTAATGAAGAAATGTTGACTCAACAACTCTTATATTTGAAGACAAAGAAGAGTTAAGCAAAACTAAATAAAAACCAAGTGTAAAAACTTGGTTCTATCTAAGCTGGGCAGATTGACCAACGAAGGCCTTAACAAAAAACCAAGTATAAAAACTTGATCCTGTCCAAGCTGGGTAGATCGACTAATGAAGGCCTTAACATAAAATCAAGTGTACAAACTTGGTTCTGTCGAAGTTAGGCAGGTCGACCAATGAAGGCCTCAACAAAAACTAAGTGTAAAAACTTGGTCATGTCCAAATTGGGCAGGTTGGCGAATGAAGGCCTAAAAAAAAATAAAGTGTAAAAACTTGGTTTTATCCCAGCGGGGCAGGTCAGTTAATGAAGGCCTTAAAAAAAATCAAGTGTAAAAACTTGGTCTTGTTCAAATTGGGCTGGTCGGCCAATGAAGGCCTTAACAAAAACCAAGTGCCTAAGCTTGGTCTTGTCCAAGTTGGGTAGATCGGCCAATGAAGGCAAACAAAAGAAAAATCAAAGGTTAAAACTATCTGATTTTACTGAATTAAAGGAAGCAAAAAATATAAATGCCAAAATCAAGTAAAGCAGTAGAATCTGGATTCATTTAAAAGACAAACAGAACCGTGACCATCTGATTAAAACAAAGGGATCTTCTTTCATTAAAGAAACAAAAAGATACAAGTGTTCCAACAAAGAGCAAAAACCCTAAAGTAAAGGCACAGTTTCTTCTGCAAGACCGACCAATTCATTGACAGTAGGCTAAGTCGGCGGAACAGTAAGTGACGCATTCGTGGCAGCAACCTCAGTCGTCTAAGTCTTCAAAGCAGCAGGTGCATCCCTAGGAGCAATTATGCCTTCAACAGTCTTGGTTGCACCCTCAAGATCACCCTCTACAGTAGTCTCCAAGTGGTTCAGAATGTCTTTCCAGATAGGAAAGGTGCCCTCAACCTTTATCTCCTTCAGAGCTCCTTGCCAACCTTGGAAAAAGATGAACTGAGATAGATCTATCATTTGCTGTGCAAAATCCTGGGCATTATCAGATACGCCTTGCTTATAGCTTGCCTCGACCTCAGCCTCAGCCTTCGCCTTGATAAGATCGGCATTGAGTTTTTCAACCTCGGCCTTTACCTTGTACAAGTCCATTAAGAGCACGACATTATCTGCTTCCAGTTTCATTAAGTCAGTGCTATTCTTGTCCAGATCAGCGGTGAGTTGATTCAGAGAAATCTTTGCCTTTTCAAACTCATTGTGGGCTCGAAGTTCCTCCTTCTTCATTTCTATCCACCCCTCCTTGAGCTTGGAGTGCTTCCAGCAGATCAGTGTCAGTTTTCTGGAGAGCACTTTGCACCACCCCCATGGCTACTTCAGCGGAGTTGATCATAGATTCATGCATCAATATGCGACGGCCATCGATGTCTGGCTTGATGACTACAAAGTCGGCTTCGACAGCTGTGACACTAGCACCCGAGCCATGATCAATCGGCGTGACCTTTTGTTTCTTTCGGAGCTGGCTCAGCAGCAATATCCTCTGCCATCGACTTCTTCTTCGACGACCTCATCTCCCCCTTTTATTTTTTAGGTTATGGCGAGCCGACCTCCACAATAGTAGGAGGAAAGGGTATAGACTTTACTGCACCAGCCTCCTGCCTCCCTGGCTTCTTTAGTTTATTCACTGCCTTCTGCAACATCAGCCCCTTCAAATTCATCTTGTCAGAAGTATGCCTCTGAAGATGAAGGAAAAACTAGCTTTCGTTTCCTCTTAATCTTGACTGCAGTTCGGCGCTCGGGCACGATGTATAGAATTGATGTGGATGCCAACTCAGAGGAACTCAACCGCTAAGAGGAGATAACGTCAAGCGGATTACCCTAACCGCCAGAAATGTTGACAGGTTTGTTAATAGAAATTGTGGGCAATTCGAATGACGCCCAGCTCAAAAAGCAAACCCTCGAGATCACTGGGATGATGTCTTCAATAACTTGAGTCCCCGCACCCTCGACTATCTATAGTGCGTCGGCAGGAAGATTGGTAACAATCACCTAATCATTAAGAAGTACCTATTCAATCGTGATCTCGACTGAAATTTTAACAAAGTCACCAGCCGCCATAATTATCAATCTCGTACCAGTGAAGGTACCGTTTTTGCTATTGGTACGGTACATATCAGTATCAGTGCAATACCGGGTACCATCTCAGATTTATAGCCATAAATATTATAAGTTATAAAATATATATATTTACAATGTCAAGTGTTTTAATATAATGTAAACATGTTATCCAAACCAAATATATATTTAAAAATACTTTAAAGGCTCGACAGATAACACTACACTATAAAAACACAGTATCTTGAAAAAGCAAGGTATGGATAATTAATTTCTTAAGTACTCATAGTCTTTATTCTTGTTCTAGCTCTGGCTAAGATTGCTAACTTAACCGTCAGAGTGTGATCGGCCCAAAGAGGGTCGACCCATTACAACTCCTTTGTCTCTTTACAGCAGGTTGGAAACTTATTGACAGTGGTTTGAGTGATTGGCCGGGCCTTCCCAGAAATCCCAGCTACAATTGGAGCCGTTTGTGGGAAGGTCCAAGTAAACATGAGTACCAGCCTCTTAGGGAGAAGAGGAGTTCACGCCACCGAACGAGAGAAGACAAAACGGGAGGCCAAGCAGTCAAGGCTGAAGGCTCCCCCTCATAAAGAAGACAAAACTGAATCAGTCCGGGTGATCAACATGCTACACGGATTGACAGAATCCGAAACTATCGACCGGCACAAATACCGGGCCGATATTCAAAAGGCCGAGCACTTGAGGGAGGTATTACAGATAGGCCCTCCTCCCAAAAAAGTCAATGTCAGTAATGATACCGCTGTTATAACTTTTACTGATGAAGATCTCGTGGGAGTTCAAACCCCGCTACAATGACACCCTTGTCGTGACTCTACTCTTGGCAGGCTGTGACGTGAAGAGGCTACTCATTGATCAGGGGAGCTCCTCTAAGGTTATATACTATGACCTCTTTAAGAAGTTGGAACTGAAGGACGCCGACCTCTAGCCCTTGCTCAACCCAATAATCAGGTTTAGCTTCAACCCAGTTTGGCCACTTAGGGAGGCAACCATCCCTGTGACTACGGGAGGAATTGCCCTATAGACAGAATTCTTGGTGGTCAACGTGCCTTCCTTATATAATGCAATCATGGGCCGAACATGGTTGCATCTCATGAAGGCTATCCCCTCTTCCTACCACCAACTAATTCGCTTTCCCTCTCCAGAGAGGGTACAAAAGATAAGAGGGGACCAAGTGGCTGTAAAGCACTGCTTCCTTACGGCATGTGCAATGAAAGTAAAAGCAAGTAAAGTGCAGATGATGTAGCTTCATGAGGATACACCCACGATTGATGACGTTGGGCAGGTACCAGAGAAGAAAGCCATCGACGACTTAAAGAAAATCCATATAGATCAACAGAAGGAGAAGTACTTTGTGATTAGTGCTTCCCTATCTAAAACTAAAGAAAATTCATTAATCGAGCTCCTGATGAGCTACATTGAAATCTTTGCTTGGACTCCTTACGACATGCCCGGAATCGATGCAAAGATTGCCTGCCACAGATTATGCATGGACCCTCAGTGCCGACTTGTGTTCTAGAAGGGAAAGAGGGTAGCCACGCAACATATAGATACTGTCATAGAAAAAGTCGAAAGGGTCCTTGATGCCGGTGCAATTAGGAAAGTCTACTACTCCCGCCGGCTGTCGAACACAATCGTTGTGAAGAAGGAAGGCGATAAGTGGAGAGTTTGTGTTGATTTCACCGATCTCAACAAAGCATGCCCCAAGGACCCTTTCTCTCTGCCCAAGATCAACCAATTGGTAAATGCCACGACTAGTTTCGAGAGAATGAGCGTCTTGGATGCTTATTGTGAGTATCACCAAATCCCATTTCATGAAAATGACCAAGAAAAGACCGCTTTCATAACTTCACAGGTTATCTTCTGTTACAAGGTAATTCCCTTTGGACTTAAGAACGCTGGGGCCACCTATTAGCGTCTGGTCACCAAAATGTTCAAAAACCACATCGGCAACACTGTGGAAGTATATATCGATGATATAGTGGTCAAAAGTAAGCTTGGCAGTCACCATCTAGAGAACCTGACAGTAGTATTTAACATCTTAAAGCAGTACAAAATGAGGCTCAACACCTCCAAATGTATGTTCGGGGAAAATTCTTGAAATTCTTGGTTATTCACTAGGGCATTAAAGTAGACCTGTAGCAGGTCAGTGCTATCCAGAATGTTCAGGCTCCAAGGAATACGAAAGAAGTACAGAAGTTGACAGGCATGGCAGCAGCACTCAACAGATTCATTAGCCGATCTTCGGACAAGTGCAGACCATTCTTCCAGCTTCTCAAAAAGCAAGAGCGATTCAGCTAGACCCAGGAGTGCGATTAAGCCTTGGCAGATTTGAAGAAATACTTGAGCCAGCCTCCCCTGCTCTCCACCCCATTAAAGCATGAAGAGTTCTTCCTTTACCTCGTAGTATCGGAATATGCAGTTAGTGCCGTGCTACTACGACAGCAAGATCGGCAGCAACAGCCTGTCTAATATGTTAGCAAGACTCTTCTGGGGGCCAAAAACAGATATCTACCATTAGAAAAATTAGCCCTTGCAGTGGTAGTAGCGTCGGGCAAATTGGTGCACTACTTTCGGGCCCACACCATTAACGTGCTCACTGACCACCAACTAAAATCACTCTTAAGAAGGGCCAACTTCTCCGGCAGAGTGGCCAAGTGGGCCGTTGAGCAGGGAGAATTCGACATCAAGTTTCAACCATGAACGACAATTAAAGGCCAGGTATTAGCTGATTTTGTTGCTGAATTTTCTGTTAAAATTCCACAAGAAACCAATCCAATCCCGACTCCCGATGCGCAACACGATGAACTCTCCTTAGAGCTTTGGGAGAAAGCTGATCACTGGAAGTTATTCGTAGATGGAGCATCCAATGACCGGAGGGCAGGCTCAAGGATAGTCCTCATCACGCCAGATGGTATGGCATTGGAGCAGGCCATTAAGCTGGAGTTCACTACCTTAAACAATGAGTCAAAATATAAGGCTCTGCTTGCAGGGTTGCGCCGAGCTATTGATCTCCAAATTGCTGACATTGTGATCTACTCAGATTCCCAACTGGTAGTGAATCAGATCACTTGAGAATACGCAGCAAAGAAAGACAGAATGTTGCAATATTTGGCAAAAGTAAGAGAATTATTGTCAAAATTCAGCAAGTACAAGCTCCTTCAGATCGGCCGCGACAACAACGCTGATGCCGATGCCTTGGCTACACTCACCATAGCTCTGAAGTCAGGTTCGAAGAGAACAATCCATGTGGAGATGCTGGCCAGCCCGAGCATATTTCAAGAAGAAGAGCAAGCCCTGGCTATTGAACAATTAGGACCCTCCTGGATGGACCTAATCATCACCTGTTTGGATAAAGACATACTCCTTGAGGACAAGAATGAAGCCAGAAAAATCAAATACAAATCTCTGAAGTACTGGCTCTCTTCTATCAGGGAGCTCTACAGAAGGTCTTTTACTGGTCCCTATTTATATTGTGTTCGTCCTAACAAAGTGCAGGCCATTTTGTTTGAAATTCATGAAGGAATCTATGGAAGCCATATCAGCGGCAGATCTATCACTCACCGAGTGATTTCGTTGGGTTATTGGTGGCCATACATGTAGAAAGACGTCGCCCAGTATGTGCTGACATGTGAGAAATGTCAAAAATTCTCTCCGTTGACCCATCAGCCAGCTGAGGACCTCACAACGATTACAACCCCCTGGCCGTTTGCCCAATGGGGACTGGATATAGTCGGATCACTGCCTCGAGCTCTAGGTAGCAAAAGATTTCTCATCGTGGCCACATACTACTTCACCAAATGGGTAGAGGCAAAGCCACTTTCGACAATCAAAGAGTCGGACGCGAGAGATTTGCTTGGAAAAGTATCATTACACGGTTCGGTATACCCTGCGCACTAGTATCAGATAACGACACCCAGTTCGATGGCAGCAAATTTAGAAAATTCTATGACTAGCTAAGCATCAAGAATTATTATTTGACGCCGGTTTATCCACAGTGCAACGGGTAGGTTAAGATTTTCAACAAAACAATGCTCAATGGCATCAAAAAGCGTCTAGAGAAGGCTAAAGGGCAATGGGTTAAAGAGCTTCGTAGCATCTTATGGTCCTATAGAACCACTCCGAGGAGATCTACTGGGGAAACCCCTTTCTCAATGGCGTATAAGGTAGAAGCAGTAATACCTTTAGAAGTAGGACTCCCTACTATTAGGTTGACAGCCTTCGACACCGGCCTCAACGATTAGACTCTGGCAAAGGATATGGACCTTGTTGAAGAAAGATGTGAGGCTGCCCTAATCAAGCTTACTAGGTATCATCAACAGCTAAGCCGATTTTACAACAAAAGGGCACAGCCGAGATCCTTTGCTCCTGGAGATCTAGTATTAAGAAAGGTGGGTGGGGGCAACAAAAAATCCAACAGATGGGAAGCTAAGCCCCAATTGGGAAGATCCCTACAGAATTACGTCCTAAATCGGTGTGGGGGCATATCGACTGGAAACTGTCAACGAAAGGCGACAACTACCCAGTCATTGGAATGCAAATAATCTCAGGAAATGTTACTAGTAGGCCCTTCTTATCTTCAAAGGATGTTCTGACCATAGTTTTGTTCTCATAAGGTTCCTTCAACAAATATGTAATCTTTACATAAGTCAATAAAATGGAAAGTTACTCAACAAATTTGATGCCACTCCAAATTGCAAAGTATTGAAGGAAGACACACAAAAAATAAAAACCAGGTGTAAAAACCTGCTCCTGGATCATTTATGACCAGGTTGGCCAATGAAGGTCATTAAAACCAAGTGTAAAAACTTAGTCCTGTCTAAGTTGGACAGGTCGGCCAATGAAGGTCACAAAAACCAGGTGTAAAAACCTGGTCTTGGATCACTTTTGACCAAGTCAGCTAATGAAGGTCATAAAAACCAAGTGTAAAAGCTTGGTCCTGTCTAAGTTGGGCAGGTCGGTCAATGAAAGTCACCCAAAACTGATTTTACAAGGCAGCTACGTCCTATCTAAACACAGGGCAGGTTAGCCGCACATAAGCCACGAACCTGCCTTGGTCTAGCCTGAGTAAAGAAGATCGGTAGAATCACCGTAATAACGGAGGAATAAAAAAAGATAAATATCTTAACTAAGCCCGACCTAACTCTAAATAGCTTAGCCTAGTAAAAAGCCACAGTTTACCATTTAAGGCATTCATTGTCTTTGCCAAAAACAATTTTTGGCCTAAAGCCCGGAAGCTCAGCAAGTGAAAACCTTTTATTTTCCTAAATTTATCTGGAATAAACTTTGCCTCTGGCAAGTTAGCTCAGGTATCCACATTATGAATCAACTGTTTATTGGGGAAATGGCACATAAAAGACCAGTAGAAAAGTGTACATTTGTAAAGAATCAAAAGATATACAATTACGTCCACAAAAAACAGCAAACAATAGAGCCCTTAAGGTAACTCAGTGGTTGATGGCAAATCAGCTGGAGGAAGCTCGGTAGGATTTGCTTCATCAATTACCTTAGGTCTGGGGCCAGCGTTTACTCTTTCGCCACAGGCGCCAGCGCCCTCTTCGTTCTCAGACTCCAGCACGGCATCAGCCCAAACAGGTATCTCCGTCCATAGAGGAAAGGCTTTGTCAAGTGCCGACTTCCTCAAAGCCGACGTCCAGCCATCTTGAATGGCGCCCTCAGATATGGTCTTCACCTGGATCTCATACTGTTCCCCGACATCATTGAAGCCCTTGGTATACTGAGCCTCACATTCCTGCTTTAGCTCCTTCACCTCTGATCAAGATTCAGCCAAAGTCGCCTTCGCTTCGGATGCCAACTTCTCTGCTTCAATCAGCCTAGCCTTCAAGTCGGCAACCTTAACCCCGGCGTCGTCAAAATCTTTCTCCTTCTGCTTAAGGATGGCCAATGTATCTCCTAGGACGACTTGTTGCTCTGTAAAGGCCTTTTGAAAGAATCTGGCCTCATTATCCTTTGTATAAAATCTACGCTTGTATTGGTTGCGGTCCAACAACAGATTAGCGTACCGATCTTGAAGGATGAAAATCGATGCAAAATCTCCAAACTTTGGATCGCCTCCTACATAGGATAGAAGACGGCAAAAGTTAATGAGAGCTCGAAAAAAAATTTAAAGTAGAAAGATGGGAAAGAATTCTCACTACCATTGACCCGTGAACGGCGCTTGCTAGCAGTGCATCATCGTTAATCTCGCTTAGCTCTCGAACGTCTCCAGGTGGTACCAAGGCCTGGACAACCCCGATGGCCACTGCGAGACAGTTGAGTATCGAGTCCTGGGTGTTCATGGGCCGACCAGCAACCTTTGGCTGAACCATGAACTCCTCAGGCGTCGGCTCCTTAACTTTGCCTTTGCCCTTTGGATCAGCTTCTGCCGAGGTAGATGGAGGAATCACATAGTCAACCTTCTTCGCTTGAGCAGCCTCCTTTTTGGCAGTCTGCACCAGTCTCCTTTTCTTGGGACCTTGCTGAGGTCCCAGGGCTTCCTCCTGCACTTCCAGCTTAGGGTTGGCATCAGCTCCAGCTCCGAAGTGAGCAACAAGAGGAGGAACCTCAACACTACCCCCTAGGGCAACGACTTCGGCGGTGGAAAAGGTGGCGGCAACAGAGGATGGCATTGCCCCTTTCCTCTTCCTAGAAGCTCTCCCTCCCAGCACCAATGACAAGTCACGGACTTTGGGGGCCATGTCCTCAGCAACAGTGGATGTAGGCACAGATGCAAAAACGACAGGGGGTGGGGGCAACAATGTTGGGTATTTGCCGATCTCGTGTAAACCCCCTTCTGCCTTCTGCGCTGCGAGGACTGAGGCAACAACTCCATATATTGCCATGAAAGACTGGTATCGAACGGGGTATCCCAGCAAAACATGAGCGGCTCGCCCAATCCCGACCAATGCTCATTCACCCTTGTGTGCCCAGGTAATGCCTAGAGCGTTCAAATCTACCCCCAGAAGCTCGGTATCCTTGTCCTTGGCACCGAAATCAGCTGTAAAGTGGAAATAAAAGGGAAACGAGTCAGAAATAGATGGAATTTCAAATAGATATAGAGAGGAAGCTTGTACCAGATCGAGAAAGAGAAGATTGACCTATTTTCTGCGGGACCGTGGGACATTGTGCTGGTAGGGCTAGCTCCATAAGGATTTTCCCAAATTCCCATGGACCGCTCACCCTAGCAATAATGTCTTCAATCCCCTTCTCCGAGCTTGGAAGGAACTAAACCAACTCTCTCGGGCTAGCCTTAGCCCTAAAATAGTATCTACGATGGTTTGACCGGGCAGTGTTCACCTCCACCGCTGTGTAGCAGTAGTTGAATTCGTGAAGCCCTAGGTTTAGACCTAACCTTTTGTTTAACTCAACCACCCCCATCAATATCCTATATCTATTTGGTGTGAGTTGGATTGGGACGATTTCGTAATTGTTGGTCCAATAGGCAACCTAAAAGGGGGGTGAATTGAGTTTTTCGAAGATTAAAAGCAAATGAGATTAATTAAAATTAATCTAAGCAATGTAACATAAGTCAATCTATATGTAATGCAATGTAAACAGGAGAAGTAAAGAAAACAGAACAATAGAAAGGGCACACAGATTTATCGAGGTTCAACCACAAACCGTGATCTACGTCCTCACCCCAAGACCTCCTTGAAGTCTTCTTCCACTATGTAATCACCTATTACAAATGGGCTGCTGATTGACAAAGTGTTCAGCTTACTATACAAGAACTCCTCACTCAGCTCTTCAATCTTCAAGTGGTTTTGTCCAAGTTCCACTCAAACTTACAAGAGTTTTGCTTTCACAAGAGAACTCTCAAACTCTCAATTACAGGTGTATGAAACTATACAAGTGACTAACACTCTCTAGCAAGAGTAAATTTTACATTCAAAGCTCACAAAAGAAGACAGGAAGAATATTCAGAGTATATCAGTGATTCAGTCAGTTGATCTTGTTTTTGTCTTCAATCACTTGTATAAATGCAGCTGGAAGGTTGTATATATATCCTTGAATTGATTCCATCCGTTAGAGGTGGTTGAGTATCATAAATGCATATCCAGTCCATTATAACGTTAAGAAAAATAGCCGTTATATCAGAGGGAGTCGGCTCCAGGTCTGTGGAGTCGACACTTCTTGCTTCTGCATTTGCCAGATATAGTTCACTAACTTCATGAGTCCGCTCTTCGTATCGATGAGGCGACTCCTTGTCCATTCTGTCTTCACATCTTTGGTTTCTGTTGTCATGATGCGACACTTCATCTTCAGGTGTCCACTCATTGATCATATTATCTTTAAGCCTTTTATTTTTGCTGCCAAGAGGCGACTCTTCGTCTTTATGTGTCTGCTCATTGATCATATCATCTTCAAGTCTTGGTGTTTGTCTCCATGAGGCGACTCTTTGTTTCAATGAGTCCACTATTTGCCTATTTGGTCTCCAGACATTTTGCTTTTGAGATCAAGAAGCGACTCCTCATTTTAATGAGTCCCCTCATTGTCCAATTTATCTTCAGGCCTTTTTGCTTCTGTGTGCAAGAGGCGACACTTTACTTTCATGAGTCCCCTCATTGTCCAGTTTGTCTTCAGGCCTTTTTGCTTCTGTAATTAATAGGCGACACCTTATTTCCATGAGTCCCCTCATTGTCCAGAATTCTGTATTCTATCTTCTAATGATTCAGATCATCTTAGCATAGGTATAAGATCTTCAAGGAGTATGTCTTTGGGGTATGATGATCAATCAAATCTTCTTAACTCATCAGAGTTAACTTCTATTTAATTTGGATTAAATCAATCATTGGATATTGAACTTCTCTTGAATCTCAAACTGTCAGAGCTTCATTTGATCAATGTTGATATTTTCTTCTTCATTTGCTCAGCTCCTTCTATCATTATAGAATATCTTCTTTAATGCCAAGCTTCCTCAATTGTGTAGAGCTTCACAATGCTTCAATTCTGATTTCCTCTCTGTGATAGCAATTTTTCTTTCTTCTTTACAGATCACTTCAGTGAGACCATTACAGACCTGATGAAATCTCTTCATACATCTAGTCTTCATTGATCCTTTTCATCTTAGAAGAATTCTTCACTTGGATTTCAGATAGAGATCAAATATTCATTGTGAGCCATCTTCTCAGCAACTTCAATCGCATTGTCATGAATTGATCTTTGCATTCTAGATGAAATCATCTCTTGAGCTTTTTCAAACTCTTCAACAAACAATTCATCTTCAACTGAGCATTGCACCTCCTCAACTGATCTTTGCATATTCAGATGAAGTCTTCAGTCTAGTGCAAATCAATCTTCCTTGAATCTATGCATACTTGAATTGAAGCTTTAATTGAACACCTTCAATCTCTTCGAATGTAGAACATTTGTTTGAAGTAGAGATAGGCGTCAATCCTCTGTTTGGTTCATTGCATAACTTTTGGAATTCGTTGCTTGATCTTGAACTTGTTATGCATTCTTCTTGACATGTATTAGACTTAAGATTCAACTTTAAGTCTAAGATATGAACTTTGTTAATCTGCATACTAAGTAGATTCATTAGTAAAATAACATAAGGTTTAGTTATTATCAAAATCAATATGAGAATTAATCTTAAGTCAACAAGGGTCAACTTTAAGTCAACAGTAATGATTGAGGATTTCTGTTAGAAAGGGGTGCATGGGAAAACGGAGTCCACTCTCTACAATGGTGATGAGAGGGAAGGGAGTCCCCTCCTCTATTATTACCCAACCATCGTCTCTGGGATTGATTAGCCTAATGTCTACGCCCGTCAGAAAACGTACCGAGTTACTACCTTCACGAAAGAAACAGATTCAAAGTTCGAAGTTAGAGTTTGCCCCTGCGTATGAAAGATAGCCACAACGCCTTCATCTGATAGAGAAAGTTGAGACGGCGGTAGCTTCTTCGGTTCATTCAACTGTCGCGTTGCATTAAAACTTCTGACAATGTAACATCATAGCTCGAAATGATTATGGTGTATCAGCCCCAGCCCCCTTCCGAAGGACGCTAGGGCTGGGGGCAATTGTGGGTCAAGAAACGCCAACCTAGCTCAAAAGGGCAGGCCCAACGAATACAAAGAGGGATCATGCGGGCCAGCAGCAGCCCAGACTGTATCAGGGTAATGCAGGCCCACATCTCAGGTCAGCCTAAACAGGAAAATTACCCGGCCCCAAAGAGTTGGGTCACCCGAGTCAGGGATTTCAGGGCATTTAATGCTCTATTGTCAGCATTTAATGGAACAGACCTGCATTCAATGCGGAGGAGATACAGCACGCGACAGCCATGCTTACATCCGGTCAGTCGAGCTCAAGCATGGTGAAAAAAGGTGTATTCCTATCTGATCAGCCCACTCTAAATAGCATAAGCTTACGAGGTAGGCCATGATTACGTGAGTAGGCTCGATAGAGAACACTACATTATAAAAACACAGCATCTTAAAGAAGCAAAGTATGGACAATTGATTTCTTAAGGACTCACAGTCTTTATTCTCGTTCTAGCTCTAGCTAAGATTGCTAACTTGACCGTCAGAGTGTGATCAGCCCAAAGAGGGTCGACTCATTCTAACTCCTTTATCTCTTTATAGCAGGTTGGAAACTCATTGACAGTGGTTCAAGTGATCGGTCAGGCCTTCACAGAAATCCCACCTACAGTATTTATTGAGCATTACTTTAGTTGATTACAATTTATTACCACTGAGGGTGATGGTCCAATGTTCAAGTTGTGTTGTTAAATTCAAATTCGAGCCTTACAGTTTATTTAGAACTTGGGAGAGAGAAGGAAAGGGAAAGGATGGTAAATTTTTATTTTCTTTTCTTTCTCATTTTTTTTTATCTAGGAGAGAAAAAGAAAGGAAAGGAAAGGAAAGAGAAGGAAAAAAAGGAAAAAAAATAATTACTCTCTTTCTTCATCTCACTTCTTTCCTCTTACTTTCCATTTATTTATTTTTTTAGAACTAAACAGAGAAATAAAAATACTTTTTTCGTTATTTTCTATTTTCCTTCTCTTCCCTAAGTTCCAAACAAGCAATTAGACTTGTCTACGCTAAATATTGTAACACTAACATCTTGTCCTAGCTGAGTTTAAACATTTAATCCTATTGGGTCCGTTGGCTTCCTTTTTGTCTCAATTTTAGTGGGTAGGAGGGCATATGCTCGAGGGGATCGGTTTCCCTCCAGACCTTAATATTCAGAATCTCCCAAACTCCTTATCTTATTACATCACTTGTTGATAAATGAAATTCAACGGATAATGTTGTTATCTAATTCAAACCCACATTCTTATTTTGTTAGTTTTTTTTTTAATGTTAAGTAAAATCATGAGTTTAAATAGTATAATATCATCCGTTGAATCTGAGTGACTAACAAGAGATTATTTTGTTATCATCCGTTCAGGTCGATCAGTTAAGGTCCTTTTAAACCTAGAATAATCTCTTATTTCACACCCATCTAGTCCTAAGTTTCCATATAAAGCCCATTTTAAATCGATATCCATCTATTCCAGTTTAGTATTATACAGAAGTGTAAAAAGAAAAAGCATGCGTATTGAAACCTTAATGTGAGAAAATTTGGTTCTACCACCGAGTGATTTGTTCAATGCGTAAGCTCTCAGGCTTTCTCGCTCAATGCTTGGGTTCGAGCTTCTATGGTCAATCAATGGGACTAAACCTACTTTTCAGTGCTTAGAGCACGAAATAGAATCTAAGTTTCGGCCCCGATGTAAGTGCGGTGGGATTTTTTGTAAATAGTTGTGTGGTACTAAAGGACAACAACTCTACGACGGATGTCTGAAATAGCCTATTTGTATATCCATATCAAATACCAAAAATAAATAATTAATTACTTAATGGTTCTACGTGAGCCCTTAAGGCCCCAAACCCTCACCATTCCAAGGTTAGAATGGAACTTCTATTTTATCATGTGTTGTTAAAATTACATCATTTTAAAATTATGTTTCATTGTGTATATATAACACTAATTCATTTATTTTCACTAAAAATTGCAGAGCTTGGAAAAGTGATACAAAAATGATTTTGACCTAAAGTTTCAAAGCACGTCCTAAACTGTGATCTCTTTATTTTTATTTGAATGTAATGTGTTAATTTCCTAACCAATGGAATGAAAATCTCCATTCGTTGAATGGAATATCATGGGATACTGCTATCTCCAATGAAAGTAAAGTTGTTTGGCTGGTGAGAAAATAACTAGAGTATGATGTAGCTCATATGTCTTTCTTAAGCGACAACCAATAAATAGGGACAAAGGCATATAGGGGCCAAGGGTGGCCATGGCCCCCCTGTCTTTGGAAAATTGCCCTTATCTATAGTACACATCAAGCTAAAAAAGATTGCATCGTGTGGAATGACCCCCTCCACTTGTTATTGCCCCCTTAGTACAATATTCTACCTTTGTCCTTGTCAAAAAGGACTTTTTGGTTTTAATCATATCAAGTTGTTTCGCATGTTTTGTATGTCTTTGTAGGTTACCTCACATGTATTGAAGCTCAATTACATCAGCATGAACACAAACTTACATAAAGTTGGCCGACGAGGTATTATCCCTTTTGCTATATCACTAGTTAATGTGTCCATAGATGCTTGCTCAAAGGTTGTGTTGATATATTGTGTTTTTAATTATCTGTATCCTCAATATCATTAATCCATTTCATTCATGTAATGATTATAAAACTATTTAATGTAACGATTATAAAACTATATGTGAATGAAAGTTTTCTTAGTAATAAATATTCATATTTATTACAAATACAAATGTGTACCAATGATATTAAAGGGACACAAGAGGAGGCATACTACGAAAGCAAATGATTTTGATTGTGCTAAATCAAATCATCCTTTTTTTTTCATTACATCATAAATAAAAACAGCATCAACAGAAAGACAAAAATCGAAACCTAAAATGATTAGTTCCTCTCATAGGATATCCCAACCATGTCTCCTACCAGCAGCCGTCCTAGTGCATTAGATGGGTTTTCAAGAATCACAAGTCTTACACTTTGATCAGTCCCCATGTTAGCAAGATTAACGACGCAAAAGTTTCCTTCCCTTAGAGTGTGCTGGGGTGTGCTTCTACACGTTTGAAGAAGAAATCCAGAATCTTCAATTAAAGCTCTTTGAGGGTAGGACTGAATATCTCCTTCTTGAATGAGTTTCACAGCTTCTTTTGATTCAGTTTTTACTTTTACCTTATAAAGCCCTTTGTTAAACATAATTGTCAAACCCCTATAGATTCCCCATAATCCTACTTCAATGCTAGTGTAATCGTCCAGTTTTTCAAAGTAGCCAAGGAACCATCTGCTTCCTTCATCTCTAAGCAACCCTCTGAAGCCAGCTTGGTCTGGGTTTCCTCGAGAGCATCCATCTTTGTCCAGTTTGATCTTACTTGCACCAGGAGGCATCCATCTGATTAGTTTAATGTTACTCTTGCCATTAGACTAAAAAATTTCAAAAGCTTCTAATATATCCTATAAATAATTTCTAGCTTGAGAGATACTGCCATTGGTCTTACATAATTTATTTTCAAAAATTTTGAAGCTTCTATCTTTTCAGATTTGCCAAATTATGGTTATGAAAAAAATGCTCCAATGCAAGGATTCAAACCTATCGTTCTTATCTTTAGCATTATGGTCAATCCAATCTAAAAAGGCTGCCCAGCTCCTCTGGAATACCAGTGATTGCTTTTCACAACAATCCACATGGCCTTAGCCTTATAACAATCCCTAAGCAAATGGCTTAAGGTTTCAGAATAAGAGTTCCAACTAGGGCAAATGTCAACAGAAACAAGGCCTTTAGTCATTCTCATATGGTTAGTAGGCAATTTTTCATGCTTCACTTTCCAAATAAAAATTTTTAGTTTATGGGAAATTTTAAGTTTCCATAGCCAATTCCAGCATGGTTGGTTAAAAAAATTGGTTAACAATCAAATCATAAGTAGTAGATGTAGAGAACTTACTATCAGTGGCTCTAGTCCATTAAGGAGTATCAGCATAAAAAACAAACCTAAAAAGACTTGTATTTTGAATATCTTCCACAGCTGCTGGAGGGATGATGTTTTGAATTGTGCTCAAATCCTATTCCCCATTATCATTTATAATGCTGCTTAATGTAGCTTTAGTATTAGTACGATGTCCTGGTGTAAAATGTATAAGAGATTTCTCTCCACACCACTAATCAAACCATAGGGATATCTTCTTCCCATTTCCTACAACTTATTTGGTGCCTTTTTCAGAGATGGCCCTTTCTGTAAGTGGGATTTCTGGGAAGGCCTGGCCAATCACTCGAACCAATATCAATAAGTTTCCAACCTATTATAAAGAGACAAAGGAGTTAGAATGGGTCGACCCTCTTTGGGCTGATCACACTCTGACGGTCAAGTTAGCAATCTCAACCAGGAATGAAGTAAAAATAAATAAGTGTGTATGGCTTAATTGGATTGTTCATACCTTGCTTCTCGAAGCTCTGATATTTATAGTGTAGCGCTCTCTGTTGAGCCTATTCTAATAATCATGACTCACTGCACAGGTCTATGCCAGCTGGAACCGACTGATCGGACATAATTTCACCTTTATCGCCATGCTCGAGCTCAACTGACCGGACGTGAGCGTCCTCATTGTGTGCAATGCCTCCTCCACATTGAATGCGGGTCTATTCTCTATTAAATGCTTTGACTCTCAGCATAATTACATCCATAAGTTGGGCTAAGAGGGTTTTAGCTTGTGTTGATAATATGACCTGAGCCTGTATTGTAATAATTTCCTCTGGGCTGCTCCAGGCCCAATTCGGCAGTGCTAATCCTTTTGGGCTTGTTAATCGGTTTGGGCTCGTATTTATTTGACCCACAATTGCCCCTTAGCCCTAGCGCCCCAATTGTAGGGGTCTTGGGTATTATCTCTCGACGGTTCGGTGACGTCAACCGTTAGGCGATTTTAAATGGGATGTGACCATTGAGCTGCCCCAAACCTGTTGCCGCCGTGCTGATGCTCTTTTCACAGACCAAAGGGTTGTAGCCATTGTTTGAATGCAGAACTCCTTTACGTCTTGCATCCATCTCTTTCATAAAAACTGTTATTCTGTAAGTCCTCCTTCTCTTTGTATTGTTTCTCCATTTTTCTCGGTTGAACTTTAGAATCCCTTAGTTACAATGGGCACCAGACTTAGGGGAATGCTTAGCCACTCCAAAGCCATCACCGCCTTCAAACAACGGTATAATTTTTCGAAGGGGATAGATATTGGCTTGGTAGGGTCGAAGGATGACGGTTGGAGGGTGACTGAAGAGGGGACTCTATTTCCTCTCATCACAATAGTAGAGGGTGGCCTTAGGTTTCCCATCCATCCATTCTTGACCTAACTCCTTAGCCACTACAAAATCGCCCCAATCCAACTGCTGCCGAATGGTTATAGAATAGTGATATGGATGATTGAGTTGAACCACCACCTAGGCCTAAACCTAGGTCTTCACGAGTTCAACTATTGTTATGCCGCCGTGGAGGTGGGCGGCGGCGGTAAAACGGAGCGATACAAGTACTATTTTAGGGCCAGGCATGGGTCAAGGGAGTTGGTCCAGTTCCTTCCTAGTTCGGGAAAGGGGATTGACGATGCCATAGTGAGAGTGAAGGGGCCATGGGAATTCGGCGACGTTCTTGTAGAACTGATGCCAAAAATGAGATGCCCCAGAACACCGAAGATGATAAGTCTACCACTTTCTTCGCTATTTGATATGCTTTTCTTTTTCTTTTTTCCGTTTTTGTTTATTTTTCCTTGGTTCGTTGCTTGACTCTGTGCTTTTGTGTTTCCTAGCTAGCTTCGAACCTAGGGACAAGGAGACCGAACGCCTCAGCGTCGATCTTGTTACCTTAGAGCGAGTCTGGGCATACAAAGGCAAGGGAGAATTGCAAGGGATAGGCTGAGCCGCACACGTACTACTGGGTTATCCAATTCGGTACTAGTCCTTCACTGCGACGAACAGGGTATCTGCCGACGTGATTGCTGCCCAAAAGGTGGAGGGAGCTAGGCACGACATTAGGGATCGCTCACCTCTCTTACCGCTTCTGAATCCCACATTTATTGCTTTTGTCCCCATCTCTGCCTCCTGAGTTGACATGGCCCCCAAAGTTTGAGTCTTGACATTGGCACTAGGACAGAAAGGTTCTAGGAAAAGGAAGGGAGCGACATCATCATCTGCCGAGATCGTTACTCAAGTCAGTGACACCAATGCTCCTGTTCTGCCTACTGTGCCCCTTGCCACTGAAGTTCCTGCTACCACCGAGGTGGTTAATCTAGACGAGGAACCAATAGTCCAAGAGGCAGTGAAGGAAAGGAAGTTGGTGAAAACGGCTGAGAAGGTTGTCACCCAAGTGAAGGTTGAAGGCACAGCCGCCGCCGAAGATAAATCGGCAAGGCCTTCTGCAACCAAGAAGGGCAAAGACACGGCAGAGGGCCTGTTGGCTGAAGAGTTCATAGTACGACCCAAGATTAGCAAACGGGCTATGAGCGTCAAAAACTCGGTATTGTGTTGCCTCAATGCCGCTATCAGGGCCCTCCAGGCTATTATACCACCTAAGGACGTCAAGGAGCTAGACGACGCCGACACTGGAGATCTGATGCTTAGAGCTATTTAGTCGGTGTTTGCGGTAAGTCTACTATGTCGAATTCTTTATTTTGGGTGTTTGATTTGAAAACTCTGCACTAATGCCTATTTTTACTTATCTTCTTCAAGGGGGCATTCACGGCCTGGAGGTTATGCATCGCTTCTATAGCTTGTAAGATCAGCACGGGATCCTTATAAAAAAGCACTCCGAGCTGAAAGAGAAATTCCACCAGAGAAATCGGGAGGCCAGAGGTTTCCAGAAGGCTTGGCAGGACAGCCGGGCAGTTCTTGCTGAGACGCAGACCTCATCTAAGCAGAAGGAAAAAGACAGCTGAAAAGCTGAAGTAGAGGCTATCGATCTGAGAGCCAGACTGATTGAAGTTGAGAAGTTGGAGGTCGTAGCAAAGGCATCTCTGGCTGAAGCTCAATTGGAGGTGGAACAGCTGAAAAAGAAGGCTGAAGCCAAATATGACAAGGGGTTTGAGGATGCTGAGGATCATTACGAGACTCAAGTGAAGCAGATCATGGAGGATATATTTCAAGTCGGCTGGAAGGCGGTTCTGAGGCAGTTGAAGCTGGACAAATCTTCCTCCTTTTGGACGGAGATTCCTGCGCAAGCTAATGTCGCATTTGAGTTGGAGGATGAGGCTGATAAAAAGACCAAAAGTGAGGGGAATAACGATGCCCCTGAAACCAATGTAGTTAATGAAGCCAATCTTGTCGAGCTTCCTTCTGTCGTGCTTCCTTTAGCTGCAGACTTACCTCCAGCTGACCTTCCTCCAGCTGATCTGCTTTAAGACCCTTCTTTTTTGCTTTTTCTTTTCCTGTTCAATTGTAAGAACAGTTGTAAGCAGTGTACATTTTGTGAATCAATTTTGATATGCCTTCTATGTTATGAGCATTATCTTTATTTAGGTAAAAATTTGTTACATGTTTGTTGAACTGCCAAACTTAGGCATGAAATATCTGATGATAATCTGATGGACTACCATACTTAGGCAAATAATATCTCTACCAAACTTAGGCAGATAGAATCTATTTTAAAGAAGTAACTATTCCTAGCTTTATCCCATTCGTAAATTTAGGTAAATTAAAATTTAGCCAACCCACTAGATTTGGTTAGGGCTGAGTCAAGATACTTAGCTTTGTCACTTTGACGAAGCTCTCTGCTAACCTACTTGACTTGAGTAGGACCAAGGTTAAACGCTAGATTCGTAAGTGACTTCCTTTAGCCGACCTATCTTTCCTGGTACATGACCAGGTTCTTAGACTTGGTTTTTATGACCTTTATTAGCCGACCTGACCAACTTAGATAGGACCAAGTTTTTATACTTGGTTTTTATGACATTCATTGGTCGACCTGGTCATAAATGATCCAGGACCAGATTTTTACACCTGGTTTTTTGTGACCTTCATTGGCTGACTTGTCCAACTTAGACATGACCAAGTTTTTACACTTAGTTTTTATGACATTCATTGGCCGACCTGGTCATAAATGATCCAGGATCAGGTTTTTAAACCTGATTTTTTGTGATCTTCATTGGCTGACCTGTCCAACTTAGACAGGACCAAGTTTTTACACTTGATTTTTATAACCTTCATTGGCCGACCTAGTCATAAATGATCCAGGACCAGGTTTTCACACCTGGTCTTTTGTGACCTTCGTTGGCCTACCTATCTAACTTAGACAGGAGCAAGTTTTTACACTTGGTTTTTATGACCTTCATTGGCTGACTTGGTCATAAATGATCTAGGACCAGGTTTTTACACCTCGTTTTTTGTGACCTTCATTGGCCGACCTGTTTAACTTAGGCAGAACCAAGTTTTTACACTTAGTTTTTATGACCTTCATTGGTCGACCTAGTCATAAATGATCTAGGACCAGATTTTTACACCTGATTTTTTGTCTTCCTTCAGTACTTTGCAGTTTGGAGTGGCATCAAATTTGTTGAGTAGCTTCCAATTTCATTGATTTGTGCAAAATTACATATTCGTTGAAGGAAGTTGCATCATTTTGAGAACAAACTATAGGCAGATACATCCTTTGAAGATAAGAAGGGCCTATTGGTAGAATTTTTTGAGATTATTTGCATTCTAAGGTCGGGGTAGTTGTCGCCTTTCTTTGACAGTTTCCAGTCGATATGCCCCCATGCCGACTTGGGACATAATTCTGTAGAGACCTTCCCAGTTGGAGCCTAACTTCCTCTCTGTTGGATTTTGTGTTGCGTATTCTCCGGTGATCTGATTCACTACTTAGCTGGGAATTTGAGTAGATCATGATTTCAATAATTTGGAGATCAATAGCTCGGCACAACCCTGCGAGCAGAGCCTTATATTCTGATACATCCTTTAAAGCAGTGAATTCCAGCTTAACAGCTTGCTCCAATGCCATCCCGTATAAGGACTATCCCTGAATTTGCCCCTCGGTCATTGGATGCTCTGTCAGGGAACAACTTCCAATGATTAGCGTTCTTCTAAAGGTCCAAGGTGAGGTCATCATGTTGCGTATCGGGACTCGGGGTGGGATTGGTTTCTTGTGGAAGTTTAACAGAAAATTTGGCAATAAAGTCAGCTAATACCTGGCCTTTAACTGTCGTTTATGGTTGGAACTTGATGTCAAATTCTCCTAACTTAACAGCCCACGTGGCCACTCTGCCAGAGAAGTCGGCTAGTCTCAAGAGTGGTTTTAGCTGGTGGTCCGTGAGCACGTTGATGGTGTGGGCCTGGAAGTAGTGCACCAATTTGAGTAATGCCACTATCAATGCAAAGGCCAGTTTTTCTAACGGTAAATATCTGTTTTCTGCCCCCAAGAGAGTTTGCTAATATAGTAGATCGGCTTCTGTTGTCGGTCTTGCTGTCGAAGTAGCCTGACATTGACCACATGCTCCGACACTACAAGGAAAGGGAAGAGCTCTTCATGCTTTTGTTGCACGTGTCGTAAGAAAGCACTGCTTGGCAGTGACTTGGTCCCCTCTTATCTCTTGCACCCCCTCTGGAGGGGGGAATCAAATCAGTTGGTGGTAGGAGGATGGGATAGCCTTTATGAGGTGCAACTATATTCAGCCCATGATCGCATTATATAGGGATGGTACGTTGACCACCAGGAATTCTATGTGAAAAGTAATCCCTCCAGTCGTTACAGGGATAGTTACCTTTCCAAGTAGCCAAACTGGGTCAGAGCTAAACCCAATCAATGGATTGAGCAAGGGCTGGAGGTCGGCATCCTTCAGCTCTAATTTCTTGAATAGGTCGTAGTACATAACCTTGGAGGAGCTCCCCTAATCAATGAGCAGCCTCTTCACGTCATTATGGGGAGTTTGAACTCCCACGAGATCTTCATCAGTAAAGGTTATGGCTGCAGTATCATCGTGGACCTTGATTTTCTTTGGAGGGGGGCCTATTTGCATCACCTCCCTCAAATGCATGACCTTTTGAATATCGACCCGGTATCTGTGCCGGTCAATAGCTTCTGATTTTGCCGATCCATTCAGCATGTTGATCACCTGGACCAGCTCAGCCCTGTCTTCTTTCTGCGCCCGGGGGGGGGGGTGCTCCAGCCTTGGCTACTTGGCCTTTTTTTTTGTCTTCTCTCTGTTGATATACTAGTTAAAATGACCAGCCTTCGCCAAATCTTCCAGGTGATTTTTTAGATGTCGACAATTTACTATTTGATGCCCCCTCTCCTTGTGATAGGAGCAAAACTTCCCTTGATCTCGAGTTGTAGGGTTTGTTCCCAACTTCGGGGGCCATTTGAAGAACAGCTTGTCACGGATTTGGGGCAAAATCTTATAAATGGGGTCCTTGAAGATAGTGTAAACCCCATTGCTTGCCTTCTTGTTTCGGTCGTCGTTATCTTCCTGCCGAAGCTTCTTTGCGTCCCATCCATTCCTCTTTTCAACGATAATATCGACCTTCTCGGGAGCAGGCTGCAGTACATCTTGTTCCAACCTCACATATTGCTCGATTCTTGACATTAATTCTTGCACCATGACGGTTGGCTTCTTCATTAAGGGTTGTCGCAGACGGTGCTCTCTAGGCAAGCCAATTTTGAACTGAGTTACAACTAACTGTTTGCTGTACTCGTCAATCTCATTGTAGGCCGCCCAGTATTGCTGCGCATATGCCCATAATCCTTCTCCATTATTCTTCCATAAGGTGAGTAGGAAGTCCACCTCCGCAGGCTGCTTACTGTTGGCTATGAAACGAGCAGTGAATAGTTTGGCAAGTTGTCTCCAGTTTGATGCTGATTTGGACGGCAACTTGTCGAACTAGTATAGGGCCTCCTCTCCCAGACTGGATGGGAAAACTCGACACATCAAGGATTGATCTCCACTCCAAAGTGCCATCATTCGCTTGTAGTGGCAGACGTGACTGATTGGATTAGTCTTTCCGTCATATGGTGTGAACTTTGGTGGGGCGAACTTTCTTGGAGGTTGGCGGCTTTCAAGCTCCTCCATGAAAGGCGTGGATGCTATCTGTTTTAGGGCTCTGCTGACCACATCCTGGGTAGTACGTGCTTTGGGGAGCTGCTCTCTGCTATCAAGTTTCTCGTTTAGCCACCTCTCTCATTCCTCTGTTGCCGACTGGTTCTAAGTCGATCTCTAGCCTGTGGTGTTCGGCTCCTTCTGTGGTGTTGATCTTCGTCCTATGGTGTTCGACTCCTCTTATGGTGCCGATCTCCCCGTCTTTTACTGTTGCGGCCGGTGCTGAAGGTATGGTTCCTAACAATATGCACCGGCGTTGAACTTTTACTTCTGGGATCTCGACTCCTTCTATCGTTGTGATAGGCCAGTGATCTTCCTCTGGCTCGGTCATCCCTTTTGGATATTGCGTCCCTCATTGCTCTGACCTGGGAAGTAAGCCTGGTAATTTCGTCATCACATCGCCGAAATTCCCTTTTAATAGCATGAAGTGAATGGCCACTGGGCACACGTTCACTGGAAAGTGAAGGGCCCAGGTCCTGGTGATGATCTTTACGGAGGTTTGGTCCCCTAGCGTAGTAGAGGTCCTTCTGTAACTTGTCTCTTGTTCTTTGGTGGCTTCCAGTAGGAGACCAGGTCTCCGACCTCCTCATCCAACCCCTGTTGTTTCTTTTCGTGATGGTTTGGTGGCCAGCCGAGTTAGTATTGTCATTGCCGAAGGGAGTTTCGTTCCCTCATCCAGTGGCGTGGACTCCTCTTCTCCCCAAAAAACTGGTGCTCATGTTTATTTGGACCTCCCCACAGACAGCGCCAATTGTAAGTAGGATTTCTGGGAAGGCCTGGCTGATTAGGCGAACCAATATCAATGAGTTTTTAACTTGCTATAAAGAGACAAAGGAGTTAGAATGGGTCGACCCTCTTTGGGCCGATCACACTTCGATGGTCAAGTTAGCAATCTCAACTAGGAATGAAGTAAAAATAAATGTGTATGGCTTAATTGGATTGTTCATACCTTACTTCTCGAAACTCTGATATTTATAGTGTAGCACTCTTAGTTGAGCCTACTCCAATAATCATGATTCACCGCACAGGTCTATGCCGGCTAGAGCCGGTTGATCGGACGTAATTTCACCTTTATTGCCATGCTCGAGCTCGACTGACTAGACGTGAGCGTCGTCGTTGTGTGCAACGCCTCTGCACATTGAATGCGGGTTTGTTCTCTATTAAATGCTCTGACTCTCCGTATGATTACATCTGTAAGTTGGGCTAAGAGGGTTTTAGCTTGTGCTAATAATACGACATGGGCTTGTGTTGTAATAATTACCTCTGGGCTGCTCCAGGCCCAATTCGACAATGCTAATCCTTTTTAGCTTGTTAACCGGTTTGGGCTGTATTTATTCTACCCACACTTTCGATGTCTGATGATTGACTTGGATAGTTGGATTTGCAGTTTTGGTAATTTTTACAAAAGCTTTGAGGTGAAGCTTGTGACAAAAAAACAAAAAAAAAAGGATAAAATTTTGTTCTTTTGATGCTATGATTCGATCTATATATTTTTTCTAAAGACCTGCTTGTGCTTTATTTCATCAGGTTAGAAGTGATTCATACAATGACACTACATATATATTTTATATTTATTAGTACACTGAAAATTTTCTCTTGTCTAGAAATTTTCATTAAGTTCGGGTGCCTTAGATTTTGCTTCATGATTTCAAAGTTTTCAAAATTTGCTCTAAAGAAAGGTGTGAATCGAACTCATGATCTCATGGCATGGGTAGAGGCACCATTATTACTAGGTTAAACTCTCTCTTTCTCTCTCTCTCTCTTTATAGATTTTTTTATGTAAAAATTAGTTACATCTAGTTGATAAGTTATAACATTTTCAATACTACTCTAAAAAATAACTAGTCAATGACTCAATATATATTTGAAAACTACATTATCTAATTTAGCTAGCCATTTTATAAACTATTATTTTTTAAAACACACTTCGAGAAAAAAAAATGATAAAAAGAGGAGAGAGAAGGAGAAAGATTGATGAAATAATAATTTTTAAATTTAAAAAGTTACTTTTGACTCTTTGAAAAGCCAAAGTGTAGCTTTCCAAAACACAATTTAGAGAGCCTATTGAAAAGTATTTGACTAGCTAAAATAGTTAACATGTCCAGTTTAAAGACTTTATTAGTTTTGTTGTTACAATTAACTAAAATAAGTAATGTAAAAACCACCTAGAAAAAAAATTTATCTCAAACTTTAAACTCCTTTTTCATAAACAAACTTTAATCACTTTTATATATCAAAATTCTAAAAGCTAATGCGTTTATATATATAAAAACATAAGTTAAGATCATATTTGTTTCATGAAATAGAATAACAAAATTGAATTATTAATCTCATGTCCAACCTTACCTTGCTTTAGTTATTGGGACAAGTAATTTAGAGAGCTTTTAATTTGTATACACATTATTAAATAAACAAAGAGTGTAATAAGCACTGAGAGACTTGAAGTTGAAAGTGAAATTACAAAGTTAGCTTTTGAATGATTTGTAATCCTAATAAAATTTGCTGGCCCTATTTACTTTATTTCCTTTAATAAAATTTCCAATCACATACCCACGAAATAAAAGTGTAAAAGATGGTAAAAAAAAAAATTAATACAGGATCCTATAAAATTAATTGCCCTTTCTTTCAAGATTCAACAGCCAACGGTCCAACCAAATGCGGCAAAACCGTGTTCCATCAGTGGGGTCCACCGTCCACCTACCTCCTCTGCTCAACAAAATAGGGGTCTAGCGGTATATGAACTCTCGTTTCTCGTTCATCGATCTTCGAACTTTCACAAACAGAAAAAAGGTGATTTTTATTTTTCATTTTAATTTTTGTCTCAGTTCATCCTATGGATCTTCGCGATTTAACCTTTAATTTGGTGTTTTAGATCAAATGCAGGCAGTTGAAGATCGACGGAGAAGGTGAGAGCTTAATCGTTGCTGTAGATGGACTACGACTACGAGTTTGCTGATCGTTCGCCTCCGTCGTTTCAGCGCACGGTGTGCTTCCTAAAGATCTATGGAATTCTTGAATCTTTATTTATTTATTTTTAATTGAAGTGATTAGATATCAATGTATATGTACTTATCTGTTTGTGTGTTCGTGGTTAATTGAAGTGATTGCCATGTATCTTGGAGGGTTTAGAAACAATATGCATGAATATGTTCTTAAAAGATTCTCTCTCTCTCTCTCTCTCTCTCTCTCTCTAAAATTCAGATGTTAGTTTTGTTGGATTTTGTTATTGTTTTCTGTCATCTGGTCACTTTTTCTTGAGATGGAATTGCCAACTTCTGGAAATAGTTTCTGCTGGAGAAATGCTACTTCTATAGAAGATTTGGTGTTTTGGGATTTTTCTTTATATGATAAGTAATGTGATACAAACAAAAAAATTTATATAATAAGTGATGTTGTTGGATAAGAGACATCTATTTTAATATATAAAGAAAGAACCCAATTGGTGTTTATAAAACTGGATAGTGGTAGTTATAATTATTGCAGTTATTTATAAATTTTAAACTTTGTCTATCCTATTCACTTACCAATATTAATAAGATCATATCTGATGATTCACATGACAACTAGTGATTCAATCTACCATCTCCAGCAATAATCGAAGATTACACACATTTCGTGTGTGCCTATGATGCGTGTGCCCACCTTCTAATTTACTTTAAAATAAAATATTCATCATGATAACTCCTAATCTATTGTAACATATAAAGGGAGAACCCCAATTGTTGTCTTTGAAGCTGGATAACTGCAGTTATAAGAAAAATTATTGCAATTATTTATAATTTTTAAACTTCACCTATCATCTCCAGTGAGTCAATCTACCATGACGATTACCATCATCTCGAGTAATAATTGACGATTGCACATGCATCACGTATGCCCACCCTCTAGTTACAATAATGCTACTGCCAAATTATTTTGATGGGGTTTTCTGTATAGATTTTCTGAAAAAATAGGGTTTTCGTTAAATGATTAGTACAATTGATTTTTGCTCTAGGCGAAATAATTTTTTATTTACTTTAACCATTTTTTAGTTCATTTTATGAATGTCTATTTTTGTCGTTCATAATCTTTAAATTGATCAAAGGATACTCTAAAATCTTACTGTTGCTTCACTTGCACCTTTTTTTAATTCATTTTTGACACTTTGTGTAACATAAATGTGGGACAACCTTAACCAACTTTAAGCACCAAACAGTAAATAGCTTCGAAGATTTGAGAAATTAAGGGTGTAAAAGGGCAGAGGCAGCAGTGAGTTCTTGCTTTCCTAAGATCTTGTTCTGGTATTGCATTTGAGAAAAAACTATCTTTAGCACCTCATAGGTTGCAAAAACAGATAGGTGAAAGAGAACAGAGAAGGGAAATAACAGAGGAAAGAGGACTAGAGATGCCTTCGGGGACCTTTTGGGGCTTTGTATTGTTACCATCTTAACTATGCATGCAGTGTAGAAGCAAATTTATTATAAACAAAAGGAACAAATTGAAAAAATGGTTGATGTGCATGACCCTGGGTTTACTGCTTTTTGTTGATGTTGCAAGATGTCTCACTAATCCATCAGATTTGTCAATGTAACAATAGATTCTATAATCCACCTGCTTTCCATGAGTTTAGTTTTTCCGTGTTTCACGTATATATTTGTTTTTGATGATTAGTCGAGGTGCTTAAGACTGGTGTACAAATGAGCAGGGAAATGTGGTCAATGATGCCGAAGTGAAAGGATTCAACCCGGGGTTGATAGTCCTCCTCCTTGTTGGAGGCCTACTTTTGACCTTCTTGGTTGGGAACTACTTTCTTTACTCGTATGCTCAGAAGACCCTACCGCCAAGGAAGAAGAAGCCCGTATCCAAGAAGAAGATGAAAAGGGAGAAGCTCAAGCAAGGTGTTTCAGCCCCAGGAGAGTAGTAAATGAGGAGTGCAAGGCAGATCTGTCTTCGCCTACTGTACTCCATACTGAGCTATGCTATATTGAGATTTTCTTAGTTTTTCGACTTTACCCATGATGGAGACATGTTACTTAGGCCAACGAAAACTTATTTTCACTTGATGTTCTAATTAATTGAGGAATAAGTATCAAGTACTCTGAAATTTTTGAATGGTCTGATATGAGTTAGTTTGGTGAGCCTTGCAGGTTAGGATCCGAAACGAGTTTGCAGCCATTTTTTTTCCAGCTCTGGTTCTTTGTTCTAATGAGGGTGTTATAGAAATGTTGTTGAATGCTTATATTTTTTTTTCAGTTGAATTACATGCTTTTCTTTTAGGTTGTACTTGGATCAAGGATTTGGTGATAGAAAGGAAAAAGAAAAGGTAAGAAAAAAGAGAACAAAATTACTCTTTCATTTTATTCTCTTTTTTCACACTTTTTCTTTTGCTTTTCATTTTATAAATTTGGGTTTCAAACATAGTATTAGTTTATCCTTCTACACTTGTTCTTTCGGAGTCCAATGGAAATTGAAGTTGTGTTATAGCTCCATAGATTTCAAAGTTGGAAATCCCTGTAACCATGTGCTGCCATTGATGGGGCCAAACTACTAACAGTGGTGCAGATGACCATTCAGCATGTCAAATTCTATACCCATATCAAAGCTGGATAACTCACTCAGTGTCAGTGGTGACTTCAGAGCCACAACACAAAATAAGGTGGCTTCCAAATTGGATTTAATTATACTAGGGCAAAATTTTTTTTTTTGTTTTTTTTAATTATTGAGTTTTTTTCATTAAAGGCATAGGAACTTCATATAAAACTTTGGCAGAATCAATGGAAAACATTAAGATGTTTTGAGTTCTTTTTTCGTTTTTGTTGAGCCTTATGAATTTCGACGAAATTTCTCCTATCAAAAAATTTTCCCTAGTTTATTTATTTATGTTATATTTGGATCATGGATGTGTGGGGGAAAAAAGAAAATGAAAGAAAAAAGACAGGGATGGAGAGAAAAAGAAGTATAATTTATTTTTTTATGTCAGACAAAATTGTCGATTGGCTTTATATAACAAAATAGATAGATTGACTATTACAAAATTAACTTATTGCAACATTTATTAAAGGAACCAATCTCTACTACGTTCTACATGCCACAGTAAAGGGAAAAATATTTAAACTATCGTAATTCATTAATTTTTTTTTCCCATACTTCAAAAGTTACTGCACTCGATTAAAAAATTAAAAATAAAAATTCAACAAAAACCTGTGTTTTCGGCTGTGTGTGGGAAAGAAAAATGAAAAAGAAAAAAAGACGCACACAATGCCGACAACCAAACACACCCTTAATCAAGTGCTCGAATTTCAAACCTAGAAATGTCCAGTCCGATTATTCGGCCTAATGGTATTGAACCGGACCAGAGCCGCCACTCACTACAGCTAAAAGGAGGAACCTCCGTTGCCGAGGTTTAGTCAGTTCTCAAAAGTCTCTCTCACACGACGCTTCCCCATCACAACCGCCAATCCTCTCTCTCTCTCTCTCTCTCAAGATTTTCTTGGGATTTTCACCCGCTGAAGAAAAACAGGTACGAAATCAACTCCATTTCTCTTATTCACACACTCGCGCCCAGCGTTTGATTCTCTTATGTATGTGTAGTGTTATGTTGTTTGAACGGTGTGAAGTTTGAGGTATTTTGTGTGTTTCTGAGTGTATAATAGAGGACTTTGTTTGCGGTCTTTAAACCTTCTTAATTCACGATTGTTCTAATGTGGCTGACCAGTTCTAGAGTGTAATTACTGTGATTAATAGTGTATACCCGTTTTCCGAGTTTAGGTGTTTGATTTCGATTTCAGAAAGTACCTAATCTGGTGTTTTGATGTGCAACTCTGAAAGAGAATGCTGTTTCGATTTCTTGGTTAAGTTTTTGGTTTTCGCATTGGCCTTCATGATGATTATATTAATTGCGTGTGATGTCTAAACTCGAAGAGCTTTGATTAATGGTGAAACTTGAAACCCATAAAACGTCAATTTGTTCAGTTGATTCAAAGAAGAAGAAGATATATGCAGCACTATTTAATGTAGTAAGGCTGCTGAAGCAATAAATCAATGAGCTCAAGAGAATTTGGCCAGTATCCTGTCGATTAGAACCAAACAGGTGCCTCATATTGCATTGACATAAATTATGAGTCGACAATTTGGCTTCTAATCTGAAATTTAGAATCACTTAGGGGAACAAGATTTAGAGAAGGCCATTTTCTTAAGGTTTTTCTTTATTTTGTTTGAACTTTGGATGGGAGATCCGGGATTGCATTTCAAAATTGTTTAAATTTGGGTTGCTAGCTAGAAATTGAACTCTAATAGAACTAAGAACTAAGTATTGAAAAATTTTAGTGCTGCATTAGTAGTGCTGACATTTTAAGTATTAAATTTTTAAAATTGAAAATAAAATATGAAATTGTCCATTAAAATTGAAAGTGAAAAGACAAATTGGGAGCATTCAACATTCCTGGATAAGTCAAGTCTCTTTGAATTAAAGTTACACGTTTTCCAGTAAATTGTTAGTTTTAATTGATAATTGCTTTTGTTTTATCAAACACACTGAATAGAATATCCACTTAATCAGATATAGAATATAGACTTAAGCACTTACTGGGGTCATCAAGTGCCCTATTAGTCTTCAGTCAAATTAATATAATCATCAATGTGTTCAAATGATTATCGAAAGTTTTATTTTTTAGTTTAGAAAATTCAATCCATTGCATTTTTTATCCAGTGAAATTCGTTCTTTACCCACTTTCCATTGAGACCCTGGTATTCTCATCATAGGAAGTATGAACAATATGGAATACAGAGATATCAATAATGGCGATGGAAGACGACTTAACAGAGAAGCGGAAGAAGAAGAAGATGAAGAGGAAGATGAGGGAAACGGAAGAGGACTTGATGCTTGGGAGAGAGCTTATGCAGATGACAGATCCTGGGAGGCTCTGCAAGAGGATGAATCTGGACTTCTTCGCCCCATTGACAACAAAACTCTGTATCATGCTCAGTATCGCCGGCGTCTACGCTCTCTCTCCTCAGCCTCAACTGGTGCTCGAATTCAAAAGGGCCTCATTCGCTACCTTTACATTGTTGTTGACCTCTCCAAGGTATCCAAATTTGCACTTTGACAACCTATTAATTGTAGAATTCAGTCAATTGCTTCTTGTTGGGTCACTTAAAGAGAACAAGATCACGTACAGTATCCTTTGGAATACCTTTAAAATTTGAAAGCATATAATTTTTTATTTGCTATACTTTTCATCCCTTGTGATGAGATTTTTTCAGCTTTGTGCTGATTGAAAAGATTCTAGCCAAGTGGTAAGAGGTTTCATATATTGAATAAAGCTGACATGTAAATTTAACATTTTCTCTCTATGTATAGATTTGAGCTGACCGGATCTATTGCATTGATTTTTTCAATTTTATAGGAAATATGGATTCTTAAATGTTTGATTGACTTCTTAGGTTAAAGCTTTCTTTCATAGTACTATACTTGTCTTCTTAACTAACTCTGTGTTAAGGATATATAATGGCTTAAGACTAAAATGTGGATGTGGATGCTCATAAGAACACAGATGGTGATGAATTTTGGATCTTCATGCATTGTAACAATTTTTACTTCATAGCAGAATTTGAGATTGTTGTGTGAGTCCCTGTAAAAATACTTCAGTTGCCTGAATCAATGCTGAAAGGCAGGTGCGGAATTTGTGATTGTTGTGTTACCTCCTAAAAATATTTCAGTTTCCTGAAGCAATGCTGAAAGGCAGGTGCGGAATTTGTGCTTGTTGTGTTACCTCCTAAAAATACTTCAGTTGCCTGAAGCAATGCTGAAAGGCAGGTGTAATATAAGTAAAGAAAAGAAAATAGGTAGAGAGCATAGAAAACTTGTTACTGATTTATGAATGAACTTTGATAAGTCATAGAAATAGGACAATGATAATAAAATTAATGATAGTTTATAAGGTTAGGAGCATTGTTTCGTGCAATGTTTTAAATTGGGGTTGCCATTAGTTGCATGAGTCTAACAGCAGCTACTTTGTAGTTTGCACAACTAATGCAAAAGTTAGGTTTGCCTGCAATCTTACCCCTCCCAACACCCTTGATTAGTAGCGACCAATATTGGCTAATAATGCCTTCTTTTTTTGTGTGTGTAGTTCTTGAGGTTCACAATACTATTTATTTTTGTTGTTGCTTCATGATTCATTTGAATTTGATGTGTAGGAGGCTGGAGAGATGGATTTCAAACCAAGCCGAATGGTTGTGGTTGCAAAACAAATTGAGGCCTTCATTAGGGAGTTCTTCGACCAGAATCCACTGAGTCAAATTGGCCTGGTGACTGTAAAAGATGGGGTTGCTCAGTGTCTAACAGATCTTGGTGGCAGTCCTGACTCCCATGTTAAAGCTCTGATGGGTAAGTTGGAGTGTTCTGGTGATTCCTCTCTTCAGAATGCCCTGGATCTTGTTCACGACTATCTATGTCAAATCCCGTCATATGGTCACCGTGAAGTTCTTATCTTGTATTCGGCTCTTAGTACTTGTGATCCAGGGGATATAATGGAGACCATCCAGAAATGCAAGAAATCTAAGATAAGGTGCTCAGTTGTCGGTCTCTCGGCAGAAATCTTTATATGTAAATATCTATGCCAAGAAACTGGTGGATCATACTCTGTCGCATTGGATGAGGTGAGTTTAGTAAATCAAGAAAGCATCTCGAAGACAAGTGGAAGTGATATAAGTGAGTTGCAAATTTTAAGAATTGAATGCAACTTTGCCATCTAAAATGGTGTGACCATTACCATGATCATTACACTGATGGTGGAGAGCAACCAAAATAGATAAATAAATAAGAAAAGAAAGAGAGAAAGAAGAACAGGTCTTCGTGGGATCTAAATTGGTTTCACTTTAGAATAGCCAAGAAACAAATGATATTGATTTACTCAATAGATAGGAGTGGAGATAGCTTGCAACCTTGGTCAAATTAATGGATAAATAAAAATGGAAACTCTGTTAAATGTAGTTTATTTGATAAGTGTGCTTTGCTGATTATGATGATTTATTTATTCTCCTGCAGTCCCACTTAAAAGAGTTGGTGCTGGAGCATGCACCGCCACCCCCAGCAATAGCAGAATTTGCAATTGCAAATTTGATCAAGATGGGATTTCCACAAAGGGCAGCAGAGGGCGTTATCTCAATTTGTTCATGTCATAAAGAGGCCAAGGTTGGTGGGGGCTACACTTGTCCTAGATGCAAAGCACGCGTTTGTGAATTGCCTACTGAATGTTGCATTTGTGGCCTGACCCTTGTTTCTTCTCCCCATTTGGCGAGGTCATTTCACCATCTGTTCCCAATAACACCATTTGAGGATGTGTCTCCTCCCACCTTTCCAAATAATCCGCATCACAGGCTACCAAAAAATTGTTTTGGATGCCAGCAAAGTCTCCGTGATCCTGGTAAGTATTCTTCCACAAAACACAGATAAATTTACTATTTTTTGACAAGCAAACAACAAAACTAAATGTTGAAATGAGATTATATGGGGAAAGCCAATGCTGACTGCCATTCAATTGATTGTGTTGTTTCACACCCCAAAACTTGCGTTTGGTAAATAAAATTGTAGAAAAAGATGTGTATGTGTACTGTGCTCTGATGTTTGTGTTATTATATTATTAAAAAGAATGCATACCATTAGATGAGTGGAATTGGACGCCCACCTTGCATGTTCAAATTTGACATACCACAAAGAATAAGAAAATAATTTTCTTCTTGAACATCTGCAGTACTTGTTTTTACTTACATAATAATATATTTTTGGTTTGGTTATAACATATTCATAAAGGAACTACAGAAGTGGTTCCTTCCCTTACTGGGCAACTAAATCTACTTAACTAACAAAGGCAAATGCTCTAAGATATAGATTGAACCTTTGTTTAAAAACATCATAGATATTGAGTATGGTGAATTCAAGCTTTCACTTGACTCCTAGTTTGAATTAGAAGAAGAAACAAGAACTAATGAATGTGCCTGAATAGCAGTATGTGTGATCATAACCATCCATAGGAATAAGGCATTAAGGAATTGTTATGATGCTTCTAAAATTATGTGATGAAGGTTAAGTAGGGACTTTTGCCTTATAAGCGTGATTATTAGCCAACTGAGCTTTTAGATAGTTCCAAAAATTTATTTAGACAGCAAATACTGCATTGTTCTTCATTTGAATGAGAGCACTGTGTGAGACCGCTGGTCCTAGTGCCTCTGCAGTGTCATTCGGGAGTTATGTTGAATGCTGCATTAGTTATATTGTTGGATATAGAAGGGTTTAATTAATGCTGACCCAGCGGACATGGTGGTGGTCAATTTATTCCACTTCAATCTTAGAACATTTAAGAAGACATCGGTAACAAAAGATTATACATTGACTTATTCTCCTGTGATCACCTTTTATCTTATGGTCAAAGGATATCCATGCTACTCCCATTATAGGTTTTCAATCTCTATTCTAGCTGTCTATTCGGCCTGTATGTCAGTATGTTTTTAGAAGAAAGTGGGAATGTATGGACCAACTCTTGTTGGAAGTAAATTATACTCATGTTTATGAAAACACTTGTCAAGTCCAGGAGCTGCACAATACATTTGATCATTAATTAGGTCTTAACATGTGGCCTAATGAAAAATGTCACAAACTTCTGAGTACAGAATGTGCCCATAGGAAGCACAAAGTTTTTCTGATAGTACCAGTTTTTTGTTGGTTTTGATGCAGGAAACAAACCTAGCCCTTGTGTCGTTTGTCCAAAATGCAAACAGCACTTTTGCCTTGATTGTGATATATACATTCACGAGAGCTTGCACAACTGCCCAGGTTGCGAGAGCTTCAGGCAATCGAAGTCAGTCAGTGGTACTGTAGAAGAGTGACATCTTCAAAATTTTAATTTGCTTCCGTCACTCAAAGATGGTGCCCAAGTCCCTTTACACACTGAGATTCCCAAAAGTTCTTCACCACCCTAAAAGGGCGTGTTCCTGCTTCATGATCATTATTTCTCTGAGTGGAGATCAGGCACAAGCTCACAAATTCATAGCAGCTACCGGCTTTCCCTGAAACCTGAATCAACTGGCATTATAGACAAGAAAATAGAGCAATTTTTTTGTTATTACATGTTACATTTTCCAGTTTTGGATTGCAATAATCCTTTGGGACAAATAGGTTATGTGATGAAAGTGAGTTATTAGTGCTCTCCTGGATTGAGTGCTGAAACTGCCAGGTTTCAGACCTTGGGTCAAAATGCTGTGGGGAAGAATTGTTCACCGGTCTTTTCAACACTCTGTTCTATGTTGAGATTCAGGATTTGGCTGCAGTGGTGGAAGCCCCGTGCACTGGAATTGAAGAGCAGAGAGCCAAAAACCAGAAGCCAATTCTCTGTTTCCCAGATGACAGCAATAGATTTTAGTAAGGGGAAAATGTGGGATTGCAGAACCCAATGTTTCAAAACAACCTGAGAGGGAGCAATTGCAAAGTTGGGTTCTGGTATCGCAAAATGAATTTTACTTCTTGTTTTTTGTTTTTTGTTTTTTTTGTTTTGTTGAGCTAAACAAATTTTACTTTTCAAACAAGAAACAATAATTTAGGTGAAGCAGGGAATGAATAATATGTTTATGATAAACAAATCCAGTTTCCAAGTTCCTATTAGAGTAGATCCTTCAGAGAATCAGAAGTTTAAGGGTATTGGGGGTGTTTGGGTTATCAAATTATAAGTCATAAGTTATAAGTTATTTTTAAAAGTTACTTTTAAAAATAGTTTTTTTCAAAAAAATGTAATTAGACATAAGTTACTTTTTTAAGTCACTTACTTAAATACAATTTAAAAAAAATCATAAACATAAGTCATAAGTTACTAAATAAGTTATGTTCAAACATTTCAATAATAAGTGAATGAAGAATATGTTTATGATAAACAAATTCAGTTTTCAAGTTCCTATTAGAGTAGATCCTTCAAAGAATCAGAGGGGTATAGAGGGTGTTTGGATTACCGGATTATAAATTATAAGTTATAAGTTATTTTTAAAAATAGTTTTTTTCAAAAAAAGTGATTAGACATAAGTTACTTTTTTAAGTCATTCACTTAAACACAAATTAAAAAAGTCATAAACATAAGTCATAAGTTACTAAATAAGTTATGTCCAAACATCCCAATAATAAGTGCATCCCCGTTAACAAAAGAATTAGATCTTTAATCCAATTGCGACTATTAGGATGGCCCTTCTCAACGTGAAATTCGATTTTAGATGTTTAGATTTATGATGTTATACTACGAAACGTACCAACAAAGCTAACTAGTACCTTTAGTATTTTTTTTCTATTCGAACTTTTTATTGTTTGTCTTTCGTTTTTGATGAGCATTTTTTGGTTTATTAGAGAGTTAAAGCTTCTCAGGCAGGGGGGAATGAGTTAAACTCCATATCCTGAGTGAGAATTATCACTGGACTAACCCTTTCTCTTTAATTGGCCATGATCGACCACCTCCCATCAAGCTTGGTTGGGTCTGTGATTGACTGAAAAATCTCAGACAGAGCTACCAGATTCAGCACCTTTCCGGCCCAAAGTAGGCCCATACTAACTCGTAGCAGGCCAAAGTTCACAGGCTGAGCAATTGAAACTCGGCCCATCTTCGCCTTGCTTTTATTTCTTGGAGAAAAGGAAACCCCGAAGTGCCATATTGTGTCTTCCAGAGAGAGAATCCAGACCAGATCACGATCTAATTTTCCCAAATCACAACGATCAAATCAAACCTCAAAATGAACGTAAGTTCCAGTTGGCTGTTGCTCCTCTTCTGTAATCTCTCTCATACAAAGATTGTTATTGATCTATACATACATATATTCTTTGTTATATGTGCAGTTGGTTCACTCTAATCAAGCTAGAAACAACTAGCTGATCTCTGAGGCAGCATCAGACAGAACACTGTATGCAATCTCTCTCTCCTCTCTCTCTCTCTATATATATACATACATATGTCATATATAGGGAGTGGAACTATGTGCAGACAATGCGCGGCCATGGTCCCCCTAAGTTTTTTAAACTCCCTTTACCAACCCTGAGCCCTCTATTTCATGAGTGTTCATGTAAGAAATTATCTTCGAGTAGTAATGTACGGCAGGGCCGGCTCAACAATATTGGGGGCCTAAAGCGAAAAATTTTGATGATGCCTTTAGAGATATTAAATATTATTGTAAAATTTATACTTAAAATTATATTATTTTGAATGAGGCTCTTTTAAAACATTGAAATTTAGATAATACTAAAAGTCTTGAAGTATAGAATAATAAAATCTCATTTATCACTCATGATGATAAGATTGTAGATATAGATGAGAACTTGAATTTGATACAACTTCTACAATAAAACAATCAGCAAATTAAAACTAAATTAGTAGTACTCTGTAATGCGTAATGATGACAAAACAAATAATGAAATAAAATAAAATATAAAAAAGTAATAATAAACACAAGATATTCAATAATGAAGATAAAATATTAATTTTTAATGGTGTCAAATAAAAGGAAGAGTACTATTGTACTAATACAAAGAAATAGTATTGAATGAGAATATGTTAGTAGAAAAAATGAATTAATAAGATGATAAGTTATTTGAAATTGATGACATTTGATATTTTATTTTCAGTTTGTGCGTGTAGAGAGAGAAACTGTGAGAGAGAGAGGGAGTTTTATAAGTTCAGGCTCTCGAGTTGTTTTGAATTTCTTTATTTTGTAGAGAGATAAAGAGTTGTTTAAAATTAAAACTTTTAGCTTATTTTATCTTGAAAAAAGTGATAACCATGACTTTATTTGCTTATTAAATTGATTTTTTAAAATTAATTGGTGTAATTGATTTTACACTTTATGTTTTTAAAGATGAGGAGCCGTTTACAAAAAGAAAAGATCTAAAATCTATTTTAAACTATAACTACAGCAAACTATTTTTAAAAATTAGGGGCCATAAAAAATTGGGGGTCTTAGGCGATCGCCTAAGGAATGAGCCAGCCCTGATGTACCGAAAGCTTACTCAATTTTTTTTATTGGTCCACTTTCCTTGCCCTAATTAAAATATATTTTTATGTCATGTATAGGAATATGTTACTTGAATATAATAAAAAATATAACACTTGTTAAAATTAAAAATATTTATTATATATCTTAAATTTCAAATTTGCAACATGTTTCATGTAGTTAAGTAACTGAGATGGAGGTGACGGATAATGTTTCCCCCAAGTGTCCGAAGTTTGTTGGTTGTAAAAATTAAAAAAAAAAAAAATAATAGTGCATGTATGAATGTGTGTCCGACATGTGTCGGAGGGAGAGTGTCCAATATGGATACGGTACCTTCTTAGAAGTTTTCACGTTTCTTAGTTGAGTATTGATTGCTGATTGTTGGAGGGTGGCACTATGTTCACATCTCATGGTGTTAGGGGTTGTACCATTTAATTTGAGCCTTACACATTCACCCAAATGTATACTCATATATCAACGAAACAGCTATATAGATGTATATACTTGCATACACGTACTCATTGCACACATTCACGACTGTCAATTTTCTTATGAGTTAACTGATATTTTGGGGTGTCAAGTTCAACTGTTGAATATGAACTCATAACTTGATAATTCTTGGTACAGGTATCCATATGTGACCGGTACATCCGTAATTGGCATCAAATACAAGGATGGTATTCTGATGGCTGCTGATCTGGGAGGTAGCTCCTTAACCTGTCTATACCTGTATTTGCATGAGTCATATCTATTTTTCTATCTAGTTTAGATTTTTGTTTGGATATCTAATTCTTTGTTATCAACATTATGGTAATCTATTTGAATATGATTGTTTAGATACGGACAATGGGTAATCTAGTAGAACATTCGGTATTTGGCTATTCACATTTCTGAGTTTACATAGTAGTAGAGAGAGCGTCAATAAATTTTTGTTCCTCATGTGACACTTCGCACTTCTATCTAGCCCAACAACATGCATGTTGTAACTATAACGAAGTTTTAAAATTATGGCTGTTCCATCCAATTAATGCTTCCATTTACAGGTTCCTATAGGTCAACCCTGCGTTACAAAAGCGTGGATCGAATGAAGCCCGTTGGAAAACACTCTCTCCTTGGAGCAAGTGGAGAAATTAGTGACTTCCAGGAGATTTTACGCTACGTTGATGAGCTTATGTAAGCATCAGATACTGTAGAAAGACTTGGCAAGTAATGAATTGGCTGACTCGTTTTCTATTTATTGAAATTTTGTTTGTTTTCTGGTATTATTATTATCACTATATGCGGATGGTGGTGCTTCCAGTGAGGTTCTTGCTGAGACTTTTTTTTTTTTTTTTTTGTATTTATTTCTGAGTGCTTCATGTGTGCAGCTTGTATGACAATATGTGGGATGATGGGAACTCACTGGGGCCTAAAGAAGTGCACAACTATTTGACTCGGACGATGTACAATCGTCACAACAAGTTCAACCCATTATGGAATTCACTTGTACTTGGAGGAGTAAAAAATGGACAGAAATATCTTGGAATGGTAATTCTTGCTTAATTCATTTTCCTGATGCTTAAGAGCATGCTTTCTGCAGTGTAGGATATGAATGATTTGATTTGATGAATTTGAACCAGGTTAATATGATTGGTGTTCATTTCGAGGACAACATGTGGCAACTGGATTTGGAAATCATCTTTCGAGGCCCATTCTCCATTATGAATGGCATGAGAACTTGAGTTTTGAAGATGGTGTTAAGTTATTGGAGAAATACATGCGTGTGCCTTTGTATCGTGATAGGTCAGCTGTTAACAAGCTTCAGGTATGTCTCCCTCTCCCTCTCCCTCTCCCTCTCCCTCTCTCTATCAAACTCACTGGATGGCTTCTTGTAATCTATGTTGCCCGCCCTTAACGGGTCATGGTTTTTACAATTATATGCTTGACGTGCTATCAGGTTTTCATGAGTTATTTCTAAAAGATTTTTGAGATGTTTACTTTAGGATTTTTCAATTTTTCTAATTTTGTCAAAATCTTCAAATGAAATGCCTTCATGAATGTCTGAGGTAGCTGAGAATTGAAGAAACATTTAAATTGTTTATTTTTCATCTAGCCTGTGAAAATTCAATTGAACTACTAATACATCTAGTTTACACATGCACGCGTGCGCGCATATGCACGCGTGCGCGCATATGCACGCTTTCTTTTACAGATTTTGTCAAATCTTCAAGAACATTGATGATATTTTGCTTACACTTGTCTCAGCCATACTTGCTTTCACTAGTGTCTCTCTGTCCAAAATTCAAAATTTGTTGGTCACTATATAGATTCAAAATTCTAGAGTGCTATCAGCATAGATTCTAGTTTTAGCATGGGAATGAGTTGCATCTAGGCCCGAACCTAAGCTGAGGTATGGTTTCTCAAGCACCTTAATTGGATTTGTGGCGATTATCATTTTGTTGCACGAGCAGCAGGACATACAATACATATGCTATAGCTTAGAAACTTATCAGTGAATATCACTAATCCATAATATTTAATCAGATCATTTGGATGTTTCTTTATGCGCTCACGTGGAGAATTTTTTTTTTTTACAAATCTGATAGCATTGAGAGAGTAGATGGGATTATGAAATTTGTTTCTTCGTAGGATTTGGCTGTACTGGAAAGTACTTTGCTTCATTCAACTTAGTTTCAGTTCCATTTTCATATTAAAGTGAAATATTGCACTCAAGTAGTTGAAAAAAAATGGTCTTTTCCGTGACAAGGATTTTCTTTTGCAAGAGTCAATTCTGTGTTATACTATACTGCTGAACTTGTTATGTCTAACACGGAAGAAAGAGCTAGATATGGAAGTTTCTGTTGAATTGTTGACCACCAACTCATCTAAAAGTTCAAGTTGTTAGAAAGAAGGGCAACTTAATTATTTATTTCTTCACACACCTCCTCACGTGTCGCCAAACTCTTGATCATAAAGCATGCTAAACACGTGGAAATATTAACGAGTAGGCGGTGAGATTTGAACTCAGGATCTTTGTTTGTTCTGATACCATATTGAGTCATCATTTGATCCAAAAGCTTAAACTATTAGATAAGGTCTTAACAATGTATATAAGTTAACAAGTTCTAACACAATTGATATCTGGAAATTGCAGATAGCGAAAATCTCAGAAGAGGGTGTGACAATTTCTCAGCCCTCTGTATCGAAGACTTTCCGGAATTTCGCTGCTTTTCAGAATCCACCGGAGGGTGTGACAATTTCTCAGCCCTATGTATCGAAGACTTTCCGGAATTTCGCTGCTTTTCAGAATCCAACCGTGGGTGCTGAAGGATCTTGGTATTGCTGAAGTACACGGCTTGAAAATAAAAAATACATGCAGCACCTTGAGTTGCTGAATTTAAAATTTGATGCATCTTTATTTTGATTTAGTGACTTCTGCCGGAATATTTACTTTTGACTTGACTACTTTTGAAGTTCCTCGTGGGAACTTGCATTCATCAAATGATTGAAAGTGATAATTAAAATTGGCGGGCAATTTTTGTTTTTGGTAAAATTTTTTTATTGATATACATAAATAGTAGAAGCACTGAGATTTTATGGGATGAATACACAGAAACGCAGAAATTATCCAAAGAAACGGAGGATTGTAGATCTTGCAAAATGGCCTCAACTTCCCCAAATCCAATTCAACAAACACATTGATGGAAACTCCAGGACCAAGTACAAACCCCACCTGAGACTCTCTCTCTCTCTCGCTCTCTCTCTGTGCATGGTTGTTCATACACCACATATGTGAGAGATACCAAGCGCAGCAGTCATTGATAGCCTAATTACCTGCCAGAAAAGTATACTTCAGAGTTAGTTGATAAAAGAAGCATAGAAGGGGAACAAAACACCCACCTGTTGGACTTAAATGTTCTCTCAACTTGTTTTCATTTCAATATTGGTTTATGGCACTTGCAAAGGCTTCCTATGCAGGAGAAATGATGCCGGCGGACCAGCCAAATCTCTGATCAGATGACATATGCGACGGCGTCATCTCTCCTGCGTAGCGAACCTTTCGATGCATTTTTTCCTCTTCTGATAATGATGATGAACATGTACTAACATATGACATGGTTTTCTTTCTATCCAGACTGGCTCCAACACACTTTAATTTCAATATCTTATTGAAGGTTTTTGTCGCATTCTATCTCCCCACTTGTGGCTGGGATTTTATTACTCCTAGAGGTGGATGATGGATACAGTTTGCTGATATCACTGCCAGTACGTCAGCTACTCCTACATATAACTTACATATATATATATATGTATATGTATAGGGAGAAAATCTTTGTACCTGATTCTTATTGTTGTGGCTTTATTACTATAATCTACATTCTCATCATCGTTTGATGCATTTACTGACCAGCAGTTTCATGGATTTTCTGTGAACCAATATTTAGTCTTTGAGACATACAATGATGGGGCAACTTGCAGACCCATAGTCAAACAGAAGAAATTCGCAGTCGCACAAGACAATGAAAAAAAATGCTTTGGTACCTAGCTATCTTAGGCTTATAAATGAGGCAAGTCGAGACCAATAATGGAGTATTCATGTTTCTTGAAAATTTATCGAGTTTTAAAATGTATTTAAAGTTTAATTTGTTTATTTTTGAAATTGATCTTAAATGAATTTTAATTGAGTCGAGTTTAAATAACTTAATTTTTTATTCAGTCTTCGAGTGCATATAACATAAGCTTATTAAACTAAGTTTTGAAAACTAATGAGATTCAAAGTATGTTCAAGTTTGATTAATTTACAGAACGAACCAATCTCAAATAAGTTTTTATCTTGCAACTGTGCTGCAATGATAATCAATTGGCCTTGGTTTAATGGAAATTGCACAAGTTTGCAAGTGACCATAGTGCTTGCTCTATTGCATTTCTTTTGCCATGTGTTTTTGGGACACCCGAACCAATCTGGTTCCTTGGTTTTGGAAAGAAAGGCACTTTCAGGGTCCCATGTACCCTTTAAAAACAAAGAGGTGACATGCATATGGATGCACCTCCCCCAAGCCATTTCTGACAGCTTTCCTTATAAATGATCCCCACACAATCACGCCACATCTGATTCCTATGCCTGCCAGGGGGGGCATTTTGTCCAAACCTGCAGCCATCTCAGCCACAAGAGGGACCTGCTACTCAGCCGGGCCTAAGGGTGACAATTGGATCTGAAATATTTGAATTTCGCAATTAATAGAAAGGATTTAAGGTATGAATAAATTAATTAGGAACTAAATATAGAAAAAAATATATAATTTGATGCTATTCGGGACAGAATAGGGTTTAGGTTACCTTACCTTGATTATAAAATAAAATCTCTAAATACTCATATTATATTTATTTATATAAGATATTCTTAATATATAAGTAAATATTAGAGTTTTAATGTTATTTCTTGTTTTTGGTTTTTGAATTTTTTTTAAAAATTTTATATTGTATTAGTGTTTTTATAATTTACATTATTTTTTAAATTATATACCTGTTTTAATTTAAGCCAGATTAATTTAAGTAGGATGGGGGTGGGGTAGAGAGATTTAACCCCTCACAAATTTGGAACGGAGTGCGAGATAGAGTTTTTCTATTAGGAATGGTAGAGTTTAACCTAACTCGTAATGAATTTGTGCTGTTGCCCTCCCTAGCAAGCACTCATGTTAAAAATGAGTTTGCATGTTTGATTCTCCTTGTTACCACTCTATGAGTAACAATTATTAATGTAATGCGTAGAATTTATCTGATTTGTGTAAGTGATGATCTTGCATGAACTCGAAGGAATAGAGTAGATTGAAGCCTAAAAAGCAATAGCAACCATCTATTGGAAAAAAAGAAAACAAAATGGTCATGCCAATTTATTTCTTAGTGAGATGAGGCACAGAGGATGAGAGAGACGGCAATGTATTGGATTGAATTTAACCCCCTTATGTCGGCTGTCTACTATCTTGGCTGCTTGCTCATTGAGAATGACACCTACTATATTAATATCCTTAATTTCATGCTCAATTTTTTTAAGTTCTTCTTGTGAAATCAATGTCTGCAAAATTTAGATGTTACTTTAGTGGGTAAGAATTTGGATTTCTTTGCTCACTGCTTGGATTTAAATTTTCATCGCCGCTTGATGAGACGAAACATACTCCTTAACGTCTAAAGCACGCGATGGGAATTAAATTTTGGCTCCGACGTAAGTGCGGTGGGGTCTTCCGCAGATGACTCTGTGATGTTAAGGAACAATACTCCCCGATAGATGTGTGAAGTAGTCTATTTGCATATCTATTTTTGTACCAAAAAAGAAATTTAGATGTTAAATTGAAAAACATTAAAACGATGGGCAATGATTTATATCATATAGAAAAATACTATCTTTTAAAACATTGGCGTGATAAATTCTGTATGAATTTTTAGGATTACCCATATGTATAATTAATTGGAAGAAGCGACTTATGCTATGTTGGTGGAGGGAAGAGAAAATTGAATGAAAGAGAGACCAAAAAAAAAAAAAATGAAGTAAAAGAAGTAGAACAAATTTCTTCTTTTAGTTGGGTTGAATAGGTATTGTCAAATGTATAATATTTCCCTTTTACATTTCTATTCCTTGACAAATTCAAGATATAAATTTAGTATTAGTTGAGAAAACATTTTAAAAAGCCAAAAATTCATAAGAGAGAATAATGAGACAAGTTGTTCACTATGTTATTTAGCTATGACAACCTTTTTCCTTAGCAATGTGACACCCTTGGGAATCACATATGCCTTCAGCCTTCTCATTACTTCCTGCTAGTTCATGCCTGCAGAACTGCAGTGACATGCATGTATAGTTGCTATTCTTTTGTCTTTTTTCTAATGCTTTGAGTTTTGAACTTTTGATATCATTTTTTTTTGTTTTAATTTGGAGGATTTAAAGTTCCTTAATATAGCAGAGTTTAGTATACAAAAACACACTAAGCATTGGAACCCATATCAGATTTTGCTAAGTCATGGGTTTTCTGAACTCTGACTTTCTATCCACCTCAACACAAATAACATAACCTAGTCTGTTCAGATAGTTATAGATATCCAAAATAAGAGGTCTAGAGAAGCATTCCACACTGTTTATATTCTGAAGGGATCTAACTGCCAGATTGTTCTAGGTAACATTTCTTTGTTTGTGACCTTTTGGTGTGCTGTGGACCAAGTTTGTGCTTACCCAACTTTACTCTCTCTCTCTCTCTCTCTCTCTCAAGAGGTGTTCAAAATAGGCGGCTGATTAGACCATACATATCCGGTGCAAAATCTGCATCAAAGTCTCATTCGGTACAGTACTGGAAGGAAATGGCATCTTGGGTGTCAATTAAATTCGTAAGTGCATGGTTTTGGATAGAACAGCGTCTGGCTAGTTGGGCGCCAGTTAAATTTGTGAAAGGGCAATGTCATAAACATAAAGTGATTTTCATACATTATTGCTTCCTTAAACTTTGTTAACTAGTCTTGTTTTAAATGAGTTCATGATTGTATTAAGAGTAACGCTATACAACCAGAATATATAATCAGAAAATATAATCAGAATGATGTGATTGAGTTGTGGGCCTATCACTTCAAAACAAAAAACTCACAAAGATGTATTTTAATTACAAAACTGCTACTGCCACATTATTCTTGTTCAAAATTTTATACAAAAATTCTAAAAGAATAACATTTTTCTTGTATTAATTGTGAGAACAATGACTCAAATGTGAAAGAATCCACCTTATAAACAAAATACATGAAAAAAGAATGCATACAATCCATAAATGTTGAGGGGATTCATGTCGCGATAAATATCAAATGGCATACTAGTATCAACTACAATCACTCAAATATAAACCTTATATTAAGTAATTTGATCCATTCACGAAATATCAAAGAATCAAATTAATAACCTCTAGTAACATGAAAAGGTACTTTGAAGGATCAATATTGTGACTCTAAGAGAAAGCCACTCCTTTTTATTATAAGGCTTAGGACTACAAATGAATTCGAGTTATAAGAACAATTTGGTGACAAAATTGTTCATATTGATTTTACTTGATAAACAAAGTCAAGTTTTGCACATGACCCAACTCGGTTTGCATGTTGTAAGCATTATCGCACACATAGACACACACATTTATGTATTTTAGTAGTAGCCGAATGTTACTTATTTTAATCTTTATCTTTTTCCTTACTTTATAACATAAGCTCATACTAGTTTGAGGTTTTATTTTCATATTTGAGTTATTGATTTCACAACCCATTTGAGCAAGGGCACCTTTAAAAACTAGACTAGTTAAGCATGAAAACACACGTAATTCATCGGAGCTTAAGCTAACTTGGCATCGTTATACGCTCAATTTTTCTCTCTAAAGTTGCAAATTAAATGGGTTTTTCTTAACCAACTTGAAATAAGCTTGTCCTATAGAGAACTCATTTGTGTTTTTTCATTTAATAGAATCTTTGGTTAATTTTTAGACCTCTCTAGTGAAAGGAACCTTGTATAAGCAATGTAAAGTTCGCTGAACTCGCCTCATTTTCGACACTAATAAGGAAAAATTATTCAGTGCTCCTCCTTTCAAAATGCAGTGGCCTCTCTCCTTCTATACGGGCCTAATGGGTGTGTTCGAAACTTTCACCTACCCAAGCAAAGGAACCGGCTAAGGGTTTTGTAGGGGTGTTCATGACTCACTACATTAAAAGAAAGGAATAAGGTATGCTCTAAAAGTACAATACCTTCAATGTACCACATGGTGAGGGCACTTATTACTCAAATTGATCATAGTTACTATTTGAATTGCCTAAAATTACTGCTCAATGGAATAACAGTTATTACATTATAAAATTACATAATGGCCACTATGTGTAACATTTGTGACAATTACTTTTTGCACCAAAATTGTTTTTTTTTTTTTTTAAATATTTCCATCTAATAATCACATTTTTATCTTTTTTTTTTAATCCAAATTTTCCAGTAAGTTAAATTAGTGCTGTGAAAAACGTGGAATTTACCAAAATGTGTAGCGGCATAGCCATGTCCTTTTACCAGCCGCAGCACATATATACACACGCAGAAGAGCTTTTGCACAGGAAAAAAAGTGAGAAAGCATCTCTTTTGTTTTCATTGGTTGTACCTTTTGCTTTAAATGTTTTTATCTCTTCCAAAAGCAGATCCCAGAGGAGAGAGAGAGAGAGAGAGAGGTCCATGGTCCGGCAAGTTTTGCTGTGATCTATTCGATCATATACTGTCACCATCGTTTAATATTTAGTCTAATATTTGATTTTAAAAAAGTAGACTTACTATTCAATGAAACTCATTGTGAAGATCATTTGAACATAAAACTAATTATATTAGCAATTTTTTACACCCAGAAAAAATATGATGTTCAAAATTGCTTTTCTTCACTACTGGGTGGTTTAAGCCTGGACCGATTACTCATTCAAACTTGTGGAGGGGTACTGTACACATGAACATTTATGCTGGCTAGCCACAATAAGACATAAGACCTATTTGGTAAAATTGAACCAGAAGCTCTGTCAAACGGACCTATAAAAAAGGACTGAACTAAAGAACTTATATTTAGTATGAGAACCAACTAAGGATAGACATTTAGTATGAGAACTAGCTAAGGATAGACATTGGGTAAGCGGGGCAAGTTCAGATTGAACTTATACTAAATAATATGCCCATTGGGCCTAACATTAATCTCAAGTCAATTCAAAATAAAAAATAAATGCCTAGTCTATTTATCCAAAAATATTTTTTTAAAAAAATAATATCACAAATTGAACGTAATTTATTGTTTAAAAGATCAAGTGTTAAAATCTTATAATTAATTTTTTAATAAATATTTTATCTTCAAAAAACAAATCAAATAACATAAATTTTAAATACATATATTATATTAAGATACGTAAATACATAATTCCATGCATATCTTGGTTGGCCTGAATTTTAAACAAAAATTTTAAGCCTGTTCATTAAAATAATTGAGCCTAAATTTTTTTAAATTATATAAATGACGACAGACTTAAGTGGGTCTAGTAGATCATTAGGCTTACGGCCACTCCTGAGACTAGCTAGTCATTAGGTCACCTCTTAGTATTTTTTTTAAAAGTATCAATGGAATCAATAAGTTAAAATTTTTCAAAATTAACCTTATTTTTTTGGAAAGTGATGCATTTGAGCAAATTCCATAGATTGACAAGTCTTTACTCCTTATTTATGAAAAAAGAATTGCTAGGAATAACCACAGTTATCTTTCACTTTACATTTAATGTACTCCACATCAACTTATGGCCCACTCATTGGTGTGAGATCCAACTGATATGAACCACATCTGGGCGCTAGCACTTCTATTATGAAAAAAAAAAAAAAAAATTACCAAGAAGTTGAGTGAATGTTTATGAAGGACAGCCGGTTGTCCGTAGCAGTCACCGAAATTCAATGCAATGGTCCATACCCAAAACAAAAGGTACCAACACATCTTCCGACCCATATTAAGCTACACAAAAGAAAAAACCCTCTACTTTTCTTCTCTCCATCTCCTTACCCCTTCCAAACAAAATGCAGTCCATCTTAAACCTCCATGGCAGCTATGGCCTTCCCCTCTGTCTTTCTGGGATCAAACATCCTCTCACTCTCTCTAAAGAGTATATGTCTTTGTCTCTCTCTCTCTCTCTAGATCTTTCTCTCTCTTAATTTTGTAATGGGACTTTTGTCTGGTGGTGCAGGATGGCAGATCATGATCGCAGAAGGGAGGCCATGAGAAAGCAAAAAGTTCAAGCCAGAGGGGTCTTGCGTGCAAATCAAGACATGGGTACTGGGAGAAACCATGAGAAATCCCTTGCGGAGATCACAGAAGGTGAGGTTGATGAAGATCTGGCTGCTCTTGTGCTTGATCTGTCCTACATGTACTTGGCTTGTACAGCAAAAGCAGCATAGCTTCACCCCAAATTTGAACTAATTAGTAGGCTTGCTCTTGTGGGTTTTATTTAACTTTTTCTCTCCTTGTAGATTTATGTTGGATTTGTTCCCATCCTTGTAATTTTTTTCCATTATTAGTTAGTTTATTTACATGATATATGATCTTGGCTTGGTGGGTTCTTGTTTTCAGTAATCATTGTACTGATTCTCCATTTATGGACATCACTACTAAAATGGAACACTCAATAGATTAAACGGCACAAATCATAGATAAATAAATTGAATAGAAAAATCTCTATTCTTTTTAAACTGTAGTACTTTATTCTTCCTTTTCTTTCTCCTTTTATGCTGCTGATGGATTTGGAAGAAGTTATTCAATACTCTTCGAGTACTCTGGTGTCTGTGCACCTCTTCTCATATGATGTCGATCTTCACCGGTTATGTGGGTGTATTTGACCTTAGTTAGTAAGAGGATCTACCAATAAAGATGACTAGATGATTCAAAAACGCTAAATAATTTTTTTGAATTCGGGTACAATGGCATGAAAAAGGAGAAGAATTCGATATTGTTTGAGGAGTGGCATAAAATTAGACACGCTTGCTCATTAAATAAGCCAACCTAAAATAGATTTTTGGAATGCAAGGTAATGATGTACTAAAAGTTAGTGCTTGGGGCCACGAATTTATTTTCACGCTTTTAAGAAACTTATTTGTGGGAAAGTGTGAAACTACTATTTGAAGAGGAAAAATGCTGAGGGCAGGCTGTCGGTCAGGTGCGATGAGGCGCGCGGCGCTTGATCGACGCCACATTAATCCCGACTCACTTGCCTTTGAATAGTGAAAGGCGGTGCTTCAGCAACGCCACATTAGCCCGACTCACTTACCTTTAAATAGTGAAAACATAAACCTCAATGATTAATTCGGTGGTCAAGACTCACTTACCTCTTTGAATAGGGAAAACATGACGAATGATTAATCCAATGGTGAAGACTTGAAATTTAAAGATTTGTTCTTTTTAAAGTTTTAAGTTCAAAATTTTTTATATGCTATTAACTCATTAATTTATTAATTATTTAATTTGTGTAAAAGAAGAAGACTGTACAAATTTCAGGATTGATTGGGATGCGCCCAAACGGTCCGGACATCTAATTAGCTAAAAAAAAAACAAAGAATAGTAAAAATATGGACACATATTTAATGATATAATAATAGCTACTACTATCCCAAGCCGTACCTAAAAATCAGGAATACTAGTTTTTTTGTCTTTACTAATACTAAGTTTTTTACTTTTATTTGATTACGTTAATTGCTCCTTAAATTTTTTATAGAAGGTTTTCAAAATTTAGTTTTTTTTTCTTTTTATTGAACATGTAATCCGGTAGAAATTGCTCCTTAAATTTTTTCTAGAAGGTTTTCAAAATTTTAAACTTATTTGTGGGGAACCCAATATATTTTTTTTTATTAAGAGTGCGAAACCCATATTTGAACAGTGAAAACATGGACACATATTCAATTATACAAAATACTAACTACTGTCCCCAGCAGTATCTAAAAATCGAGAATTCTAGTTTTTTTTTTTTTCCTTTTGTATTGCTCCTTAAATTTTTTCTAGAAGGTTTTCAAAATTTTTATTTTCATACTTTTAACAAACTTATTTGTGGGGAACTCATATATATATATATTTTTATTAGAGTGTGAACCCCATATTCGAGTGAAAACGTGGACATATATTTAATGGTACAATAATACCAACTACAGTACTGTCACAATTAGTCCCCAAAAAGCACGAATACTAATTTTTTTTCCTTCACGAATCCTCCTAAGTTTTTTTTTTTCTTTTGCTTGAATACGTAATCCAGTAGAAATTGCTCCAAAAATTTTTTCTAGAAGGTTTTCAAAATCTAGAGATTTTTCTTTTTCGTGAATACGTTATCCAGGAGAAATTGCTCCTTAAATTTTTTCTAGAAGGATTTCAAAATTTATGAAAAGAGACTGTAGCCCTTCCTATTCTAATGCGGCTTTAGTCATTTTCAAACTAGTTGCTTGGGACATACTCTGTTTGGTTGGATAGCAATTGTAGCTCTAATACACTGTTGATTTCTGGGTCTTCTTCTCCTCTTTGGGTGGGCCTGGACCTTGGGGCTGAAGCTCGGCCCCAGCTATTAATATCTAAACTTCACATTATTTCAACTAACTAACAAGCAGTTGCTCTCAGACAAAAAATAAAAACAAGCAGTTGCTCTGTTTTAAGTTCTTTAAATAGACAAACAGGGTATTGTTATTCTAACTAGGTAATTACTACAAAACAGCTCTGACCCTCCTTCCTTTTCTCTTTTGTTTGGGTCTTCCTCACTTTCAATTCCAGCTTAGCTTGATCTGTGGTTATAGTTCCTCCATTATTCTCATTCTAGCTATATTATCACTGTTATCAGATCCAGGCTAGGGATGTGCACGGGCAAGAACCCAAAAAATGAATAGGCACTTCTATTGTTTGATTATCTTACCTGTAAGTTTGAAACTCGAATTTTTAGTTGAAAAAGTAAAGAAAAAGAAAAAATAATAATAAAAAAAAAAACTTTTTCATTTTATTATATGTTCCTTCACCTTTTCTTTTTTCCAATGAAAATCCAGGTCTCAAACAATGCGTAAGAAAAAAGAATAGGTACAAGTAAATTTCATTTTCCTTTGCCTCAATAAATTCAAGATAAAGACAGTTTTCTTAAAAGGATTGACATAAAAATATATAAATAAAAAGAAAGGAAAAAAAAAAAAGACATTTTCACCAAACTTGCACTAATCATAAATTGAGCTTACTAGAAAAGGATCTCATAATATACCAATAAAGAAGTTTTAAATTAAAAAATTCTCTGATTGGCATCAGAGCAATGTGGGAGGTGTGACAGGTAAGAACAATAGCAAAAATGCTTCCAATCTGGCCAGGGAAGTTCATGATGATAACCTGAGAGTTGAAGCTGGAACTGCCAGCCTCCAAGGTACATCATCCTTCAAGTTAGAAGCAACATATCTGTACTTTTGATCCTTGGCAGCAAGGTTCTTCATGGGGGGAAGCCAATATCATCATCTTCCAGAGTCTCCTGGAGATCATCATGGTGCCTCTCGAAAGATTCAACTCCACTTGTTGGTCCACTAAGTCCAAAGGTTAGGACCATATCAGGCTAGAGATACCAATACCCAACGAGTCCGACACAATTCCGATGGCACCAATCTTGTAAAAATCCTCAAGACAGGGATAGAGCCGCTTACCTGAGGGCCTATTAGGCTCCTGGATCATGTCAAGAGCCTCAAGGAAGCGTAGGCCCTCGTACTAGTTGAAGACACTGAAGACACGTGGTTTCTTGAACTCTCAATCATGCTGTCTCCTCCAAACCCGATATTCTGCCTGAGTATTTCGGTGTTCTGGCATCCATATGTAAAAGTAAGGCAAAGTAATTACATCCAAAGCGTAAATATAACCTTGGAAATAACTACTTCTGAGGAACAATATTATATAGCTATTTAACTTAAACTCAGAAGCTCACCTTGTTACAGAACCAAGTCATTTGCCCCACATCAAAAGGGAAAGCAAGAATTCTTACGGATATGACCACCCTTGCAAGCATCCCTTCGAAGACCACCAGCAGTGGAGTCATCAACGACGATGACAGCGATCGTGTTCTTGATGAAGTCTCAATACTTGGGCGTATCAATTTCACTGCAGTAGTACTTGGTCTTGCAACCGGAAGGCAATATTAGTGGTGATAGTGATACCATGTTCATGTCCAGCCTTAAGTTTATCCAACACCAGGGCATTCTTTGAATAACCTGCAAGTTGATCTCAGCAGTCAGCAGTGTCCTCTATTCTCCTGAGAACAAAGCTTGTAGAGACCTCCAAGTTTGTAGATGTGCAGTTGTGGCCAACTTGCAGAGTTGATAAGGCCAATGGCCAGATCAACCTTCTCCTTGCACGATCTGAACTTTTCAGCAATAAAGGCTGTATTTTTTTTTTTGGTTGGGGGGGGGGGGTGTTGCGGGGTGGGTGGTCAAGTCTCGTCCAGGAAAGTTTATCATCAAAGCTCAAATTAAACCATTTACATATGCATTCTGGAAACAATTTAAACAGATGAAAGAAAGGTTAAAACTTGCCTCAAAATTCAAACAATAAAGTATAAGAAAAATAACTTTATCATCATGGTAAAAGCAATGATGATCGTTGAGATGTTCATAAATATGTCATGCATAATTGCATATGAAACAACGCCAATAAAACCAAAGAAATTCACAATCCATTCCCAAAAGCTAACACAAACAAGCAATCAAATCCTAGAATCAATCCCCAGTCATTGATAAACAATTATGATGTCTCCAAGGAGAAAAAGGTAAGAGAACTTCTCATCTTCAGTAAAATACATGCCAGCAGTTAACACGAGTCAATAGCGTCCATTTTTATAGCAGAACAAACACAAGTAAAAGAAAATAAACCAATATTTTGAATAGCAAATTTCAAAATAATGTCGTAAAAAATGAAAAAAGTGCATTAATTCAGCCTACAATGTAAGTCAAGCTGATTTTTCATGCATGAAAATACATAATGTATGTACACGTGCAACTGCAGATTCCCAGAAAACATTTCAAGAGTAAGCTAGCAGAACATGTGTACCAAAAACACTATTAAAAATGGAAAAACAGTGTATACCACAACAATTAAATAGAACAAAAAAAACTAAGTTATTGGGATTTTCCCTTTTCAGTATGTGCCTCAAAAGGGGAAATAAATCAGCAAGCAAAAAACAATCCAAGTGAACAGAAGTAAAACTTCCAATTCCATTCCAGAAATCTAAGGTGCCTAACTTCTGTTCAGCTGGAAACCAAGACACAAGAAACAATTCAAACAAATTTATCCAAAGGGATATAACAGCCACAGATGTATCCGCTATTACATTCAAACTTGAAGAGAAAAGAATAAGAAGAGAGGGAAAAAGTTGGAAAGAAAAGAAGTAGCACATCACAAAGCATACCAAGTATGTCAATCCATCTATTTCAACAACCAAAAAAATGAGTCCTTGAATGATGAATTTTGGCATCCTATAGAAATTATGAATACAAGTGGGGCATCTCTATAAAAGACAGGAAGTGGACCATATTTTGTAAGCTACATGTAGAGAGTTGTCTCACAGGGCTGTAGGTGACACTTCCCCACCGGATAGACTTGGTAAGCCTTTTAGACCCTGTAGACAAGATTATCCCCAATTTTGCCGCAAACATTTGCTGGTTTGAGTTGTCACTTCTCCATTTTAGGATGATATTTAATTTTGCCAAGTATTGGAATAACACTAGTGAGTAGGACATAAATTTTCTTGCACAAGATACAACACATGAAGCTATAGACCTCGGTGATTCCTTCTTCATTCACTAATGTCAGGTTGTTTTCTAATGTAATGTTTATAAATTACCAGGAAGACAGAATATATTTATTAAGAGAATTTTAGCCATTCCCCAGTGCTGGTGTGTGATAATTGAGGGTGCTGTGAGGGGTAAATTGGATACAGGCCTAAACTTAGGCATAGTACACATAAAGTGACTGCTCTTGGGGTCAAATCTGTGTAGTGTGTACAATTGTTAAGAGAACTTTGAGCAGAAAAAGAAAAAAGAAAGAAATAAGCATAGTATGCACAAAGTGGCTGCTTTTGGACTTGAATCTGTGTATTATTGTTAAGAGAGCTTTGAGCAGAAGAAAAGAAAAAGGAAAAAAAATGCTTTACAACTAAATACTACCAATTTACCCTTTTCTAAAGCCCAAAATTGTAGAGAAAAATGAAACTCCTATTCAATTAGTGCAAAGCCCACATGATTATGTTCAATTTCAATTGATAACATTCCAGGAATAACTGCAGCTCTACATATTAAAAGAAGACATGAGATATCTGAGGGTCATCCTTCAAGAATATGGGCATGCATATAGGAAACTCAAGGGCTATTGGTTTCAAAGAATCACCCAGTGGAAATGAGAGTGGCTCAAAAGTTAATATACAAATCTTAAAAGAGAACCAACTCAACCATTTTGTAATTACTCTGAAACTTCTTTTAAGCAATTTTTTATGTTCCTTAGTCCTTCTTGTCTTCCACTATATTTTATGATAATCAGTGCATATCCACCACATCATTCCCTTATCTTTCTTCAATGTCATCAAACCTCACAATGGCTCACTTCTAAGAAGTGTACAACAATTACTCCATGGTGCAACTTAATTATATGCAGAACTGATCTGAATGTGTCGACTGGGTCACTGATGAAATCCATGCCCTTTAAGATCAAATTTTAAAGTTTAGCTATGGGAGTTGGCTGGCAGGCAAAACAAGCACCCTGCTACGATGCTCTCTATGTCTATGTCCACAAAGAAATAATATTAACAATGAGGGCAGATTTTCACACCAAACCAAAGGCTGTTTTACCCACCAACATGCAGGTCACGGTTTATTACGCTCCAAGGTGCTATTGCCTTGAACATTTATACCCATGCTGAACAGTGACACTAATCAGAGCCCAAGCAACACAAAACTTCAACAATCATTAAGAAACGAATCTAAATGCTATCTGACAAAAAGGGTGAAGATACAACAAGAGTTCATCAGAAGGTCCTAGAATTAGACAGTGATGACACTTGGACGGATTGGAAATTAATTAATCTAGCAACCAAATACTCAAGCAAAAGAACAAGAGCAGAATAATCAGTTGAAATTAAGAACTTTTATTGCTCTTAAACCAAAAGAAAAAAGATAAAAGACGTAGACATCTTGGGTTACACAAATGACAGACGCCAATTATAGGAAGAGTTACACCTCTAGAGGAAGCTAATCAAAAGGAAATCCACCTCCTATCAATTGTGTACAAGAGTTGCTAGGAAAGCTTCAATAACAATATAATGTAGTAGTAACAATATAAAAATCTAAATTGCTAACCACTAACTCATCTAAAAGTTCACGCTATTAAAGAGGGGTAACTTAATTATTTATATGCTCAGCCCCCTTGCGCGTGCCAGGGCCCTCCTCCATAAGGGGACCAAACACATGCAAGTATTATAGTTATGAAGTATGCAAGCGATGTATGAACACAGTATCTAGTGCCTGCTTTGATATCACGTTAAATTCTTTACTACCATCTCAAGTGAAAGCTTAAGCTATTAGAGAGGGTAACTTAATTATTTAAAAATGCTCAACAAAAAATAACATTATGTTGTTCAAATCCAACTAATATTAAAAAAAAAATGAAGACGAGAGAGAGAGAGAACCAAAGCTGAATAAATTGTCAGGAAACAATTGATATATCTATGACTGTCACTTTTCAAATGTAACTTCAGCTCATAAAACCAATGTTAACCTCAACCAATGTCTTCAGCAAACAAAAACAATACTTCTAATTGACAATGATAACCACTGAACCCTGACGCTGTGTCTATATCATCATTGACAAATGTGGTAGTTTCTGCCTTTTCTTCTCAGGCTTGTGCCTCTTAGATGCTCATTAACTGGTCCCCCTCTCCACGACATGCGTGCCAAAGAAGGGGAAAAAAAGAGAGCAAAAAAGGAATAACGAAATAAGATACCAAAGAGCATTTATAAATATGTCAGTCTTTAACATCTTCTATCGATGATCATCTCAGATAGACAGTTCAAATCAATTACTTACAGCTTAAGTTGGAAATCAGAGTATTGCCTTGCTGAAATCAGAAATTATAAAGCATCAGAAAGGATCATTTGATAGTATACAAGAAATGAGATCTACTTGTGCCTTTCCTTTTAATACTAGAGCCTTTTGGATGGCTAGAACTATGATTATTTGAAGGAACGATTCCCACCCTTCACAAAGCTTATCTATGTAAAATTAACAAAACATTATATTCCATCTCTACTTATTCCTCCTTTCCATTGCTACTTGTTTCCTTCAACATTTACAATTTGAGGCAACAGCAACAAGCCCTTTGTATTTTCTTTTTGGTCAAAATAAAACCTGATTTCATTCAATTGATGCTTACCCTTAGTTAACTACAAGCAAATTATAAGCCTTCAACATCATGCCAAAATAAGAGCATTTCGACACTTCCATACAACTTTTTTATTGATCTGAACAGAACTCTTGCTTCACAGAATTGGTTTCTAAATGCACTCAATTCCATGAACTCTCTTGACTTTGTCAACATATTCCCATCAGAAATATATCTTATGTTAGCAAGTGCATGTTCAAGCATCCCGTAAATAGAAGACTAAACAAAGGAAACCATGTTTCATCAACATCACAATTCCTTTTACTTGTCAAAAAAAAAAAATTAATTATAATAAAATCAGCATCACAATTCCTTTTACCCAATCACAATACCCATAAATAACTTTTGAGGAAAAAGCAAACATTTTAGTGTTGTCTCAAGTATTTCCTGTACATGGGTGAGATATATTACCTTGACCCTATATAGTTGAGAAGCTGGAAGATGGAGACAGAATTGGGAGAAACTAGTTGGCACATACACCTCCATTGTTAAACATAAGATACTAAAGTTTGAATGTTTCATAGGTCTCATGTCTCCAAGACCTAGTATGCAAATAATTAGATCATTAATCAAAATGAAAATAACTATGATGCTTGTATCTGAATCAGTTTGGTCATTTCAGTTCCCGAGGTTGTCCCAAGTTTATGCAGAAACTTCCTGTAAGAATGATTATCCACAAGCTCCTTCTCTTGCAACTCCTTCAATAAGCTTATGGCATCTCCAACCCCTTGTTGCCGGCAGATCTCATCAGTTGTGTCTGCTACGTGATCAAGTCAGCAGACCTCTGGTTTTTGGTCATCTCCCACAATAAGTCCACTGCCTCATCAACTTCTCCACCAAGAGCCAAAGAGTTCACTAGGGAGTTATATGATTTACTGCTTCGAACAAACCCTTTTTCCTTCATTTCCATAGGCCTAAATTTTCAAATTAAACAGAATCTTAACTAGCTAATCAAGGCAATTTTGTGGCCCTAGTTCAACTAGGACAACAGAAAATAGATACAATATATAAAAATCAAATACACATCACACATAATAACACAAATAGAATATAAAACCTCCAATCATACTTTTAAGTGTAATGGTAGGCAATACTTTTAGCACTTTTTCTAGGATAACACCAAAAAAAAGACATAAAAGTAGGCTTTTAAGTTACTTCCAATTTCATGCTACCCAAGGCTGATATCTACCCCATGCCCAGAGCAAAATTACTGCTACTGGCATGGTTCTCAATAACAACTCAATTAAGCAAAAAACGTTATCCATTTATAAAGCAAATAATTAGATCATTAATCACAATGAAAATAACTATGACGCTTGTACCTGAATCAGTTCGGTCATTTCAGTTCCCGAGGTTGTCCCCAAGTTTATGCAGATACTTCCTGTAAAAATGATTATCCACGAGCTCCTTCTCTTGCAAGTCCTTCAATAAGCTTATGGCATCTTCAACCCTTCGTTGCCGGCAGATCTCATCAAGTACTGTCTGATATGTGATCAAATCAGCAGACCTCTGGTTTCTGGTCATCTCCCACAATAAGTCCACTGCCTCGTCAACATCTCCACCAAGAGCCAAAGAGTTTACTAGGGAGTTATATGATTTACTGCTTGGAACAAACCCTTTTTCCTTCATTTCATTACACAAATCCCTAGCATTCTTCATTCTCTCTTGGGCACATAACCCATGAATCAAATAATCATAGGAATATGAATTAGGCAGGCACTTATAGACCACAATCATCTGATGAAATATTCTGAGAGCATCATTTACGTGAAGTGAAAGGACATACCCTTTTATCATGGAATTCAACGAGAAAATATCAGGTTCAACACCATCATTCACCATTTGCTTGAAGAGGCATCTAATAGTCTCCATATACATGTGGTTTATGTAAGAATTGCTTCCCTGACTCAGAAACGCAGAAAATAGAAGATTATAGGTTCTGATTGAAGGCCTGCATTCCACATTCTTGCTATTTCTCATGTGCTTAAATATATTGACTGCCTTTGTTAATTTCCGATCTTCTGTATAGAAGTAGATTATCGTATTATACAAGGCCTCAGAACCAATATGAGAAACGGCAAGCACTTGGTTAACAATGTCATCCATCTCTTGGAACAATTTTGCAGCACCAAGCTTTTTTATTGTAATATGGTACGTGGAAACATCATGCCCGAACCTTGGTTGTTGTGAAGCCCAATTAAACAGCTCCAAGCACACTAGAGGATCTTCTTGTAGAATCATAACATTGCATAGTTCTTCAGCAGTGAACCTTGGTGGAAGTTGGGATACTGCCCGCTGAAATTGGGCTTCATTGAGAACAGGTTTTGAGGCAGATTTCAATCTTTTACGAATTCTTTTCCTTAAAGATCGTGATGGGGGTATCGAGTAAGAATGATAAAACGAAAGGTGCACATATCTGTGTAGAATTGCGTTGGAAGTGACTTTGGTACTGTTGTCAATTTGGGTCCGAGTTTGAAGGTGCATAGACTTCAGTGGGTTATTAATGAAATGCAAATGGGGAGAGGAAACAGAACAATTTGACAAAGGAGCCAAAAACAAGGATGAGTTTTCAGAAGTTGTTGACAGATAATTAATAATGGAATATGGGTCTACAGAAACAAGCTGATTAATATAACTTCTGTTGAAGTAAAGACGAGGCAAACGGTCTCTGCTAACGGATAGCATGTTAACACACACACACACACATAGATAGAAAAATCAATTCATCGAATACAATCTTTCAATCAATTGAATTAAAGCAAAGAGTGCAATTTACAGCTAGAGTTCATTGCTTCATTGTCAATAACTGCTCAATTTCTATCCTCCCTAGGTGAACGTATATAATTCAAATCCAGATGATCAAGGACAAAAACAGATTAAAATAGATAAACAAAATTGAAACTTGGTATGTAGAATAAGGGGTACTTTACGGTGAAAGAACCAGACATAAATAAGTTTTTTTGTGCATGAATGTATATATGTCTGGAGAATACTATTCGATCAAGACCTAGACCGACCAAAGGCAGAGAGCTCTGTGATGAATTAGGGTTTCATTGATTTAGTCTTGTATATGTATTGTGGAATAGTACACGACGGTCGTCGTAACACGTCCGTAACGGCCGTTACGGCGACCGTACCGGCAGTTACGTCCGTTACACCATCTCAGAAACTCACCCCCACCTCGGCAACTTGCTGGTTCATGAACTGGAATTTCTTTGGCTGTTGCTGTTTGGCCCTCACTCTGGCCCTAAACGATTTTCTTTGGCTGGACTCTGTGATTGACGATACTGATAGGCTCGATAAATGGAAGAAGAGGGGAGCCGGAGAGTTGCAGAAGAGATAGATGTGAGTAAAAAGAGAGTTTTTGGAGAAAAAGAAGGAATGAGAGGATAGATGCGACAGAGAAAAGAGATCTGATGGGAGTAAAAGAGGGTTTTTTGAGAAGAAGAAAAGAGGGGAGAGAGAAGAAATCTGATGGAGTGAATTTAGAATTTTTCCGAGAAAAATAGAGAGAGAGAGAGAGAGAGAGAGAGAGAGAGAAGAAAAATCTTATGAGAGTAAAGTTGAGAGAACAGAGAGAGAAGGGTTATCTGTTACGTGGCTTTTGATAAGTTTGTTTAAACTGCTTCGTTTGGTACGGCTTGAACATAAATTCCAATCACTGGATTGTGGAGCGAAAGTGGAAACCTTGGAAGTTTTGTGCTTTCTGAATTATATATTTTTTATTTATATTTTTCACGGTTTGTCAAATAGATATATTTATCAAGTAATATTGTCTTCTAGCATTATAGAGTTATTTGAAAGAGATCATAATGTATATATGTCGAGATCACCGTGTGTCTTGAACACTAAGTAATATGTTTAGTCCTACTAAATAATTATAAAGACTTGAAACCAAATATTAAGTGAGAAAAAGACAAATTTTTACTCACTAAACTAACTAACCACCCGATGCTGTTTATATTTTTCACTTTGTGGGAAATTGAGTGTGAATTCACTTGCCCAACACCTAGGGAGAGAAGTGGAGAGGAACATACACTTGTGACCTTTGTTCCACTTTTACTCAGATAGCCAAAATACACAAATCACATAATTATCTAGACTCAACTTGGATTTTCTATTACTTAAATTGTTGTCAATCTAGGAACTGCAAAAGGACGCTAGGATTGGGGGTTGTTTCTAGGTTAGACAGATTGTTTGTGACATTTCCTTGGTTGGGATCATGAGTTCTGTGCTTTTTGGTTATTAATAGCTGTGTTTTCCCCAGTGCACGTGAAAATATGCATAAGCCTCTGCTCAAGATCCATCATTGCAGTGGTTTTTATCTTAGCTTTATTTCATCTGTATAAATTTACTCCAGAACCTGCTTGGAGATGTCATCAGTTATTCTTAAAGGTTTGGGCTGACCAAGGTTATTTTTATGTTAATTTATTTTCTCATCTGCCTTTCTTGCTAAAAGTTCACAATGGGTAAGGAGAAGGTTCACATCAACATTGATCTGCTGCTGCAACAAGGTGAGCTTCTGAGTTTGATGTTAGTAGTTACTTAGTGATGTTCATCTAGAGCTTTGCATTGTTGAATTTTGTATTCACACCCTACTTTCTTTCCTCGATCTATTTGTATAGATGGATGCCACAACGCCAAAATATTCAGGCAATGTATGATGAAATCGTGAAGGAAGTTTCATCTTATTTGAAGGTCGGATAAAACCCTGATAAGATCCCATTTGTCCCCATCTCTGGTTTTGAAGGAGACAACATGATTGAGAGATCTACAAACCTCGACTGGTACAAAGGCCCAACGCTCCTGGACGCTCTTGACATGATCCAGGAGCCCAAGAGGCCCTCCGACAATTAAGCCGCTGCGTCTTCCACTTCAGGATGTACGTCGACAAGATTGGTGGGATTGGAACTGTCCCGGTGGTACGTGTTGAGACAGGTGTTTATCAAGCCTGGTACGGTTGTGACCTTTGGACCCACAGGACTGGCAACTGAAGTTAAGTCTGTGGAGATGCACCATGAAAAAGCTCGTCAGGAGGCTCTGCCAGGTGACAACGTTGGATCTGAAGCGTGGATTTCTAACTTCCAACTCAAAGGATGATCCTGCCAAGGAGGCTTCTAACTTCACCTCTCAGGTCATCATCATGAGCCACCCTGGCCAGATTGGAAACGGTTATGCCCCAGTTCTTGATTGTCCCACCTCTCATATTGCTTTAAGTTTGCTGAGCTGCTAACCAAGATTGACAGGCGATCTGGCAAGGAGCTCGAGAAGGAGCCCAAATTCTTGAAAAATGCTGATGCTGGTATGGTGAAGATGATTCCTTCGAAGCCTATTGTGGTGGAGACTTTCTCCGAAATACCCACATCTTGGGCGTTTCGCTGTTAGGGACATGCGTCATACTGTGGCTGTTGGTGCTATCAACAGTTTCGAGAAGAAGGATCCTACACGAGCCAAGGTGACCAAGGCTGCAGCAAAGAAGGGTGCCAAGTGAACCGTGGAGGTTGGGATTACTGCAGATGGATTCTACTATTATAAAAATAAAGCGTGTAGTAAAAACTCGGTACCTGTTAGTGCTGCTATCATAGGTCGGTCGTTTTGTTTTGTATGTTCTAGTTTTCTGCTTGTTTGTTAGGTAGCCTTCTCAGAACTGGGTGCTCGACAGGCGGTGGCGGGTCATATATAGCATGAGTCTGTTGTCTTTGGTTTATGTTTTTGTTCTCGTTTGGTGGGTTTGATTTGAGATGCTGTGTGTTTATTAAGCACCTCAAGAGTTTTGTGCTGCGTGTCATTGCGGATATATTCCTATAATTTAAAATTTCTGGTTTTTGCAATGCTTATCTGACTTGAAGCTGCTATTTTGTTTGTGTGGGGGGGATGAAATTAGAATCTTAATCCTCATTTCACATGCCCCTATTTTCAATCAAGCACATTATGCTGCTTGGGTGGGGTTGGTTTCGCTGAGAGATAGGTTTGTAAAACAAACCAAACTTAGTTATTCGAGCTTGGCTTGTTAAAAGTACTACTTGAACTCAGCTCGTGTTTGATTCACTATATAAACAAGTCAAACTTGAATACATTTTTAAGCTCGTTAATTTTTTAAGCTTGACTTGAATTCGGTTTGTGAGCGACTTGATTAAAAAAACTTTTTTGACACGTGTTAAGGTTATCAAACTAACTTCTTAGTTCGGCTCAGCTTGCTTACAGTCCTACTAAGAGCCAATTTGGTTCTAACTTTTTAAAATTTTTTTGGACTGACTTTTTTGACTTATAAGCAAAAAAGATTTTAAATTTTTTTTTAACTTTTTTGCTTTTCTACTTGTCTTAAAGCATAAGCAAAAAAGTTCGAAAATTTTTTACTTTTTTTTATTACAAGCCAAAAAAACAAAATGAAAATGGCTACACTAAACGGACCCGAGGAAGTTTCTGGCCGTGCATTTACAGTTTACTTGTAAAGTCGTTGTGTCAAACACTACTACTGATCGCCAAAGTATTGCTACATGCACCCGATGTGGAGATTTACAGTCATTAATTAGTACACCATGCAAAGCTTCTATTCTGTCACGAATTGAGTCGTCTTCTCCAATTAAGGTGCTTGCAGCAGGCGTGTCCAAGCCCCTCTCGGGCAAAGGTTTGTACTTAACAGCCTATAATTGGATCAGACTGCTAATAGCTTTGTAATATAAGGCTTCTACTCATGCTAAAGTGAATTTATTACAGAACATTTTGGAATGTCCCACCAATCAAAATCAATAAAACAGTGGCAAAACAATCCACCATTCTCTTTCTTTCCAGTCAAATATCAATCTTCCAAAATTAGGACTGAAGGGTTTTCTTCACGTTATCAAGCTGTCACAGTAAATGGCTCCCATATGCCCCCAAATGGATCGCAAAAGAAATCAGCATCCCTCCAATTTTTTTCTTTTATCCCAACTTCCGCAAGTCATAATATCGCATATACTCTACTACGCACATTCATTCATCTTGGGGCATGCATAACTAAATAGTGCCAAATGATTTCTTATCAACAATAGCGTTCTAGACATCGTACCAGGATGTCAACAATGTCAAACAATATACACAACTAATAACATTGTAATTGAAGATTATCGATTTGATAGGGCTATTGCCTATTGCCTTCTAATGGCAAACTCCATTGAATTTGTTGAAGAAAAATCAAAATGCTGAATCTTTCAAATAAATATCGCACACTGCAGAAATATCTATGATCAGTGTTCCTTGCAAAATAAATTTGATATTAAGTACCTCTTTGAAAAGATAATCTAGAAAATGATTAGCTACGTACAAATGTCCTCACCTATAAAGCTTAGTTGCATCTGCCTGTCCACACATCCACTCAAACAAAGAAACAAAAAAAAGAACCGAACATCATTGAATTATCTGCCAAAACTTTATAATTGATAACAATCTGGGGACATATCTTTAATTGCTTTCACGCTACGGTCCTCTTGCCTCCACTAGAGTATAAAGACTGCACAGATCATCACTTTGAATGTCAGGCCACATACTGCTGGAACTCACAGGGAGTCAATACAACAAATTTTCATCAATCAAACAAAAAGATAGCGAAGTACACAACATCTTTATTTACCTGACAGACAATCACAACTCTTTCTCACTCTCAAGCTGTGCTTTTGTTGCTGCCTTCTCTGCCTCTTCCAGAACATATGTTTTAAGTGACTCCACGTCTCTCAGCCCTGGTTATATTCAGTTTGCAAAACCAAAATTAGCTCTCGCAGGCAAATGAATTCCATAATTTAGAGTGATATGAAGCAAATTATAACAGATAAACTTTGTAAGCAAGTGTCAACTGTCAAACATTGTGCCTGATAGTGGGTGATGCCTTGTTTCTTGGCTTCAAAAGAAATATAAATTATAAAAATGCAAAATCATTCATTTCTTTTATTTGTGCTGTGTACCAAGTAGGGAAGACAATGCAGCAATTTGGGCGGCTGAACTTCAATAGAACACAAGTTCATGGCAAAAATCTAGGTCAGTTAGAGATGAATCAATCTTGTCCTCACACAATCAGTAAAAAATTTCCACTCATACTATGTTTGGATCTTGCTATCTTAGATTTGTTAAGGGAAAGAAAAATTAAATTACTCATGCATACTCATTTTTCGTGGGTAACCGAACAACAAAATGAACTTTTTGACACAAACAAATTCATTTTCACAACCAAAAGAAAGAAAGAAAGAAATTAGCTTTTTTTCACTCCATTTTATTTTCCTATCTTTTCCCTTCCCTTTTTCTTTCCCTCCACAATCCACGATGGCAAGATCCACACCGTGTTAAAAGTATAAAAGAAGTAACAAACAAATTAAACAATCACATTATTTCACCAGTTTTAGTTGAGTTAGATTAAAATCATGAAGAAAAATAATAAATTCTTTCTAGTTGCTCTCATATTTTATGGTGTCCTTTATCTGAAAGAATATTAGGAAAACGAAACTTGACGAAAAATTAATATTAGAAACAAAGGTATCCATGAAAGCAAATTTCTGAACTCACCATTTCGCTTTTCGTAGGCTAATTTTTTGTCAGGATAAGACATGTCTAAGTGGCTACTAAACTAAGAGCCTACAGACTCGACCCTAATATGTAAGAGAAACAATATTAAACCCAGATGTTACATAAAATTTAACAAATTCAGTCGCAAAAAATAAAATAAAAGGAGAATGAAAAAACTAGAAAGAAAAGGTAACAATAGGAAAGGGAAAACGAAGAAAGCAAAGATATGGGATACAGGTAAGGTGGAATTTAATCAAAGTCAACATCATTTAAGAACCAGGACAGAAGCCTCTCCTGAGAATGTACTATATGTATACAAGTTGCAGCACAGAATGTCACTGAGGATAAAAATGAACTTGCTCGCATGCTGAATTGCGATACTAATAAAATGCACGTGTAATTCTTTCTTGTTACAAAATTCTCTCTTCATTAGTCATTGGAGTCTCCTAAGGGATCTCCACTAATCGCAAATCGTGGAAAGACAATTTGATATTTTACTGGCCATCTCACATCCTCTTTTAAGTGATAGCGCTGCAGACTCTCTTTTGATTAGTAATTGTGCTGCGAACTGTCACTATCAATAACTCAAACATTGCAAAGCACTTTCAACAATTGAACCATGTGGCAGCCATTTTTTGAACAGGTTAACAACTTTGGGAAGGGGAAAAAGGCTGCCTTGGCCTATTGAGGGCTTCATCTCCCTGTAGTTTGAACCAATGAACAAGGAATAGAAAAATCCAGCCAAGCAATCACATGTAACAAAATTGTTAGACCTTGACTGGACATTAACCTAGTCAACAGGCTGGTACACTAGCTTACTAGACCAACTGCCTAGTCCCCGGAGCAACAATAACAACAAAACAGTAATTTCTCAAAGACATATCATTAAAAAAATGGCAAAGTATTTTGAAAATAAACAAAATTCGGTAATACTTCATACCATCTTCGTTAGATCTTGTAAAGTTGACTATCAATGGAGTCAAGGTCCAACATACAGGTCCAACATGCATGTAAGCATGCACACACCCTCATTCAAATGCCTAAAAATGAGTAGTGTGTTTAGTTCACTACAACGTATATATATAGTTTTCTTTGTGGCATTCACATTTCATATCAGGATGAATTAATATATGACATGCTCCCTTTTTGTTATTTCTTCAGCCACTAGTAGCAAGGGAAAACAGTAACGTCTCAGTGGAACTGCAATTCTAAAGGCATTCACAACTCAAACGAATTAAGAATTGTTGTCACTAGGACATAAAAGTACAATTTGCAATGAGATTTATACATAAGGCTAATATGCCTTGATAGATATTCAAGATCCTTCCACCCTTATCACTCTTCAACTCTTCACAATATCAAATAAAAAATAATAAAAAAGCCCAGTCCAAAGAAAAATGATTTTCTAAACCCTCTGTATTAGTTGAATGAATGCACAAAAACCTAATAAAGTGGTTGATAGAATCTCAAAGATATTTCTAGAAGTAGGAGCGTCTCGTCTGTCCTCAGTCTTCATTGGGAATACAAGCAGATTGCTTGTCGATGGTAGAATTGAGTCACAAGTGAAGTGTGGACGCGCTCGGAGGAAGTCACACTTGGTCAAACCAAGGGAACACCTCATGGTGACATAACGAGAGTGCCGTCCTCAAGCACTTGAGTTAATGGCTAAGGCACTGCCTACAATAGCTCAACCCGAGAGGGCCATAAACAAGATGTGGGAGTGTTTGGATGGCCCACGTGTTACCTTATGGTGGCACCTGAATGTGAGATGAAGATAACTTGGCAACAATGTGGGCCACATGGCAAGGTGGACCTGTGTACCCACACTAACATTCTAATGGCAAAATGTTTCTTAGATCAAGAATTTCACATCATGCTCAGTTTTCTTAGATCAAGAATTGCACTTCAAGCTTAGGTCTCTTTATTGGTTGCTCCCTTGAAAATTTTGTAACAGCAGTGTATCTCCAAAGCCAATTAGCTAACTGCTCCTTTGGAGGTAGTTGGGGTTGGGGAGGGCAAAACTTGCCTTCATTTTGATAAGCAAACAAGTGAGACGTTTTTACTGCTTCCAGACCATGCTACGCGTGCACAACTTAACCTTTTCTTTTACACAGTGGTAAAAGCCAATTTCACATCCTTTTCCTTCATCCCTTGATTTATTAGGCTTCATATCATATAAACATTAATATATATACTTCTATGTTTTTTCTCCTATGTTTTATACTGTTGATTTCACGCGATTCATAACCAAATGCAGGGGCCCTAGCTAATGCTCCAAATGCTATACTCCTTTATTGCTATACACTTATATACTGATTACTGAATATAAATATTAGCAAAGTACCATACAAAACCTGAGTGTACAAAAGGTTACACTGCTAAAATTAATGAAAAAGCATGAAATATACAGCAGGTTTGGAACTTGGGGGCGGGAAGGGAAAGAAAGGGAAGGAAAAATATTTGTTTTGTGTTCTTTCCCTGTTTTGATGCTACCTACGAGAGAAAGAGAAGAGAAAGGGACGGAAAAGCAAGGGAAAAAAAATCATTGTCTCTCTTTCTCTCTCTTGTTTCCTTCCCCTTTCCTTTCATTTTCTTTGCAAAACCAAACAGGAAAGAGAAAACACTTTTCCTTCATTTTCTCTTTGCCTTCCCTTCCCTTCCTCAAGTTCCAAACAGGCCGTTAGTGATTTGCAGATTGTATTTAAAACATACAAAGGAAAGTAACTTGAGAAACTTAAACATACCTTGGTACTTTGCAACTTCTTCTCCATTATAAAAGAGCTTGAATGTGGGATATGAATGAATATCAACTTTGTTGCAAACTGGTTTATCTGTACCGCAATCAACTTGTCCAATCTCTATCTCATCCTCCCCTTCCATTGCCTTCCCCAAGTCCTCCCACAATGACCCCAAATTTTTACTGAAAACATGTTTAACAAATGATAATAAGCCAAAAAAGAGAGGAAAAAAAACAAACTTAAACAAAATCCATTAGAACAAACCCCAGTCTACCCACTGGGTTGACAAAGATGAAATAATTACCAGTGCTTACACCAAGGAACACAAAATCGCACAAACCACGCAGTGTCCTTCTCCTTCACCTAAATGGAACACAGACATTCGCAAACAGTGATTAAACATCGATCTGTAAAGCTAAATATTACATGTTGCCTGGTTGTTCGCATCTTAGGGTTGTAGATAATAAAATTTCCAAACATGTTTATCCAAACCAAGCATAACGATCCTCGTTATCAAGTTACTACAGTTTAGGAGAGGATTATTTGTGTGTTAGCTGTTGGATGCAACCCATTTGTCCAATCGTCCAAAGAGGAAACATCTTATTCAGATGGCCAGCAATCTGTCCTTAATGTGATCACACATTTAATTTATGCAATTTTAGGCAATTGCTTGTTACCAGCAATTCAAAGAACAACCGAACAATAGGAACCCAGACATTGATAACACGGAACCTAAGACAAAGGTTGTGAAGATTCAACAAGCTAGTGAGTTCGTGAAATGTTCGTAATACTCAAGATTGGCATAACAAAGAGTACCAATTCAAAAGAACAATCCATAACAATTCAAAATCAACAACATATACCCTAGTTGAGATCGAGTCGAGCAGATGAATTAGGGGTTTTTGGATGATGCGATTGTTACCTTGTCATTGAAGGTATCAGCTTTTAGGGTTATGACCTCAGCTTCAGCAGCTAATAGATTCGATACAACAGCAAGAAGAAGTGATATGAGAATCACACAACGGTGGCGATGGTGGTGGTGCTTCATCGCGGCTGTTCCTCTTTCAATTTCCGGTATTCAGCCCTTTCTCTCTCCTCGAAATTTCAGTGCAGTACGACTGCCGGTGATCGATCGATCTCTACGATTTGCTTGCCAATCTCTCACGGTTGGAGTGACCGGTTAGCCGATAACAGGTATGATGAACAACGGACCACACGGGCGAGCCGGACCGCTGGCCCAATTATATTCGGGCCCACTCGAACCAAAGTCCCAGACTAGAAATCCTATAAACACAACGGAACGCGAATCAAATTCTAGATCCAAAATTATGTAAATGAACCGAACTGAACCGAACTGAACCGAATTTGGGTAAAAATTAGGTCTCGTTTGAATTTTTTTTTTTTTTGGTAAATGGGATTTTGACTTCTGACTTCTGAAGTTTTTACTAGCATTTAGCCTAATAACATCGATTGGGTAGAAATTAGGTCGCGTTTGGATGCAAAAATTATTATTATTATTTTTTTTTGGTTAATGGAAATTTGACTTCTGAAGTTTTTACTAGCATTTAGCCTAGTAAATAAGTTTTTACTAATATCTTGCACTAGCATATATAGTAAATAGTGTAAAATCTTGCACTAGCATTTACGAATTCTGTAGACACAAGTGAATAGGTTCATAAATATTTATTAAATAATTTTTGTTATGGAATATTTATTAAATAAGTTTTTACTAACATCTTCTTACAATTATTTTTTCTCTTCTTGCTTTTACCATCTTTGTTGGGAAACAAAAAGGAGTTGAGTACAAACTATGAAAAAAAATGAGAGTTTGGTATAACTTTTTTTCAAGTTTTTTTGGCCTAACTAGGCTTATAAGTAAAAAAGTTAAATTTTTTCAACTTTCTGACTTTTTTTTTTTTTGTTTTTTCCCCTTATCTTAGCTTATAAAAGCAAAAAACTAAAAAAAATTAAATTTTTTTGCTTCAAAGTTAAAAAAAAAGCTAAATTTAAACTATACTAAATGGAGCTTTAGCCAAATAACATCTTCTTACTTTTTGGTTCCCCCTTGTTTTCTTGCTTACCGTCTTTGTTGGGAAACAAAAAAGGAGTTGAGTACAAACTAGGAAGCACTAAATTACTAATTAGCAGTAATACAGTAATCACAAAAAGAAAATAGAAAAACTGAGAGCAATGAAAACCAAATCTATAATTATAAGCATTTTGAATTTAAGCTTGCATGAGTTAGATTGAATTAAATTAAATTAAATTTTCTTTTCTTGAACAATTTAAGAATAACTCAAATTGCCACAATCACAAGTAATTTTAATTTTTAACTATTTACCTGTGGCTCACATTTTCTGTGTTTTTTTTTTTATGCTTTTAGAAACAAACAATTGTTTGTATTGGTGTTTATTTATGTTAATACCACTATGGCCAGTATATGATAAAAAATATATCGTTTTTAGGATAACAAGAGTTGGGGAAAAAAGTGAGCCCAATTAGCGCAATTTTTAATAAATATTTATGAACCCATTCACTTAGAATAAAAATATGCAATCAGAACAATTGAGTTGAATAACGCTTTTTGTCCTTTTATTTTTTTTAAAATTTTTTTATTAGTTGAAGGTATTTTCCTTTTAATTTTAGTTTTTTTGGTAGTTAATGATGTGTATAATGAAACAAATGTATCAGTGTTCCAAAAACAAAAGAAGAGGATCTGCTAAGGAAAAGAAAATTTTGCACTAGCATATATAAACTTATAATTTCATAAAAGATAATAAGTTGCATAAACCAATGTATCATTATTCTCTGTTTTACATTCTCCAGGGGCAAATTTCTATATTCTTTTGATGATGCTTCTATTATTAATCCGAAGATTTTAATCTTACAAAATAATTATATAAAAATTTTATTAAAATAATGTGACAATTATATTTTTGTAATTAAAAATCATCGTAATAAATAATTTATAAAGTGAAATGTTTTAATTCAATTACATTATTATAGGCCGAAGTTCTTTATAAAATATGTAACTGTATATAATGTATAACTTTAGCAGTTAAAAAAAATATGTAACTGTATATAATGTATAACTTTAGCAGTTGCAAAAAAAAAATTAGAGTTAGGACCGTTATTTCCTTTTCGTATTGCACTTTTTTGGACAAAAAGGTTTGGCTAATGAAGTTGCAAACTTAACTAATGACATTTCTTAAGTCTGACGTGGAAAATTAGCCTAAATTAACAATTACATGTATGAAACTTCCACTAATTCCTGAGGGTAAGACTGTAAACGAGTTAAGCTGAGTTGAGTATTGAGTTATTCAAATTTGAATTGATAACTTTAACGAGTTTCAAAATGTATTAAAGTTTGGCTTATTAATTTTCGAAGCGAGCTCAGATGAGCTTTCAATGGAACCAAGCTCAAGTAACTTGATTTTTTAGTACATATAATTTTATTGAACTGAGTTTGAGCCGAGTTTAAAAATTTTTCGAGCCTTAAAATATATTCAAACTTATCTTATTTACATAGTAAGATGATTTTAAATGAGTTTTTAATAAGTCGAACATGATCTGAGCTTACTAGCTTGATTCATTTTACAAGAGATAGGAATGGCCTATAAATTGAAACATTCTGAATTCAAAATAATTCAAACATCCTACTCTTAGATTCGAAATTTGGCAATTCTTTTCGGCCAAGGAATTTATCTCTTGTAATTCTTTTAATCTTAACGTGGATGATGTGTTATTGACTAAAGAGAATGAAATTAGTTGGTGTATGCATAAGCTAATTGAACAACTCTTACCACATAACTAAAAAAAATGTTATTTTTTTTTTAAAATTTGTAAAGAAACCTCATAAGAAAGATGTAAAAGTGATATTATTATATTTAAGTGATATTATTATATTTAAGAACTATGATGATGAGTGTTTTGTTTTAAAGTAAATTACTCTTATATAGCTAAATTTTTGTCGTTTAGTACAAGAAGTCCAAAAAATCTTAATCTCAAACCACAAAATGTTCATCTGAGATAATTTATACAATTTGATATGATATTGAAATAGGAAAGAGAAAAGTGAAACTATCTCAAGACTCAAGAAAAAGATGGAAACAAAACACATCAAAACAAAGCACTGTGGAATTGAGAACAAATACAAAATGTCATCTTATTAACACGATCTCTGAACTCTAGAGGAAGAACAAAACAAAACAAAGCCAAAGAAGAAAAAAGAGACCAAAAAAAAAAAAAAATACAACTAATAAAAAAGGCTTCCGAAACGGCTTCTAGCCTTCCACCCTCTCATCTCCATCAAGGCCCCATAATTAAAACCCGTAGATCATTTCATTACGAAAGCTTCTAATCACCCTCGGCATCTTCTCGGCCTTCATCTTCTCCGCCACCTCCCTCTCCTCCCACACTGCCTTGTCCGGTGGTGCTGCAGAAGCCGACGGCAGAATGACTTTCTCGCGCTGAGCCTCGGTGATTTTCCGAAGCCTCTCCTCGCTCACGCCGAAGGACGCCGCGAACTCTGGCCCCCTCATGCTCTGCAGAATCGAGTTGGCTCCCACCAGGAACTGCGGCCGGTTCTTGCGCGACGAAGTGGTGAATCCGAAGAACTCGAAAGGGCCCATTCGAGACGCTATATGGCAGAACGGGAAATACCGCGGCACCCAGAACACGTCGCCTTCGTTCACTTTCGCATTCATCGCTAGCGTTCCATTAGGAAACACTATCTCAATTCTACCTGTTCCTCTCAACACTACTCCATATTCAGTCGCTCTCGGATTAACATGAGGTGCCAGCATTGATCCCTACGTCAAACAAGAAATAGTTAGGCTGTGTTTGAATAAAGTATTTGGTGATTTAAAACACAAAATTAAGGAAAAAAAAAACATCATAAACAGTCTCTTTTCCCTCGACCTTTTTCTTGTTCTCGCTTTTTACTTCCGGTTTCCAAACACAGTATTAACCTAATTCATGATGTTTTTAATGATCGAAGTGCAATCAAGTGGTTGGATTACCGCAGTGAGGTTGACAAGATAAAGGCCGATGCCGGAGTGTCTGAGAGGCGAATAATCGGACTCGTCGAGGGCGGTGCTCCAGCCGTAATTGTTCTTGAAGTCTGGTTTTCTCTTATAGAGGTTGTAGGCGTCCGGCGCCTTGCCTTTCCGGTTGTCTTCTCTATTGGGTTCCTTTCCGAACACAGAATTCAAGAGCTTCCTCCACGACCATGCCGTTTCCTCCTCCTCCTCCTCTTCTCTAGTGGCTTCTTCTTCTTCTTGGAATTGCATCATTCTCTTTAGGTGGTTCTCTCTCTCGTGCTGTTTCAGTTGCAAGAATTTTTTCCACACGCTTGGCGGGTGCGAATCGGATAAGAACACGATCGGGCCGGATTGTTGCCTGGTCATGACATCCCTCAGCTCTGATTTTGAAACCTGCATTAATGGACATTGAATAAGAATCTTTTACCAATAGCTATATGGAAAGATGTGATGATTGCGGTGAAGTTGTTAGTTCCAGTTTGCTTACGTTGAAGGCCGTCGACAATGTCTGGGGATCGAACCCGGCAAGTATCGATGTAGGATATGTTCCTCCACCGATGAAGACAGACTGCAGAGATTAAAATAAAAAATAAAAAATAAACATTTAGCACCTAAATTAGCAGATGATTTTTGGCAAGGACGTGAAAGGATTAGTGTACCTGGATGGTGCCCCATCCGGAGCCCTCGGACTTGTCGACACTGCATATGATATGAAGTTTCTGGCCCTCGGCGGGGTTAACCAAGTAGAATGCAGAACCAGCTGCTATTCTATACACATCTCCACCCTTCAATTGCTTCTCCACCAGCTCGTCCTTGTAGATTGCACCAACTTTTGCTTCCCCTGCACCCAACCACAAACAAGTGTCAAGTATGGCATTTTTTATGCTGATAATGCTATACAAATAAAAAAAATTCAAGGTTTTGTAACATATATAGATGGGTTCTTAAGTTGATTCTTTGAGTTAGTTTGGGTTTTAAAAAGTACTAAGCCAAGAATTGAACCGAAACTATAAGTTTGGTCATTTTTAAGATCTAGTACTGGATTCTAACATACTGAGCCAAACCGTCTTAAATAGGCTGGATTGATGTGATTCTCGGGTCCTTCAATTTTTTGTGCACCCCTACTCCTAGCTTTTGCCGCTATGGAGGATTGAATAGCCGTTCTAGTCCCTTATATAAGAAGTTGAGGTCTGTATTAAACATTTGGGGTAATGTTATATAACCAGAAAAATTATATAGAATTTATAATTAGAATAATGTGATTAAATTGTATGCTTATCACTTTAAAATAAAAAATTTACCTAAATACTTATTAATTACAAAACTGTCATCGTCACCTCATTTTACCTCATTTTAGTGAGATTTCTGTACATAAATTTAGAATAGCATTTTTCTTTAAAAAAATTTAAACGCAAACTTTATCCATATCCCAAGAAAAGCTCTCATTTAATGTCCATTTCATGCAAATTACACGAATTCTTTCCTAAGTACATTCTATAAATATCTACATCAAATGGTACTATGGAAATTGGAAACACAAGCAATTCTAATTTTAAATCTTGAAATCATTTTCTCATCTTTACGATACAATGAGAGAGAGAGAGAGAGAGAGACTGATGAATACCTCTGCGAACGAAGAGGATCAAGTTAGAATCAAGGTACTGAGGGATGAAGAGAGTGTTGGGTTCCATGGTGATGAACCCAACATGCATCGGCTTTTCCATCATCCTTACTCCAAAAGCCTTCTTCACCACTTTCATGTCCCCAGCATCAGTCTTCACTACATGCTTCATTTCCTGCAACAAGAACAGTCCTTCCCCCTCTCTTCTCTCTCTGCTCCATTCTTCTTCTCCCTCTTCTTCCTCCTCTCCCTCCTCTCTCTCTCTCCTCTCTCTTTCATCGCCCTCTTCTCTCTCTCCCCTCCCTCCTCCATCTTCATAACCACCCACCATCGCCACTGCATAGCACATCACCAGCACCAGCAGCAATATAGCCCTTCTCTTTCCCATCTTCTCCCTCTCTCTCTCTCCCCAACTCTTCTCCTGTAAATCTGTGTGTGATGTGTAAAGAGAGGAGCATTAAGTAGAGGACGGAGAGAGAGTGAGGGGTGCTACGTGTCAGCCATGCAGTCATGTTTGGCATTGCTGGCATTTGCTAGTATAGACACCGTCTAGATCTGGGTGAGAAATATTCGGTCACCTCTAGAGACAAAGTCTCTGCCTTCGGATACAATGACTTTTTTGTATCACATTACTGCAGGAATTGTCACATTCGATGAGTTTTTGGTGATGCGTAAACCCTTTTGTTTACGGCACCAATTAACGTCATGCCACGTAAGTAATTTGGGTTAAAGTCCATGTACATCCATAGATGCTGATGCATTGGATAGTTCCTTCTGTCCCTCCGTCCCTGTAATCTTCCTTCTCGCGGAGTTGTCCACATTCGTGCGCCGATGCCGAATACGACGTGGGAGACCAACCTACACCTAATGAACAGATATGCCAAGCTAGCACCCGAATCCGAATTCTTCTCGAATTTCGGTTACGGGTTTTTCTTGGTCTTCAAAAGAAAATCTTTTATATAGTGCTCTATAAATCTCAATCAAGTGCTCAAAAATTGCTTCTCAAAAGCAATTCCATTCTGTGGCTAGCTTTTGTGATTCAATGTCGCAGTGTACTGCTTCGTATTTATAGCTAAAAATATGGATGGATCATGGAGGTTGACTCTCGGCTCGAAGAGCAGAGGAGAGATTGAAAAATTATTCACAGAGTCATCAAAATTGGACCGGACACTAAACCGGTGAAAGAGTCATCAGAATTAAACTGGACACTTAAACCGGTGAAAGAGTTATTGACTTAATCGGTGGATCATTCAGTTGAATGTTATTTTAATATTAATTAAATATATAAAAAGAATCATCAAAATTAAACCGGACATTAAACCAGTGAAAGAGTCATTCATTCAATGGGTGATTCATTCAGTTGTAATGTTAAATATATTTTATTTATTCATAAAAAAATATCTCAGATATTATAAATGAAAAAAGTTAAACGGATTTATTATACTTTGCATCATTACACTTTACACCGAATTTCACTTCAGTACCTACAATTCAATTGTAACAATTAAACCCTCATACTTCTAATTTATTGCAATGTTAACTTTTTGCTAACTTTCATTTAGAAAATAGATGAAAATTTTAAAGCTGACAATCACGTTGCTTTTTTCAAGGGGCAAAGATGTAGAATCATACTTCTTTTTAATAATCTACCATAAATTCTTTTTAAATCACTCTAAATTTATTAGTGTAATCAACTTTAAGATGTATATAATGAAAGTAGGCTTCATCTTTAAACTCTTAATTTAATTCACATGCAATATATGCGAAACCTTGGAATAGAAAGATGTTAGAACTTTTTGTCCCTTGAAAAATGTCACGTGTTCATCACATGCGAATTTTTTGTTAATTTTCTAAGCAGAAGGTTGGCATTACAACAAATTAAAAATGTAATGGCTTAATTATTACAATTAAAATGAACGTCCTAAAATGATATTCAATGCGAAATGCAGAGGTATAAAGTATAATTGACTTGAGTTAAACACGTGTGTTTAATAGTTTAAGACTTTAAGTGGGCTGACGGCTGTTGACTCCATGACTTGATTTTAATGATAACAAAACTTTGTTTAATATCTAATTACTTTACTTAGTGTAGAGATTATATCATGCATTAATTAGACTATGACTTGAAGCTTAATACCTTGAATGTATTGAAGAACTTGTATGATAAGAAACTTGTCTAGAAGGATAAGAGACAATGAATATGATGGGTTGACACATTCAATAGTCACATAGTTACAACCTCATTTTGATGTTCTACACAAGACATGAAAGCCTATCTTGAAAACTTTGGAGTTGTCTTGGATGAATGGTAGATCAGTTGGAAGGAAGATCACAAGACTTTGAAGTTCTACTGAATAAAACGGAAGAAGTAATGTTAATTGAAGAACCCTGTCACGACCCATTTTACTGTCTAGATTAGGACAATGGTTTTAATAGTTAAAGATACATCATCTACATACTTCCAAAATGATTATTACATCCGAAGAACATTATTCTTATAGTTGAGATCCATAACTTTATTTTATGTACAATCAAAACTAAGCATTAAGAAAAATTTCCAACTGAACTATGTGGTTCATTTCTCATAATCATTTCCTTAGAATCTAGCTAATGTCTCATTTCCTGAAAATTTGTCCCATAAGATAGGAGTGAGCTGCGAAGCCCAGTAGAAATACCATGATTTTATAAGACACAAGTTTAGAATGCAGTGTAGTAAATTTATGCTATGACATGCATATGTACCCGTTTTTTTTTATCATCACTAGGATCCTACAGGTATGTTTTGCTTGGGGTATTATCAAGCTCAGTGGGTCCACCCTTGACACTCCTCTTCAAGTTTAGTGAGGGCCCACCCATGATTATCTAGCCCATATCAAGTTAATGAATAATGATTCATGGTAGCCCCGATACCAGTTGATCAGTAGTCACCCATCATATAAACCCAGGTTTTTTCGTTTATTCAGTTATTCCCCCCTTATTTCTCCCAAGTGATGCGATCATACATGAAATGCACTTTTGCAATGCATACAATATAATAAGGTAGGATATTACTTTTAGCATTTACACCAAGCATTTGAATAGAAAATGACATAATCAAATAAGCATATATCTTAGACAATGCACAGTTTTCTACCTTGCTAGTATGTGTGCAGAAGATTTGATCCGGTTCTTTAAATATTTTCTGTTCATATTACAAGAATTAGATATCTATTTTCCATATATATCTTTACTAAGTACGTTAGACTGTTAGTAGTGCGGTATCATAAATAGTCAATATCTTGGGTGTTACACATCTTTGGTAGGAATAAAACCGCCCGGTGGCTCGGAATAAGAGATATTCTGGAATTTTTATTTGGGGTAGCTACTAAGGCTACTCTCCTATATCTATGTCCCCTGTATTTTTAGGAATTTTCTGGTAAAATTCTAGAATATTTTCATACCTCTTTTATTTTCTGTGAATTTGTATGCCAAACATAGAAATAAATTCATAATAATTCACAGGGAAGTCCTCATGGTCTGAAATTTTGAGGGTCAGATATTTAGATGCTAATAGCATGGCCATAAAAATTTCGGAGCCAAATACGGTGGGATGCGCCCACACGCACCACCAACCGCGCGTGGGGGAGGAAGGCACAGCCTTCTTTTTCCTCCCATCGCGACTGGGTGGGTTCATGCTCGATTTTCAACCCTAACGGTTTAGACCTACAACTGCCATTTTGGCTGTCTTCCCTCGATTTTCAAACTTCGAGTTTTTCATGAGTTTTGTTCCTGACCCCAAGATGAGTCGACCCTAAGTGGTGCGGTCAGCAATAGTGGTCGGGGGTCGGAGCCACACTTCTGGGTAGATTTTCTAGCAAAATACTCTTTCTAGGAGCTGGACAGAGCACGCACAGACGCTTTGGGTCTCTCTGGGACACCTATAGATGTCCTTGAGAAACTCCATGGCCGTTGCAACAGCCCCCCAACTCCTATTTCTCTTGCCACGGCCAAGTGCATCGAGAATAACCCCTCTCTCTCGCTTTGATTTTCTGGGTTTTCAGCTACGGGTACTCCTCTATTTGATTGGGTTTGTAATGAGGGAGGTGGAGGAGAGTGGTTTCTTACCTTAGAATGTCTTTGGGAAGCTCAACCTGTAGTTTACTCTTTTTCCTTCTCTCTTCTCTCTCAGTTTGTTTTTATTTTACTTCTCTCCGGCTAACTCTCTAAGTTGCTCAAACTATCTACAACAAACAGGAGCATTTTTGTGATTTATGGAGTGTATACAAGGCCAGGTGTCATGACAAGAGGATGCATGGTGCAAGGTAGTGTATCGGGTAATGGCACAATTTCGATGCGATATGACTCTAGGTCGGTTACTATGTGATCATGGGTGATATACTTCATATAACTAAGCTTGCGCATGAGTGGTGCCATCCACTTTTGCATGGGTTTGGTCATATCAAGAGTTAGTGGAGCCTTGGTCTATAATCGAATCGATGGAGCCTTGAACCGGTTTATTCATGGTTGTTAATGCATAGTTGCAAGGCTTTGGGTTGGTTCAACAACCATGGTTATAAGGATTTGGGATGGTTCACTTAGGGTTTTAAATATTGTGGTGAGTTGTATTCAATTAGAGGGTGAACCGGCTTAGCATGTGTGTGTAACCGATTAAACTGGTGCCAGCTTATAGTGGGTTGTTTGGGTAGGTTTTAGACCGGTTCAAGTATAGGTTTAGTTCAAAGGTAAGGGTTTAGACCGGTGTTTCTCGTGGTTTGAGGTTCAATTCTTTGGTTCAAGGAAGCAACGGTGAAAATGAGTGAGAACGGTTTTTGTTTTAGTGAAAAATTAATTGTGGTGATCATCCTTCTTATTCATTGACAAAAATGGTAAAATCTCTGACCTTTTTAATAGGGATGTAATGCAGTCAAGAAAATTTAGGGTGTTACAAACCCTACATGCAATCAAATTGAAATGATTCTATTTCGAAGAGATTGAAGGTGCTAAAAACCAAGTGAAGTGAATATCACAAGTTTTGGAAGAATTGATGAAATCTCAAACAAACCAAGTAAAGCCATGAATTAAATAAAGAAGTTCTTGAAGAACAACATGCATAGATGGAGATATTTCAAGCTTTAGAAGCCTAATTTGGAACATCACTGAAATATTTGAAGGGTTGAAAAAAGGTTGAAGAAGTCCTGCAAAATGAGGCATATGGGATTAGAGTCGACACATCTACTCTAGGAGTCGACACATGAAGACAGTAGCTTGAACCTAAGCATATGAAATTGGCAAGAGTCGACACTTAGTTCATTAAGAGTCTACACTTAGCTCATCAGGAATTGACACACAGAGATAGATTGCATGACTTTGAGAAATTCATAAAAGAGTCGACACATGAGTCTATAGGAATCGACACATCGAGACAGATTGCATGACTTTGAAAAATTCTTAAAAGAGCCAACATATGAATCTACAAGAGTCAACACATCGAGATAGTACCTTAAAGATACATGTTAAAACTTAAAGGAGTTGACACTTCATTCATCAAGAGTCAACACATGGAGGCAGATTGCTTAAAGAACAGTGATCAAAATAGGAAAGAGTCGACACATGCAACCAAAAGGTCAACTCATGCTACTGTAACAGTAATATTTTTAAACGTTCTACAACTTTGATCTTATATTTAATGCAACCCCAACTACCTCCAACGGCTAGAATCAAAGCTAAGGCATATATATAAGACCCCCACAACATTTATACATAGAGAGGACACACATTCAAGTGCAGAATTGAATTTGAAAGTATAAACCCTAACTGCTACAGTTGTTTTGCTGAGATATTGGGGCATTTACTAATCTTACACTTGTTCTATCCACTCTTTGAGATAGATAGCTCGTGTAAACCTCATTTACTCTATTGGGGTGGATTTGTAAGCTTGTGAGTTTGATTATGCTTATTAAAAACACTTATAAGTTTAAGTGAAGTTTGGACAAAATCACTTGAGAAAATTTGAGAGCTTAGGAAGAGCTCTTATAAGAAGCAAGCTAAGCGCATGGTCAACTAGCACTTGCTTTATAATTCTTCATTATATAGTGGAAGAGTTTTCAAAGGGGTCTTGAGGGTGAGAACGTAGATCACGAGTTGTGGCCGAATCTCGGTAAATCATTGTGATCATTTTGTGCTCTATTTTTCATTTCTTAATTGATATTGCTTGAACATTTTGCACACATACTTTAGTTTTGCTATTTTGTTATTTAATTAGATTACTTCATTAATTTTTAATTAAAATCATTTGTGATTATTTTTTAAAACTCAATTCACTCATTCTTTGATTGCGGCCAAAAGTTGCCCCTATCTATACTTAAAACAAATAAAAAAAAGTATAGGAGCAAAACCTGTGTTTAGGTCAATGCACAGTGCACACCCAAATTCTAAAGATCACTCCAACCGCTCCTTGATTCATCTAGTTTGGTGCGTCCATAAGAACGACATTGCTTTAACAAAGTGCACTTTATCGTTTTGGTTAATTTTCTAAAAAGATTTGGTAAAAATAGAATTGTTTTTTTTTTAACATGAAAGAAGAACAGTGCAAGGTCCTCATCAGGATCAATATGAAAAGTCATTTGAAAGGACACGTGGCATTTCTCAAGCTCTTATATATGTATAAAATTCTTAGGCTATGTTTAATACAAAAGAATAAAAAAAAATGAAATAAAAGTGAAAATAGAATAAAAATGAGAATGGAATAGTCATTCTCATTTTCTTATTTAGTAAGACCAATGAACAATACTAGAATAGAATAAAATGAAATTTATGTATGATATAAAAAATTTAATATTATGTCTATACAAAATATTAGTAATAGATATTATTTAATTATTAAATATTATTAAGCATTTGTAATGGTGACGGTAGTGACGGTGATAGCGATGGTTGGTCATAGGGCGATGGCGGTAGTTGGTGATAGTGACGGTAGTGGTGGTAGGGCGGCAGCTGTGGCCAATGGCGGGTGGTAGTGATGGAACAACAACGACGGTGGGGGTAGCAGTGTCGATGAATGGTGGGTGATTGTTGTTTACGGTGGACGATAATGGTGGTTAGTAGTGGTAATGATGATGAGAATTTTTAACTTTTTAAAATTTAAAATTTTTAAAATAAAAAAAATAATTACCAAACATGTTTTATATTTTTTAAAAGAAATTTAACAATAAAAATCTTACTAAATTTTGTTTTATGGTGTTTTATATGGGAATGGAATAATTATTCTTACTCTTGAAATATGAAATAGTTATTTCAACAAAATATAGAAATGATCATTACATAAAAATGTGCATTTCACCTTTAAATAAGAATATTAAACAAGAAAATAAAAATAAAATTAAGAATAACTATTTTATTTTATTTTATTTTATTGTACCAAACATAACATTTGTATCAGGTGAGTTCGGGCCTAACCAGAGAAGCCAACATGTATCAGAATACCCGATCTAGCAAGAGAGTCTACTTGTATTTAGTAGCACGACAAAGGTCACGTGTCCTCTTCACCCCATCTAGAGACTGGAGTGTCTGGAGAGGAGGAGAAATATTGCATAGTCCTCCAAAAAAAACTCTGAATAATTTTTCACCAATAAAATACGTCAACATAAAAAAGCTTGACATAGCTTTAACAAAGAGCCTCAAAAGCAAAGGAATAGTACATTGGAGGCATATGACATTCTTTGTACGACTACGATATAAAGCATTGCATGATTTCTATCTTTCCTTTTCATGCCTCCTTTATTTTGGATACATATCAAGTTTGATTGTAATTTTTATTTTATTTTATTTTAAAAAGTTAGGGCTTACCGTTGTATAGAATTTGCCTGCATTATTTTTTGAAAATTTGAATTTGAACGAAAGAGATTTAATCTTTTTATTTTTTAAACTTTTTTTTTGTTATACTTTTTAAAGTATTTTAACTGTTAATTTTTTTTTTTTTTTTGGGTACAAAAGCATTGTTAAAATTTTCAAATAACATTAATGTATTTTTTGTGTATATAATTCGAGTCCAAAACAAATGTGAAGTCCAATGCTAAAAAAATGACCAGATAAATCTTAGCTCCAGCAAAGGCCCATGTATCCTTACTGATGTTTTCCATCCATCACTCTATATAAAGCATGAAGGTCCATCAACAGTAAATTTTCGTCACCTATAAAATGTCCAATTTATCTTTCATTTGCAGCTGTGTGATTTTCTCTTGTTTCTTCATGCTTATCTTGTTTAAGGGTAATAATGTAAACATAGCCAAAATATATAAGGATATATATGTATAGGTGTATTAAGTCCTAGCATCATTACTTTTCCAAGAGGAGCTGCGTCAATTCTTAGTAAGCCCTTTTTTTACTTACTTTTACTCTTTCTCATTCATGTACTTGTCTTCTATGTTATGAGTAATAATGGGAATATGTATAGGTGTGTTTAGTGTCGTTATCATTACTTTTCCAAGAGAGATGCCTCAATTCCCAGTAAGCCCTTCTTTTTTCAACTTTTTTTTTCTTATTCATCTTTTGGTTAGAATTTTTATTTTTATTTTTATCTTTTATCTTTTTATTTTTGTTTGGTGTTGTATCTGTTTAGTTTTTCAATATAACTTTTTTTCTTAAAACAAAAAATTATTTCACCCAACAGTGCGGTTATTTTACTTAGAGAAAAGATGTCTAAATTGCTTTGTTGTTAATAAATTAAAGATTTTTACTGTCTTTGATTGTTGTATTGATGCTATGTAGTTGACTGATTTAGGCTCTTACTGTTATTTGATTGGATTTCTTTTTCCAAAATGGTTAGTTATCTTATTCCAAAGAATTGAAAACTAATGAAAACATATTTTAGTTTTCTGTCTTCATAAACAATCTAATGTTTGAATTTTTATTTAAAATTTTCCATAGAAGTGCTTCTTAATCACTGATTATTTACTCATGGTGCTAATTGAGCTTCTTTAACTATTAAATGTGAAAATATATGTTTGTCTATTTATTATTTATGTATGTATACAAATTAATCTATACTAACATTTTGCTTTTCATAATGTATAATTGTTGATCAATTTCGTTTATTTCAGATTATAATGTGGTTTAACCAAAAAATTACTTGGATTAATTAGATATATACTGAAGGATACAGGCACCAATGAAAAAGACAAAACTAAGCGCTGAAATTAAAGATGTCCAACTGTCACTCACTTATAGTAAGTAAAAGTCATTTTAGGTGGTTGTCTTTTAAGATTATTATTCAACAAATATTATGTTGATAATAACAACATATTTCAACAATAAAAAACGATTCGTTTTACAAAAAAATATCCTTCCAACTGAAGAAGAACAAAGAAATGAACAAAATAAGAAGAGGCGAGAGGCATATGCTAGGGTGAAGCAGAAAGTTCCTTGGGTATTATATTTCTTTTTACATAACATATGTTTTGTGAAATCCTAATCTCATATTTTTATAATTAGTTGAATTGCATTGTAAACGTAGTTACATTAGTTTATTTAATTTAATTTACATCTATTGCATAGTTAATTATAAATTGTGTGTGCCACTTGTATCATTTTATTAGTGGTAAGTTAAATGGTTAAATGGTGAAACATTGGTGAGTGAGTATAATAAGTAGATGTATAAAGTACCTAAAATATAATAAGTGGGTGTATAAAATACCTAAGGGGGGTGAGATATATATTATTATGGTTATATTGAAGTTAATTGAGAGGAGGGGAGGGTGTCGGTGGAGAGAAAGGGAGAAAAATGACAAGAGGGGACAAGGAGGCAAATGAAGAAAGAAAAGGAAGAAAAAGAAGAAAAAAAATAAGAATGGTGGGGGGTGAGTGGTTAGCATGATGGGAGGGAGAAGAGAGGAAAGATAGCTGCCATTATAGAGAGAGAGAGATATATATAGAGTTAGAGAGAGAGAGAGAGAAGCTTGAAGAGAGAAGGAGCAATCGGTGGAAAAGAGGAAGAAGAAGAAAAGAGGGGAAAAATCTAAGGAAGCTTTCTTGCACTTTGTTTTCCTCATCTAAGGTGAGTATCATGCTTGTTTCATCTTATTTTCTCTAATTATTACATGTTGTATGAGTCATGCCATGGAAGGAAGAGGATAGAGGTGAGATCTTCCATGGTAAAAACTTAGAATCATCCATGGCAGCCATAACAGAGTATTCTCTATGAAAAGGCTACTGTTTAGAGACATTTCGACCTAGCTAAAAATTTTATTTGTGGCTGAATTTTTGAACACTGTAAGTTAGAGTTATGAGGATCATTTGGGCTTTAGATTCACTTAAAAATGTTGTAATTTTGAGTTATGGTGAATTTTTGAAATGGGACTGTCTCTGCAGATTTTTGATGCCCAGATCTGTAATCTCTGGTTTGACAGAGCATTCGACCAAGTTAGAGTAGTCCAAAAATTATGAAATTTTTACTATATCTAGGATAAAGGTTGATGATAATCTGTACCAAATTTTAAATCATTTAGATGTCGTTTACCTATGTTATTAATTTATCAAAGATAGACTAGTTACTGCTGAATTCGAGTTTTTGTAGCACTGCTCTGTTTTTGAAAATACCAAATAAATACTTAGGCATGTTCAAAAAATGTGCAATTTGGTCTGGATACTCTTTGATATGTCTAGTTGGTATTTCTAAAGTTTTAGAATTTTTGGGCATAAACCCACGAAGTTATGTCCAGATTATGAAGCCTGTGTTAGTTTTGGCAGATTAGAGGACTTGGTGTATTTTGGTATTTTTCAGCTCTAACTTTACATTGGGAGTGTGATTGAGAGTAGTATATGGTAGTTCTAATGTATAATTTCAGTGTTATAACTTGTTTGTATAGACATTATAGCTATGATTATTGGAGTATACATTGAGTTTCCTAAACTAATACGGTTGTGGTGATAGGAGCTAACGGAGAGCAAGATCCTTCAACGTCAACCCCGAAGTGATCTTTGACATAGTGTGTGTGCCTTGACAAGTGGGATCATAGAATAATCTTATTCATATAGAAGTAAATAAATATTGCTTGTGTTATTATCCATATTGGTGTTAATTGTGGGATTGTCTTATTCATGTTAAATGCATTATTTATCTTCTATATGTATAATGGTGGTGAATACATATGAAGTGTTGATGGTGTTTATATATGAGGTGAAATTGGTATTATATGAGAAGTTCTGTGGAGACATTGATGATTTTATATATATGGTGGCATTGCATACCATTCATATTGTATGCCTTGCATTGCACTGGAGAGAGTTAACCACGGTGGGTTAACCAAGGCTTAGTCACGGTGGACTACCCTAGGGGTGCCACGGTGGGCATTCCTTGATAACGCGCCATCGATATATTGGGCCAACGTTATCTAAAATTGCGCGCACATGTGGGTGATACATTCATTGCATTGAGGCATCCATGATATAACCATGATATATATATATATATATTGATCATTTATACCATGTACATTGTGGGTGTTTATTATCATTCTTTATGAATTTGATTATCTATCGTGAACATGTTGACAATTAGCTCACACCCACACAGACTGTCTTGACAGGTAACTTGGAGATGACGGTTTGGTTCACTGCAGTCTTGGTTCTTGTCGTGGTGACAATCATGTCGATGTCAGAATGTCGAGTCACGGGGCTTGGGATAGCTCCATTGTCTTACTTTCAGTTTCATGGTTGTATTTTATATAGACGTTGGGTTTTGGTGTTATGTTTTAACTTTGTATAATGGTAAAGAATTTTGTGAAAGGATGTTGATTATTTTCCAGTGGTAATGTATTCCTTTGGAGAGTTTATTATATTTTTCTCATTGTATTGTTTATTCCGCTGCGTTCTTTTATTTTTGAGTATGGGTTAAAGTGTCGTTCGCAGGTACGGTGACCTGTGCGATCACGCCTCACCTAATGTGACATAATTAATGTCTAATTGGGTTGGGGGTGTGACATGTTTTACCTTATTACTATTTGTACTAAAAATCACAATCACTAATACAATTACTATTTACAATTATTTCCCAGTGGACCTGAATTCCCAAAAAAATTAGCAAGAGTGGTGAAAAATGCAAAGCAGCATATGCAGTAATGAATCAAAGAAAACACGATCAAATCATCATCCAAAATCAACAAACTTAAAAAAAAAAGACACTATGCACAAGTACTTCTCATCTTCTACATTTTGTAGTGATCTCTTCACTTTTTAATACTCTGTTGATTTTCTAATCATTTCGTACTGTTCTAAAGAAAAATACACATACGAGAAATATCTCATATTTGATTTTTTTGTACCAACCTTTGTTCATTAGAACAATTCTTTTATGGCAACATGCCAATATAGTAGGTTCCCAATCATTCCAAAAATTCTATCAACGTATACATTAACTATTACAGGTTTCATTTGCTTTGTCATCATCTACATTTTGATACATTAGGATCCCATGTCGTTCCGTTACTTGCTAAAAAAGTTGCTGACAACAGTCTTGAGAAAGGAAGAGCACAAATTTCTAATCTGAGCACTTATGAAATTGGTTAGCATTTTTTTTCATTCATTCTAAAATTATATTAAATTCTTTTTATTGTTAAAAAAAATCATCTTTATTAGTCCAATAAAGTTTAAAAAACAACAATTTAATTTGCCTTTAATTTTATTTGGTTCAACTTCTTCACCTTCTACTTCGAAAGGCAATTTTTTTTGTTTTATATTCACTATCTACATTTGTAGTTTGTTGATTACCTTAAACAACACACATATTATTTCTTACATAGGAACTTATAGTACATGTCCAAAGAAAAGCTTCAATTCCAGATTGCCCAATATTCCTACAGAAGTCGTAGCCTTACAATTAGAAGAACCTTGTAAGTGGCGTGGTGCAAAAAGATTCTATCTTGAACTTCAGAGTTTTTGTTGCATGAATGGACAAATCTCGTTGTTTAGTAGCAACTGTCTAGCAGAACTTCGAACATTATACACATTAGATTCTAATGAAGCAAAAGAATTTCGAACATATAGCAGTTCTTTTGCTTTTAGATCTTTTGGAGTCAAGTATGATAAAGAACTGTGCCAAAGAAATCGTGGAGTTTACAATTTTAGGATACAAGGACGGATTTATCACTTCATTAATGAGCTTGAGCCTACGATGACAAACTCTCCCATTTACAACTACTAGATATAACCCGTGCCTATGATACTCTACATTTGAGTTCACAAATTTAGAATTTCTTTTTGTCATAATTGGTCTTAATTATAAAAATATCATTCCCATATTATTAATTTTTTATGAAAAATTTCTAAAACAATAACATTTTCCATACATTTTGTATTCTATATATAAAAAGAAATATATTATCCTTCAAATTTACACCCCATGCTTCTAAAATTGACCATCCATGCAGCCTGTACAGAGCCAAAAAGACTTTTGGATATGAGGAATGGCTTCAACATTGTGTAGATAATTATCACTTGGGCTCATTATAGTCACTAAAGGTTTGTAATAACTACAGGTCATATTCATAATAAATTCTTTTATCAAAATTACATCAATTTTTTTTATTAATGAACATATTAGTTTATACTTTTGTCGCCTGAGAAAAATTATTGTGTATGAATCACAATAAATAACTCAACTTGCTGGGCACATACTTCTCAGTTCTCTCGACCACTGAATTTTGAATTTTTTACTTCATTATAAATTGGAAATATTTTCTTGGTTGTGATGTACTAACCACTGATTTAGTTGCTCAATGGTACTCTGCATTATAGGGTAATTTATAGCTAATCCCCAAAACCAATCCACGAGCACCTAGAAAACCTTATGTATGCCACATGCATGAACTTTCTCTCTCTCTTTAAAACTCGTTATAGCAGTGCCATACCATGGATCACATTTTATATAACTGGTTTTCTATTTTTTTTTTTTGTTTTTTTTTTTTTTTATGTTAGTGGAATGAATATTTTCATGTAAAACGTTTACCACCTAAAACCAATCGCAAAAATTATCACACAAGTAGACAACTTTGTTAGTGTTTGAATAAACATAATTAATTATGTACAAAAGTCACTGATGTTGGGTCACCCGTACCTCCAGCACTCTCAACACAATCCATCGATGGTGGATCTTATCTGGCTTTCACAAATTTTAAGCAAAAAAATTGAAGGCAAAAAATCCACTATAATCATAAATTAAAGGTAAAATTGTACACTTTTCTTGAGATAAATTATGATGCATTTCTTAGTCTACATTACCTTTGGATCTTGGATAGACTATTGCTTTGGTCGCATCAATGTTGAGATAAGATTTGTGATTTTGCCATAGTCTTCATATGATCCTGCCTTCTTTCGTTCTACATTGATATACAATGCTGATCTCAGCCTTGTGGATAAGAACGGAACTCCCTAATGAATGGTAAAATTTTTAACTAACTTCAAACAATGTTCATGTAAGCAAAAAAAATCAAAACAAAGGACAATAAAACGTAAAATGAAGTAGAATAAACCAAAACAGAGAAGATGAATAGCTCAAAGAAAGTGTTAGCTGGGCAACAACTCAAAGAAAATGCTTATAAAAGTCAACCAAATATGAAATCTCTGAACTACACTAAGCGGAGACAAAATAATACTAAAAAAAAAATTAAGAATAGAGTACCGTTTCAGGCATGATTATCATTTTGCCTTGAATCGAGAAAACGGGGGCTATATATGAAGCCGATATATGCCCTTTTGTTGGCAAACTCCCACAACGGATAGTCCCTTCCGATCTTCATCCTAAGCAAGAACTTGAAGTATCCAGATTCACCATCACACACGTATGCTACAATGGAGCAGTAGCCACTGTTCAGCCGTGGAGGTGAGGAGGAGGAAGTGAATAATGTATAGGTGGAGAGGGAGAGAGGCTAGACTGTGGGTTTGTGGTGATGATGTACAGAGTTAGAGAGAGATCGATACGTAGCTGTGGTGGTTGATGCCACTGGAGGAGGATGTTTAGTGAAGGAAAGTGGTTGGATATGATGAAAGTAAAACAAAAGAAGCTAGAAGAAAGAAAGAGAGGGAAAAGAAACTATTGAGTTGTTCGTGGTTGAGCATGGGCAATTGTAGAGGTAGAGAGAGACAGAAGAAAGGAAGAATGAAAGAAAAGAAAGAGAGAAAGAAGAAGAATGAAAGAAAGAGAAGAGAGAGAGAGAGAGAGAAAGAGAGAGCCCCGGGTTCAGCCATGGCTGTGTAGGAGAGCGTCCCGGGGTTTCAAATGGTGCTCTGTTCTATGCTTTGGGTATACATATATATTTGCATCGTACAGAGAGAGAGATGAGCACTTAATGGGACTGCACCACCCTTACCCCTTCTACCGTTGAGCTTTCAAATTTCAAAAAAAAAAAAAATGTCTTGTGCACATTCAATATTTTGAACAGGAGAACTTATTTATTTTGGGCTTTGTGTCTTGTGACATGTTTCGCCGGGAAAGTAAAGCCGAGGAAAGTGATCTCTGCCGTTAGAGTGTGAACAAATTTATTCTAAGCTCTTAGATCAAACTATATCTCAAATACATTTTGAAAAACACTGCTCTGTTTTATTAGATAGATACTTCTATGATACTGATCATGAAACTGAAAATAGGATGAAGTGTTCGGAGAAATTGAGAGCTTCCATCGTTGACAAGCTTATTGAAATCGTAAATTTGAATCCGTATTCTACCTTTTTTAGAAGCCTCACAAACATAGCTGATTTAGATACTCATCATATCATCATTAGATGTGATCCTGGGTTAGATCAGAAAGTGTATAACTATCCTTTAGCCTCTCAAGTTGCAGCCATTTGGAGTGAAACTGATAGTTTGGCTAAACAAGGAGAAAGAGATATTATTATTCAGCAAATATCAGGCCAAAGTGAAAGAGTACGTTATTATTTTGGCTGCTATGATCCTTTACAGTATCAGTTACTATTTCCTTTTGGTGAGACTGGATGGCATCAGGGAATAAAAAAAAATGACAAGAGAAAAAGAGAAAATAGTTGTGCTGGACAATTCCTCGTATCTCCTAACGAATTACCTTCATCTTCAAATCTTCTTGCAAGAGAAAAAAACAGGTACCAAATAAACATGTTTACTTTGATGAGTACTAAACTTTTTTAACCCCCTCACAAAAAAAAAAAAATTGCTTATAGTGCTCAAATAGAAAACAAACAAAAGGACTTTGGTTTCTTGTTGTGATTACTACTGCTATAAGCTCCAAATGAGGCCTAACGATAGATCAATTTGCTATGCTCTGGACGTTTACTTCAACAATTTTGTGTTGATATGTATGTGAAAATTGAAAAATCTAGGCTTCAATTTTTCTTAAACAACCAAAGTCAAATTAGAGCAGATTTGTATCAAGGAATCATTGACAGTGTCTCCGTAAGTGAAGATAGAGGTTCAAAAGTTGGTCATAGGATCATACTTCCACTGTCATTCATAGGTAGTCCAAGAGATCTTCGTCACCGTTATGTTGATGCAATGGCATTGGTGCAAAAATTTAGAAAACCAGATATTTTGCTCACTATGACATGTAACCCATAGTGGCATGAAATTAAGGCGGAACTAGGCCCAAATGAATCAGCTCAAAATAGGCCAGATTTAATTGCTCAGGTTTTCAGAGGAAAAATGGAACAACTTCTCACTAACATCACAAAAAGACAAATATTTGGCAAGGTTGCAACCTATGTGTATGTCATAGAATACCAAAAACGAGACCTTCCACATATGCACTTGTTGGTTATCTTACAAAGTGAATATAAGCTTCTATCTCCAGAAAGGTATGATTTTTTCGTTTCTGTTGAACTTTCAAATCAAAAAGAAAATTCACATTTATTCTCAATGGTTGTAAAATACATAATGCATGGACCTTGTGGTGAATTGAATCCAAACAATGTTTGCATGAAAAAAGCCTAATGTAAAAATTATTATCCAAAAAATTTCGAACCAATAACAAGGTCGTCTAAAAATTCATGTCCTATATATAGATGGCAAGATAATGATCAGCAAGTCAAGGTTCGAGGTCAAATGCTTGATAATCGTTGGGTTGTTCCTTATAATCCATATTTGCTTGCAAAATATAATTGTCACATAAATGTTGAGATTTGTTCGACAATAAAGGTTGTGAAGTACTTGTACAAATATATTTATAAAGGTCATGACAAAATTCAATTTCATCTTACTCAGGATGATCAAAACACTGACATAGATGAAATTCAATAATTTCAATCAACGAGATGGATTTCTGCCCAAGAAGCAATGTGGAGAATTTATGCATTTTCTTTAAATGACATATATCCTTCAGTGATTCATCTGCAAATTCATCTCGAAAATCACCAATTCATTACCTTTAAAAAGAATGATAATTTGAACTCCATATTAAAGAATGACACATTTTCAAAAACAATTCTAACGGAGTTCTTCTCAATGAATGCAACAAATGATAAAGCTAAGATTGAATCATATTTATATAGAGAATTTTCATAACATTTTATTTGGTCTCAACAATACAGAATGTGGACAGAGAGAGAAACAAGAACAGTCATTGGTCGAATTGTCACTGCACATCCAACTTAAAGAGAAAGATACTATTTGAGTTTACTTATGAAAAATGTTAAGAGGACCAACATCATTTCAAAATCTAAGGACTATGAATGGGATAAGAGCAAAGACATTCCGTGAAGCTGCACTTCTTTATGGTCTTTAGAATCTGATAATAATCTTGAACAATGTCTAGAAGAAGTCATATCTTACCAAATGCCTTATTCATTGAGGCAATTATTTGCAACCATTCTTATTCATTGAACACCAAATAATCCTAAACAATTATGGGAAAAATTTCAAAGCTTCATGTCAGAAGATTATATAAGAACAACACATCTTTCAGAACTAGAACTTCAAAGAAAAGTTTTACAAAGCATAAATTCAATTCTTCAGTCAATGGGAAAAGATTTAAGAGATTTCAATATTTGCTCCAGTGATTTGATTTCATGTGGCAATGATAGTATGTGCAGAGAAATAGAAGAAAAAATGAATATTGTTGTTTTTGAGACTGATTACCAATCAATTGCACTTCTATCCTCAGAACAACATCAAGCATTCATCACAATTACTGAGAGAGTATTTTCAGGAAATCAGGGATGTTTTTTTCATAAATGGTCCAGGAGGTACAGGAAAAACTTTTCTATACAAAGCACTCTTAGCTGTTGTTAGATCAAAACATTACATTGCTCTAGCAACTGCATCATCTAGAGTTGTAGCTTCTCTGTTGCCAAGCGGTCGCACAGCTCACTCATGTTTCAAAATAGCTATAGAGATGTAGATGCATAGAAATCTTGCAACATAGGTAAACAAAGTGGCCTCGCCAAACTTTTAAGAATGGCAAAACTAATAATTTGGGATGAAGCATCAATGGCTAGGCGGCAAAATATTGAGGCATTAAATGATATGTTGAAGGATGTTAATGATTCTGAGTTGTTATTTTGAGGTAAAGTAGTTGTGTTTGGTGGCGATTTTCGGCAAATCCCACCTGTCATTACTAAGGGCACAAAGTATGAATCTATTGACGATAGCATCGTAAATTCTAAAATTTGGAAATCACTTGAGAAAATTAAATTGACTAAGAATATGCATGCAATGCATGGTCCTTCTTTTAGCAATTACTTACTGCGAATTAGAAATGGAACTGAGCCAACAGATATTACCAATAGGGTACAACTTCCAAGCTCTATTATTATTCCCTGCACAGATGAAATAGATCAAAAAGCTTCTATTCAAAAACTGATTAATTTAGTCTTTCTAGATATTGAAAAATACTCGACTGACTCAATTTCAATGATCAATTCTATTATGCGGACTCCCATGAATGATTGTGTTCATGACATAAATAATTAATTGATCGAAAAATTCACTAGAAAAACAACAGAATACACAAGCATTGATAAAACAGTTGATCCAAATGATCAAGGCCAGTATGAAGACTACTTAAATTCTCTCTATCCAAATGGCCTTCCACCTCACAAATTAACATTAAAAGAGAATTGTCCCATTATTCTTTTAAGAAACATCGATCCTTCGCAAAGCCTTTGCAATGGAACACGACTCATTTGTCGAGATTGGAAGGACCATATTGTTTGCGCAGAAATTGCAGTTGGTGATCACAAAGGACATATGGTTTTCTTACCTGGAATCCCATTACAGCCGTCTGATCAAGAAAAATATCCTGTGCAATTTACTAGAACTCAATTCCCTATAAAATTGTGTTTTGCCATGACAATCAACAAGACGCAAGGCCAAACTTTGGAAAAAGTAGGCATATATTTGCGAGAACCAGTGTTATTACATGGACAATTATATGTTACTCTGTCACGTGCAACAACTGCTGCTGCTGTTAAAGTTCTTATTGAACCAACACATGAAGATGACATAAATATCAATTGTACCAGAAATGTTGTCTACCAAGAATTGCTAACACTTGCAGGATGTTGCTAATTCTTCATTTATCCACTTTTGTAAGATTACCAAATAAATGTTTGCATTTTTTAACACATTGACACACAAAACCCTATTTTAAATTTTGATCATTCATGCTTTCTTCAAAGAATTATTTTTAACCTTCTTTTGCAGGATAGATAGAAGTTAGTATTTGAATATGAAGATCTCTACTATGAATGCTCCTGCTGGTTTCTCTTTGAATTGTAGTCAGTTTTTTGAGACAAATTTCTTCTTACGACTAATGAGAAGTGCTTATGGGTTAATCTCATTTTTTTCATTTTTTATTTTTTTACAATTCATTAAAGTTTTAGCATTTTGGATTTCAGATGCTTTATGCATATGCACTTATGGTTTTCTCATGCAAATCAACTATGAAACTTGAGTGTTGTAAAGTTATTAAATAAATATGAAACTTACTGAAAACCAATATGTATTCACTCAGCTGCAGATTGCTAACAACTATATGGTTCAAAGAAGAAGTCATGTTTGGAAATTTTGCTTCTATTGTCATTCAAGCACTGTCAGGTAAGCTACTTTGTCTTTGAACAACTTCGTTTTCCATACTCAATGATGCTCCAAATTTATTTTCCTCATTTTAATTTCAGACATTGATGCAGATTCTCAGTTTACAATCAGATGTTACAAATTAAGTTCCTCGTTATGTGCCTTTTGATTTGAATTTATTTTATTTTTGTAGATTGATTCGACAATGTTTGGGCTGAACTTTTGTGCCCAGTATTGCTAATTTATTGTTTATTTGTTCTCTAGATATGGTAATAAGTTGTTTGAAATTTCCCTTTGTGATATATTTTCTATTGCAGAGGACCACTTGGGATACTATTTCTTTTTACGGTAATACTTAATTCTTTTTAGATTTTTGTTCGTGCCTTTTCCTTTTATCTCTTAGCTGAATCCATCTCTAACTTTTATCATATCGGTTTGCAGCTAAATGCATTCCTTTTTTTCCATCAATGATGTGAAAGTTGGTAATACAGCTAATCAAAGGGTATCTATTGTCATTCAAACATTATCAAGTAAGCTACTTTATCTCTGAACAACTTCATTTTTCATAGTCAATGATGCTCCAAATTTATTTTCCTCACTTTAATTTCAGACATTGATTCAGATTTTTAGTTTATCATCAGATGTTACAAATTAAGTTCGTCATTATATGCCTTTGATTTGAATTTATTTAATTTTTGCAAATTAATTCAGCAACGATGGTATTGTCTCAAAACTTTGTCATTGTCCTTAAGTTCATGTTGTTTACATGTTCATACATATTTGATTTAACTATTTTTATATGTTTCACCAGTTAGAATTGTGTCAGAAAAATTCTTGAGAACAAAAATGGAAAATCTATGTTAAGGATAATCTCCACCTATTTTTGTGGTTAATTATTAGCTTTTAGATTCGTATGGAGTATTATCTATTTAAAACTGTGCTATTTGTTTATGTGTTCCTTGTTGCCTGTTTGGCATTATGAATACATTATATGCATGTCGCATTTTACATTACTGAATTAACATTCCCAGGTCAAATGAATTGTACTTATAAACTCTAGAATTATATTGTTCATAATTTTAATCCAACCCTTTTAGGAAATAATTAGGGGATATCTTTTCTCTTTCATCACCAAGATCAATGTGGTCTCCGTATTACAGGCTATTTTACATCAGTTCGCCATCGTCCAAGTTTTAAGTAGGTATCTTTTAAACTGCACTATTTTTAGTTATCTTTAAAAAATTTCATAGTTATTTATTCTTCTTGATGCTTTTCTATGACAGTGTTATCCTTTGAACTTTGTCCTTGCTTGCTCATTCCTTATCCATCTTAATTGCTAATCTTATTGTATATAGCATAATTCTGACATCCATATTTTTCTAATCTGCATAAATTTTCCCATTTCCATTACTATATACAAGGAAGAAGAAACCTATTGTAACATGAAAAACCAAATAGCCAAAACTGAAGTGCATTTACTTATTAACCTTACATCTTTTAGATTTATGTCAATCATTTGTTTTTCCTTTCTTAAAAATGTAACAACTACATTCTCAAGAACAACTGCAAATTTAAGCTCCAACTGTCACATTGTGACATCAAACAAGAATGTCAAACGAATGCATTAATTGCTTTTTGCCTAATACTACCTCCAATTCCTGGATATATGGATTAACTTCATGCAGCTTCTATGGTGTCACCAAAATTGCAACATTGCCAGTTAAGGAAATTGTCAATGAATATAGTGACACCTACATGCAATAAGATGCTCAATATTCTTTACCCACTTCATCTCACTATGATAAGAGAAAATTAATAGGGCAATGGTTTGCTTTCATACCATATTATAAAATGATCTTATACAAATATTGGCAAAAAAGGAATACTATTACTATTTATAATTGTACTCTGCTTCGTGTGATTTAGGTGATATATGTATTCTTGTTGCCTAATGAAGATAAGATTAAACGCTTCTTATTTATTTGAGTTATTATGTATCTTATCTCAGATTGACCAGAATTCAATAGCCGTGCTGTTGGAGGCTCAACTATGTATTCCCTTAATCTTCTTTATCAGATTGAACATCGGCCAAGAACATCTCTTCCAGAAAATCCAGACCAAAGAATATTGTAATCTTTTTAACTTCATCATGTTACTATGAACTGCTTATGTTTTACAGATACTTAGAAGTTATATAGATTTCATGTACCCTTTCTTTTTTCTTTTTTTTTGGTACAAGTCTCTATCCTTATTTTACTGTAGTAGAAAAGTTTTCAATATCATAAACTTATGAGGTCTCCACACTACAAGTTTTGTTGCTGTTTTCAGAATAGTGGTTTCAAGAATATGTTTTTGATATTTTCGTACTTCTTCACTTCTACAAAAAATTATAATTAAAACCCAAATTAATAGTAATGGGCACTAGGTTGCGGGCTTGCACGCAGCCACCCCACTAGTTTTAAGAACACTAGTAGAGGTGCTCGTGCCTTGCACGGGCTAGTTGTCTTTAATTAGGATAATAGACAATGTTTCGGTTATTTAATTCAAAACATTCTATTACTAATTAAAATCATTGATAGCTTTCAAATTTCATATAAGCAAAGAAAAATAAGTGTATCATGTATGCTTATTATCTACGAACTTACGAAAATAAGCACATCTATTTTGAGTATGCATTTAGTTTTGACATATAAATACTTAACCCTACCAGCCATCACATACTAATTCATCAAACTTGCAACCAAATACTATTGCAGACAACATATGGGCACTTATAAATCATGAACTGGCAGGCTTGCAGTGAAGTTGGATAACTTCCAGTTGGCTCACCAACCTCTATAATAACCTGCTTTCGATTCTCTTCAATATTGAAAATTATGAAGCTTCTATCTTCAATTAACTTTAGCTTGCAGTCAATAAGCACAACCATTCCTGATGCTGTATTTTCACAACTACAGAGTTTTCATTAGATCAGGTGTATTGCAATGGACCATTGCGTAAACACAACTCAGTAAGTTAACTCTTATTTTTGAAAATCAACAAAATAACACTTAATCAAAAACAAATACATAACCAGGTAAATCTATGTAGGACACTTGGTCAATATACATTATTGACAAAAAAATAAGCACCTTGTTCGTGTTTGTTAATTAAATGAAACAACTGTGGACGCATCTAAGAAATAAAACTATCACAGAAAGATTAAATGTAATAAATAGTTAAGATTGTCAGATTATATAAAACTAAAAAGACTGGCTTTTAGAAAATTCTTGCCCTTTATCACCAAAGACATGTTAGGAGCATAAAAAAAAATGGAAGTTCAATAAACAATTCCCAAACGCATAAAGCATACACCCAAGTAAATTGCCTTACAACATCTGAAGTCTCTTGGAACTACTTCATACCTACTACTCGTGGTATTTCGAGTGTCTTCCAGAACATGTTCAGCAAGTAGATTAAGCATTAGTAACCTACCAATTAATGAAAACAAGCAATGTTACAAGATGGAGAACATTGTAACTATATGTTCTTTTCTTCTACACAACATATAAGTTAAGTTACATGTCTACTTGAAAATCATGTACACGAAGAACCTTAAGAGTATAAGGATTGTATATTGATTGAAAATCATGTACATAAAGAACTTACTGGCTCGCCTCCAGCATCTCAAATTATACGCATTGTGGAGAACCTTAGAGTCTATGGATACTACCATGGAACAACCAAATTTATCTCCAAGACAAAAGTGCATAGTTTAGTGACTCTGAGCACTATCACCATTTTAAATGTAGGAACAGCCGACAAGAAGCACAAAAATCGTCAAAGTTTGTTCAAAGATTGGCTTAGGAGGCATATACAGATTAGAGCCTAGTGTGAAGGACTGAAGTTTTGTTCAAGCAGACACCGATCCTACTACAATAACAGGTGATAAAGATAGTAGTGATTAATTTAGGTCTTGAGAAATGTATTTATAATTGGAGTAGAATATGATAAAGCCTTGGAAAAAGAGAGATTAAAACAAAAACTACCAAAATATAACTATAACAATTTTTGGTCGTTGGTTCAAACAAAACATCCAACCAAACAAGAGGAAATATCAAATCAAGGTAGGAAACATTTCAAAAATCTATTACAAATATAATCTCAGTCATGTAAGACATTGATGTGTGTAATAAATTGACTGTCATACTCGATCCAAACAAAATGCTTAGATGAAACTGTCTAAAAGTATGAACAAACACTAAACTTCATATATTATGATCACAAACATAATTTAGACCACAAAAGGGTAAGAGTCAAATGGGCTTCATGCAAAGTAAAAACAAGAAATAAAAAAATAATCCATCCATTCACATAATCTCGTCATCATAGTCACGCCTTCCTTTTGGCTAATGCCTCAAAATGCAGTTCAGCAAGGTCATCTCATCATAAACCCACATTGACAATTCCATGAACATGTAGTGATAGACAAGGCTAATTAAGTATTAAGTAAAGGCATGGAATCAAATGCTTAAAAAATTAAAATTATGTATACTCTGAGATTGCATACCAATAGAATGTAACACAAGGGCACTTGATTATATGCTGCAAGTGGTCCAACCTTGAGATTTTAGAAGGAAAAAGAAGAAGAATCATAGTTAGAGACACAAAATAGATGCTTTAAGAAAGAAAATAATAATACAAAAATCCATTTTTATCACCATAGCATAGTGATATACAGACATACACACCCAAGAATAAATAAATAGAAATAAAACAGCAAACAAACAAATAAAAGATCAAATTTCATTAGCAATACTCCAGCTTAAAGGTAAAAGACATATTATTGTTTTTTATTTTTTATTTATTTTTGGGTAAGTAGGTGAAAAAAAGTTTATTCCTACTACCGTGGTGTAGCCCCCTTTAAAACCTTATCAAACAAAGTTAAAAAAATTAATTATCAACTCTATAGGAAATTTATTTAACTGTTAATGTCTTAGTATGCATCATTTTTACACCAACAAAAAGAACACCAAGGATTCATCAGATTAAAGCCTGCTAGCGGCAAAATCTAATGTATTAAAGCCTGCTTATGGTTGTCCAGTGTCCACACGAGCATAGATCTTGAAGTTTAGTAAAATTGTTAAATTTAGTCCCATAATAAGAGTCTAGACCTGGTTCCTACCAACTATCCATCATAAAACTTTTTGGGAAATACCAAACAAAAGTAAAAATGATCAACTGCAGCCCAGAGTTCCTTAAAAGTATACCTTTGCATCTCCTTCAATATCTTCCTTCTTAATGCAATGGGATCATCGCAAGTGGGAGACATAAAAATTTAGATTAAATGAAGAAAGCCAACTATTATGTCTTGAGTACCTACATGCTGTAATAAAATGGGTGAAAAATAGATAAATTGTTTATATACCAAGAGCTTGCAATTTTCTAAAGAAAATTTTTCTTGGAAAACATTAAGTCAGACAAGAAAAGCCTGTTTAGCTAGGACACCAAAACAGAGATCATGCATCTAAATCTTTACCTATCAAAATTACAATATCACCTAATTATTATGATACAATAGCTAGCTCACTCCTTCAATCTCGAGCAAGCTAAAATGCAAAAAGGCAAATATATATCTATGCATGTACATACATATGAACTCATATCTATAAATATGTATGTATGCCTATAGACTGAAATGGAAAAGGAAAAAATTTTATTTACAGGAAACCCACTTAAACAATAGCCCACCAGTAAAAATAGAAGTTGCATTCCTATATCTTGTATATCTATAAGAGGGGTAGAGAGGACCTGAGGTGTATTGAGCTCAAGAGAAGGGCTCGGAACTTATGTAGCTATCAAATGACCTTTATAATCATGGAGCGATTGACCCTTTAGAACAAGAAATGCCGCTAAAAATTGCAGGATGAAACAAAGATTTCAAATTATGCCACAAACGATTATAGTACATTACTCCCACAGAAAAGGACTCCAATAAAAATAACAAAAGGTTAAGATTATGATCTTGAAAAGAAGAATCTTGCTCTAACATGTTTGTTATCCCACCCAAATGTATTACAAGTTTGGTTAGCTCCAACAGTTTGCCCATTCACTTGAATGTAGTGAAAATAAGTTGGGTTAGGTTCTTGGGGGCTTTATGAAATCAGATAGCACCCCAAAATAGTTCATCCTCCAAAAATGGGCAAACCAAATGAAGATCAACTCTAGAGGCATTCATTTGAAAAAATGAAAAAGTTTTCAAAAACACAAGATTTTACCTGACAACCATATTATTCCCAAGGGAACACATTTTTCAAATCAATGTTGGAGGCACCTCCGTATTTATCAGCAAACTCAAAGACCTAAACCAACAAGCTCACAAAACATCAAATTTTTGTTGATATAACTAAATACTCTTTATATGTTGTAATTATTGTTATTAATTATACATTCACTTGCGTCATAACAAGAAGTTTGGCATAAGTGGGTTAGTTATCCTCAACAACAAAAAGCAGCAGCAATTTCAACTACATCATCAGAGAAGAGATCTTGAACAAATAATAGAATGAAAGACGAAAAACGTGAAGTATCTCACAGAAAAACAAAGTCTTCAACAAAAAATCCAACCTCCAATGAAGGAAAAAAGAAGATAAAAACAGATAAAACTTAAGAACAGAAAAGAAAAAATATAAAAAAAAAACCAAACAAAATAATAAAAAAATTTGAAACCCTACAAGAAATGCAATGAAACATAAATAAATAAAATAAAATAAAAAAAAGAACCACGAATGTAAACAAAATTGAAACAAAAATCAAACATCAAGGAAGAAAAACATAGGAATAACCTCAAGAACAAAACAAAAAAAAAAAACATTGCAGCCACCACAGGACACCCAAACAAAATCCTCAAATCGTTCAAAAAAAAAAAAAAATGAATATCTAACCAAAATAAAACTTCCATGAAGCAAAAAATCCAAAAAAACACAAAGATGACCTCAAGAACATAACAAAAGTAACTGAAAACTAAACAAAATTCTCAAATCCATAAACAAAAATAAACATCCATGAAGAAAATACACAAGAAAAACACAAAGATGACTTCAAAAAAGAAGTAAATAAATAAACCAAAGAGAGTAGCAGTCACAAAAAAAAAAAATCCAAGAAAACTCTCAAATCAGCCATACAAACAAAATTCCGAGCAAAAAAAAAAAATGCAAACCCTACCCAAAATCCACGAAAGGCAAAGAAGAGACGCAAATCTGAAAAGGGAAGGAGGTTAAGAGTATTGTGAGGTCGCCGAAAAAAGAGAGAGCTAAATGGTGGGTAACCCCAATGCATGGCAAGGGCAGTGAATTGATTTCAACAGTCACGTCGTCTCAGAGCCTTTCAATTTCTCCTCCACAAAACGATAGAATAGAAAAATACTTGGCTAGAGAAGAGGCAGCAACGAGTTGAAAATAACGACATATATGAGAGCAAAATAGTTTGAACACTGTGCAAAGCACATGGAGCTAGCTAAGCAATGAAAATTTTAAAAAATTCAAGAATAAAATCGTCAAAAGAATGACAAAAGACAGGAACAAAATCATCCGAAAGCGATCAAAAAGCTAGTCGAAAGTGGAAGAGCTATTCTCTCTTTTTATATGTTGTATGAACCCACGAGTGGCTAGCTTGTCGGAGAAGAAAGTATACACAAGTGCTTCAGAAGGAAGGAAGGATGGGGAAAAACTAACATGTTGTCACTCATTCGATCGGCTAAAACTAGTGACTTGTTCGAGTCTCTCGGACGCCCAGCATTCGTAGGACCCGCTCGAAAACGTGCATGCCCCATAGTTTCCTAAGAAAATTGATTAGGTGATTTTGAGCCATATGCATTTGACATCTATGAACTATTTTCCAAAATTATCACATTTATATGTAATCAACTAAGCCGGTCGAAGCCCAGACTTGTCACATTTGTAATGCTTACAAACTAGCCACGTTTGAGAAATTTTAGTTTTAAGCTGGACAACAAAATTGGCTTACATTAAGGCACCGCAAACAAAATCTATCCAAATCTAACGACTCCCCATTTTAGTGTACCCATCAAGTCTAAGAAGGCGAAAATATAATAAAAACATACCTAAGGAAAAAAAATGTTACTTTTTCACGGCAATTTTTTCCTTGCGCAGATGGTTGCCTGGGGAAGAAAAGTTAATTAAAAGGAATCATGAGATTGAAGAATCCCAAATACCTTGATGTGCCACGTGCCCTCTTCTGACGCCCTAGCATCATTATCTGAATGTCTGAGTGACACGTGCAAGTAGAACCCAAGCCCACCTCAACGGGTCTTAAGCACTGAAACCTGAATATTTCCAAAATATGATTTGGCCCTTTGTCCGCGGCGATCTCAACGGTTACTTCCTCGAAAACTCCGCGTAGAATGGCCGAACCACGACCGACTCAGTCCTTTCACGACGGCAACAAAGTCCCTCAGATCCCCATAGAGATCGTGAGCGACGATGAGATGGCTCTCATCGAAGCTGCCTTTGCCGCCACTTGCTCTTCTCTCTCTTCTTCCTCAGCAATTTCTGCGTTCTCCTCCTCGCCTTCTCTCTTCTCTTCCATCTCTCCGACTCAGTTTCATCGCAATGCGAGGTCGATTCAGTCCATTACTATGCTCTCCAAGCGGCGGTTGTCGACGGAGACCGGTTCGCTGGGTGACATAGAGGACGCGGGTGGGGGTTTTAGGAGTACCCAGAAGAGGAACAGAGTGACCGAGTCGTTTTTGCATCGGTTTCGGAGGAAGAGAGGATTGTCTGTCACCGATCTTACTGCCACGGTAATGGGTTTTTTGTTAGTTGCTTTTCTTTTGTTTCTGGATTTCCAGGAGTGGGTTCGTCTGTTTTTTTTTTTTTTTTTGCTGGAATTGGTGTTTTATTGTTGTTTCGAAATTCGAATTTTTGGTGTTATCTCAGTTCTTGAGAATTTTGGTATATGCTGGCTCAGAAGTTGATTCTGGTGTAGTATTGTCATAAATCCCCAGCATTTTCTTGGGATTTTTGGTATCTGTTGGCTAAGATAATTTGATTCTGGTGTAGAATTCCCACAAATGCCCTGCATTTCAATAAATGCTTGACTCAATATTATAGTAATTAGCACTGTCAACTTTTTGTTCTTCAAAATTCAAGTCATTCAAGCTCGTTATTACATGTATCATGCTTTCATGTTATCCATTTGATCTCAAGAATTAATTGATCAACCCTTCAACTACAAGGAACTTCTTCTCCCAATATGTATTTAGATGACGAGATCCTCCTACCCATTCACACAACCTGTTGCAAACCCTCTTATGGTGTTGGCACCCATTTTCCAGATGAAGCTGACCTAATTATTATAAATTGTTAGGAACACCCATCCTTCTATAGCAAGGCTACACCCACTAACAATTATAAGCACCCAACTCAATCGACGTTTTACATACTGACTTTAGTCTTTTGGAGTTGAGAACTGTAGGTTGTTACCCAGTGATGGTCCCCGATAATGAAGATTGCTGGGTGGGGTAGAATGGATACAGACCTAGCTTTTGGCATAATATACACAGAGTGGTTGCTCTCAAACTCGATTCGGTGTTCTTATGTTTGGAGTCCTGGACTAAAGTCAACTGAACTCGAGGACTAGGAGAGGGGTTAACACAGTGGTAGTGGCACCCCCACCCATGGTTGATGTCATGGGTTCAACTTACCTCCCCATCCCTTAGGGCTTTGGCCCTCCAATCTACCAACAAAAACAAAAAAATAGTCAACCGAACTCTCTAGCCAGCCAAAAAATTTATCTTACTAGCCAACAAATCTCCCGTGCTCTATTACTGCGTTCAGGTTCTTTGGGACGAAAATATGAATTAACATGTTTTAGCCGTTTTGTCCACTCAAGTTAGTTATCAGGTGTCACCTCATAATTTCCTGTTAGCATACTTCCTTGCATTAATTCGTAGTCCTATAAAGTATCCTTGACTCGCAAAAAACTGGTAATCATTCTATCATCATGATTTCATCTTTACATGTTTTGTTCTTTGTTTTGAACTCGGTCTTAGCATGGAAATATTATTTTACCTCTTGAACTTTTCTTGCGGGGAAATTGGTTAGATTTGTCTCACCTGCACTCTCATGTCATGTTAACATTAGGAATGGTGTGAAAAACAAATGGAATTCTTTCTACTATTTGGCAAACCAGAAGCTTCTAAAGCTATGAAAGCAGGTATTGCTCGTCATGCAGTACTTGAGGAAGAGGTATATTTTTTATTTCTAATCTACATGTCATTTAAATTGTTTGATTTGCTCAGCTCTGACCCAATTATTGGAATTCAGTTATGTGGGTGTACTTTCTGATGACTATGACTGTCAGAATTTTTACCCGTGGTTCTTTTGCCACTTTATATTAGAAACCTATGAACGATCTATCATCTTTGCAAAAAAAAAAATTTGAACTACATTTAGTTTAGCTGTTTGCTACATCAAGTGCATATTTCATTAGAGCCTTGTGATTTATGCAAAATAATTTTCTTGCAGAAGAAGTCAGTTTCCAAGATGGTATTCCAAATAGGATAGTACCTAGATCTAGAGTCTGTGCAACATAACCTTTTTGAGTTATTAAAATTGTAGTAAGTTTGGCTTGTATACCTGTTGCTTGCATGAAATAGGTATAGAGATACTTGAGAATTTCTAGAGAAGGCATTTTGATTTGGCAATTTGCATTGGGTGGTTTTGATTTGCGCTCATAAGTCAGGTCTGATGATGGAGTTACTTTCTAGATTGAGGATTTGGATCTTAGTGAAAACCACTGTTGGGTTTATGCACCGAATACATGATTTGAAATGACAAGTGAGAGGTGTCACTTTGATAACCACATAATTTTGGCGTCCCAAAGCATCATAAGACTCTTCATCCAAATAAAAGTGGTAATATTATAATGTGATATTTACTGCCTGCTTTCTCCATTGGTGGTACTAGATCACATGACTTCCTTTGATCTTTAGCATGCTGCACAAGTATTTACACCTCAATTTGTTAACCTCCCACAAACAGAAAAAGAATAATTTGTTAACCTTCCAAAGTTGTTTCCTCATCTCTTTACTTGGACTATAAGCTCCAATAGTTCATTTTTAATTTTGCATTTATATAATCATTCATTGCTAAGTTTGCATTTATGAGATCATTCTTCTATAAATGTGATTCCAGTGCATTTTGGGGCGTTCCCCAAAAGTACTATGCAGTCTGTTTTCAGCTTTAATGTCCTTTGTGATGATGTTTGACCCTGGCTTTTTATGTGGGCAGGTTGTGAAAAGAGTAAAAGTTCGTATCAGAACAGTCGAAGATGCATGGGCTTTAAAATTTTTCAATTTCATTATGGGTGTAAATCAACTATTGTTTGATGGCTTGACACGCGAGTTGCCTTTGTAAGTTGGCTTGTTATCTGATTGTTGTAATTAGTTTCTCAATAGTTGATGATTTTGCATTGATACATGATTGAACATGTAATTTTGCAGGCCTTGAAATGGCATTAGTTATGTTGGAATTTTGAGCAGTAAATTACTTTGTTCATAACGGCTGATGCACAAAATAGAAAATTGCCCTTACTAGTGGAGTAGTGGTGGCCCGATGAATCCGCGTGCTAGAGGAGACTGGGTCCGGCCTGATATATATTGAAAAATGAATTGAATGTGGGTGGTTATTTCTGACCAAAGGACCTGGGTTGACCCTCATTATGGAGCATGACAATTTTGAGATACTCTTATCAATGAATAGGAACAACACCTAGGGTACATGAACCCCACCTTAGGTGATGAGTGGTGCCCTTCCCCTCCACCTCCAACCCCCCCCCCCCCCCCCCCCCCCCCCCCCCCCCCCCCCCCCCACCCCCCCCCCCCCCCCCCCCAAAAAAAAAAAAAAAAAAAAAAAAACCCAAAACAATACGTAATAGATAGTTCCGTCTAGGGAGCCTAATTTGCAGAACAGTTATTCTCATTTGCTCTTTCAGATCAGTTCCTATTACAATATTCTTCAGGTGTGGTAAAAAATAAGACAAAATAATCTATAAACAAAGCCTCTTGGCTCTTTCTTTCTACAAAGTTGTTGGTATTGTGGTTGGAAACATACCATGCTTTTCTTGTGTCTAATTTTTATCTTTCTAGAAATTGATGAAAGAGGATTTAAATGTAGGTTTCTGGGTTAATCCTTTTATTCTTTTTTATACCCATTCTATTTTGATCAGTGTGTGTGTATGTGTGCACATGCATGTGTTTGATGATATATACTGATTTATCAGGGTCCTTTGATCCTATAATATTTTCTGATCATTTTTTTGGCCTTGGTTGGACTAACTTGTTAAAACATCAGAGTAGGTTTTGTGCATGGTGTATGGATGGTGGGAGTGGTTGATGAAATCCGGATGCCTGTAATTGAGACTGAAAGGAATCCAACGCTAGTAGACACAAAAACTCGTGCACAAGCAACCCTGCCTTCTGAACCTCAACGGAGAAATGGAAAGTATGCATATTCACCTAGTTTTTGTTTTGATGCTGTTGATAAGAAATTCTTTTTCGAAACATATTTTTGTCTCATGATCCTTTAGTTATATATTGTTGTTAGGAGTTACCATGAATTGAGTTGTTGTTTTGGCAGGCTGCAGTTAATGTGCTACAAGTATTTGTGGGATAATTTAGTCGCTGATAACTTCCCCTCCAGACAATTCTTTGATTTCTTTTCTTTAGATCCGCATTGCATTTTATCTGAAGACATCAGAGAGAGCACTGCTAAGTCTGGTTTTCCTGCAGAGGTAATCAATCCGTCCTCCTTATGTAACTTTTTTTATGAAATCAAAAATAAAAATAAAATGGAAACAAAAATTTTTAAAAATGAAGATAAAAAGCAAAGAACAAAAAATTGGGATATTCTAGGGCATAATAGCTGATCACCTTGTTTAAATGTACCTGAGACAACCGAGATCAGACCTTGAGTTAGTCATCTCTTTCTCCACATATGTGGTTGCTCATTTGATAGTCAGTCTCAAAAGCTCAAACTGTGGGGAGCACTTTTTGAGTAAGGGAATGGCCTAACCTGCTTGACTCTGTCATCACTACTTTGCGAACAGCATGCCAAATTTCAATTGAGAATTATGTGTAGAGTTAGCATTGCCCACAATTTAAGTTCCTCTCTAGTTTGTCCACTTCTAAGCAGCATTTCTACAGCATGTCACAGTCCTGAGGAGTGTTTCTGTAAATTCTTCAAAATCAAAGCAAATTCGTTATACAAGAAGCTTCCCTTTGTTTCATGGCATGGTGCACTGTTAATGGTTAAGCCCAACCAATAGAATGGTATGAACCGACTACTTGATATTGCCAACAACAAAGCAGAAAAAAAAAAGGAAAGATAAAAGAACAGTAAGTTGTAAAACCATCTATCAGTAAGCTGGAGCTTATTCGTTATTTTAATGGTTACTTAATTATGTGGTCCTAAGGATAAGAGTTTCTCTAGATGCTATTTAGCTTGGGCTTCTATCGTTAGTTTATAATCTTGCTTTAATAAAAAAAATGTTTGTCTCATCTTGGCTGTGTGCAGACTCTTGATGATTTAGGGAGGTATTTCAGGAATTCTTGTACGATGCTCCCACCAGCTCATGACCAGCTATTGTTGAGGTGACCACAAACACAAAAGTTGGACATAAATTCTTTAGTTACTTTTTCCCCCTCTTCTGATTTGTACATTTCAATTTTCAAGTCTTTCTTTGTGAATACATCGGCCTTAAGATATGTTTTTGGTTAAATTTTCTGCAAAGCTTCCCCACCTCGCTAGCCTCTTCTGATAAATTAATGTGCGCTTAAATGCCCAGTTGTCCTGTTTAAACCTTCAGACTGTTTTGGTTGAACCAAACTGGAAAGACTTGGGGGTTGTTCATAAATGTTGGATTTCTTCATAAACCTTTGCAAGATTAAAGGGTCTTGTAGTTATTCTATATGTATAGGAACCAGACTCCATGAATCTGGAGTTTTTTCCCCATATCCTTCATCCTTGCACTACTGATTTTTAGCAAAATACCATCTCATTTGCTTATTGCATTGTTCTTTTTTGTTTTTTTTTTTTTTGTTTGCAGATATGAATTGCAAGAAGATCACTCATTACTCAGTGAAGATCAGTTTGTATATGATCCTAATTGGCTTAAGGGCCGAATTCAAGTTAGTCTTGAGTTCTGGCAGGGAGAGCGAGAAGCCAAATACACCTCAGAGGAGGAGCGATGGAAATGCAAGTTCTGTCAGTTTGCTTCTGTGTGTCCAATCAACCAATCCAATAGTAAACCAAGCTAGAGAAAGCACTAACCAGCATTTGCCCTCCCACTAGTTCAAGTGGTTTCCCCGCAATAATGTCTTTGGCCTGAATATGTCACCTTTCTGCAAAGAAGCAACAATTTTATACTAGCTTCTTCAACAGCTGCTGATATGATCATGTATTAGTTTATGTGTAAGCCTCTCTTGCTGGCTGTGATGATTCATTGTTGTACAGGCTACAGTATTCAACAATTCATCTCAATGAGCTAGTATCATCATGTAATCATTTTATGTACAAGCCTTGCTTTGTAGGCTCTCTAGTGGTTCATTCTTGGAAAACACAATGTATTATTTGTTAGATTATATGTTTATGTTTATGACATAATCATTTGTAAGTTGGTAAGCCTCTCTCTCTCTCTCTCTCTCTCTCTCTCTCTCTTCCTATATCTGTGGACATTTTACAGTATGTTTTGGTTGCTTCTATTGTTTTCCCTTGGAATGGAAGAATAGGCCTCTCTATGCGCTCTTAGAAAGCCATGAAGTAGTTCACTGGACAAATTATGAAAGTGGGGAGATGCTTGAAAATTTCTTAGGCAAGGCTATACAATTAAAAAAATTACAAAAAATTTAACGGGTATTAATTTTTTTAGAAGAATATCATTTTTCAAATTTTAATATATGAAAACAAGTTTAAAGTTTTAGTGAGTGAGCAATGGGGGATAAGCAACAAGTTGTCCCAGTTGATACGGAACTCGGTTTGCTCTCTCATGGTTTCGGGTTAAATAGTGAGTTATGGCGGAGAAATGCTGGCTATCACAGCTCCACCAAATTAAAATTTTGGATAAAAGACACTTTGTACTATTGTACTTTATATTGAATCTCACTTTAGAATTTGTATTTTTAATTATAACAATTAAGTTATTACACTTCTAATTTGTTACAATGTCACCTTTCGATAAGTTTTCGTTTGTGCAATTGATGATTAAAAGTTTTGTGTCTCTCACTTGGACCTTTTTAAAGGGCTTCAAATCATCTCAAGTGAGAGAAGGTTAAAGACGTTTGGGTGCCAAAATAGTATAAGAATATATTTTTACTCTTAAAAAATAACACATGAGATGCATGTAATTTTTGGTCATCAATTGCACTAACAGAACCTTATGTGAGTGTGACATTATAACAAATTAATAGTACTAAGAGTTTAATTATTATAATTGAAAGTACAGATTCTGAAATAGAATTCACTATAAAGTGCAAAAGTGCAAAGTGTACTTCGTCCTAAAATTTTCTAAAGAATCACAAAAGGGTATTTTTGGCAGTTCAATGGTATTTTGCCAAGAACCTCACCGTAGAGAAAGAAACATTCCTTGCCTGGTCACCAGCGAACCCTCCTTTTTAACTCTGCTATAGCACCTCGAACTGGCGGTGCGAAGTGAGCAGCGGCACGATGGCGCAAAGCAGCAGCAGCAGGAAGAAGCCGAACATACTGGTGACGGGGACGCCGGGAGCTGGGAAGACGACGACGTCGTCCGCTCTGGCGGAGGCCGCCCAGCTCCGCCACGTAAACGTCGGCGACCTCGTCAGGGAGAAGAACTTGCACGATGGCTGGGACGACCAGTTTGATTGCCACATCGTCAACGAAGACCTAGTAAGACACCCTCTCCCGAACCCTAACAATAATTCACTTTGTTCATATATACACAAACAGTCCGTATATTAGGTACATCATCATTGGCACATTACCTGATTTGCGTGTATGATAGCGTCAGTGGTTTTAAAATTATTCCCTAACTGTTTGTTCTTGTATAAATTAATGATGTTTGCTCAGTGGTGATTGTTTCATTGATGATCAGAATTAGTGAATGAGAATTTATCAGTTTGATGAAGTGAATATATGTTGTAACCGCGAAATTGATGCGTGAAAGAAAATGTTTGAACACAGAAATTGGCAATGGTGAAAATCATAGTTAACTACAAAGGTTTAAGCATCAGGAGTCAAGTTCAATTTCCATTGATCTCCATATACTGGAGTTTCTAGTTGCTAATACCAATTGGAGCCAAAGTGCGAAGTATAGGCTGTGAGGATTTTACACTAACTTTCCATTATTTGGAAGTAAGATTGATGCTAGGAGTTTGAAAAAAGTTTCATGAAGTTTGAGATGGTCTATTTGAAATGGTTGAGCCAAGATTTCATCATGCACATTTTGGTTAGGCCTATACTTCTTTGGTTATGGGCAGCGGGGGAAGAATGGTTTTGCTGTGTGAATTTGGCTGTTATTTGTGTAATCCATTGATTTTGTTTTGGTTATCTTGGTTTTTTTGTGGGTCATCAAGTCTTGTTTTGTATAGATTCTCAGGCAGTTACTGATCTTTTGCCTTAGTAAATTGCTGGGCAGTTGCGCTTTCAACTTCTCACCTGTAGTTGTTTCCTCTGGAGACCTCATCCTCGGGTTGGGTCAAGCTGATATCCAGTCATCATTTATTGTCTAGTTTTGGGGGCCTTCAATAATGAAGAGTGTCTGCATCTTTTGAGGTTTTCTAATTGGGTAGCATTGAAAACACAGAATTCTGTGAACCACAATTAAGATGAAAGAAAACAATCTCCTTGTTGTGAGTGAAAATGAAGAGTTAGATATGAAGTCAAACTGAGATTTCTTTTTTCCTCTGTATTTTCTGGGTTCCCCTGCCACTTGTTCCACTGTTTTAAATACTGGGCTTTTGTTGGGTATGGGAAAGACAAGGATTAGCAACTATTGTTCTTAATTGGCTAGAAAGACTCAGTTGAGCCCCTCTGGTTTGGTTTCATGCTCCTATGCAGTTTCAGCACTTGAGCTCTTCATGTTTTTCTGGTCTTCCGTGTTTATCATTTGTTACTGTAGCTGTAAGAACATATATACACCCTGAGATAATCTGAACTGATTTATGAGTATTGATGGATGCACTCAGTGATTTGAGCCTCTGAAATATTTGAGGTTATCAGATTATTGAACTTTGTAATGCAGCCGGAGAATTTCTTGTGAGTTTTCTGTTCTTTTTGTTTGTTTTTGCTTTGGGCTTTTAGTCTTTGATAGTGGATTATCTGATTTTGAATGCAATCTCTTATTGGTTGTTCTTCTCATGACATATATGAATCCTTATAGTTTAGACATTGTTAATGGTGACATTCATTTGTATGGCTTTTGCAGGTGTGTGATGAGCTTGAGGACATGATGGAAGAAGGGGGAAACATTGTGGACTACCATGGTTGTGACTTCTTTCCTGAGCGTTGGTTTGATCGCGTGGTGGTGCTTCAGACCGAGAACTCTGTGTTGTATGATCGCTTGAGTAAGAGGTAGTAGAACTTCGTCTGTGCAACCAATCCTATGTATAATGTCTTTTTAAAAATTAGAAACTATAAATTTTTTTAAACACAATCTTCTCGTCTTTGAACTGCTCTGCAGAGGTTACACTGGTTCAAAGCTTACGAACAACATTGAATGCGAAATATTTAAAGTGTTGCTGGAGGAGGCAAAAGATAGTTATCCAGAAGAAATTGTGGTGGCTTTAAGTAGTGATACTGTAGATGACATGAACAGGAATGTAGCAACTCTAACAGATTGGGTTAGGTGTTGGTGCCCCAAATCCTAATGGTATCAACATCCGTGCCTTTTTTTGCAATGTGAAAGTAGCTCGTGAAGGCGTTTAATCCTCTCTGTATCAGGGTCCTGCGACTTGCTTGATGCATCATTTTAACGTATTTTATTTTATTTCCATGCCTATTTGGAGTGAGAGATATGATTTAGAAATGTGTTGAGTTGTTTTCACTAAACATTGTTTTGATCTAGCCTAATGAAAATGGCAAAGAAAGATGTCATTATTACTGCTAATTTACATTGTTCTGGATGAGTAAAATCCCTTTCTGCTGGCCAAACTTTAATTCCTCTTTCCCCCTCCAACCAACCCCAACCCCACCCCACCCCCCCCCCCCCCCCCCCCCCCCCAACAACAACTCATCAACACAGCATTTTCAGGTTAGAAGCCTTGGGAACTGAAGAACTCATATAATGTTTGATGATGTTACCAAAACATAAAATTTGTCTATAGAACAAAGCCTTTCTTTAATCACCCAAATACCGGTCTCTTACACTAAATAAACGAGAAGGTTGTGGGTACTTCAAAAGCTCTCATGTCATTTGTTTCTATTTCCTTTGTTTGATGATGTTTTGCTCTATGGAAATGCACTTCTTTTCCTTACCTTTATTCCTCTTTGCAAAATGATTCTTGATTTTTTTCCAATTTGTTACCTTGTTTATAAATACTAAACTTTTTTATATGATTGAATTTTGAACAACTAGAATCACTAATCACCTGTTCTAGTCCAATTTGTGTATCATACAACCTAGAACGGGTATACACATAAATGGATGTAATACTAAACAGTGAACCAAAACAAAATTTATTAAAGCAACATCCACTTTATCTTCATAGCTTCCTTAACTTAGAACCAGGACAAATTGAATTATTGCATCTCTTGATCGCAGTCAAAATTTCCGCAGACACTACTTCCAAATTTATTGTGATAAAACTAATAGCTTAACTTCTAGGCTAATTTCCGTGATGATTAACGGGTAAGTAAACCTGCGGGATTCACATCAGAAGCTGTTCAATTGTTCGGAGTCCACTGCTGAGTCACCAAGGCTGCCCTCTTCTTTCTCCTCACTAACCTCTTGTTTCTCCTCACTATCTACTTCGATGGGAGTTTGATTGACCTCAGTGGCTAGTGGCCCTTGTGGGTTTCCAAAAAGGGTAGTGAAAATCTGTTTATGGCATTCATCGCAGAAACAAAAGTAGGTGAAATGGCCATCGTAAAGGAGCTTATGCACCATGGCACCTGGTAGAACTCGCTGCACAAAATCACTCATTGAGGGTGGGACAACTTTATCATCCATACCCTGTAAAACATAGGAAAATTCACAAAAAAAAGGACAAAGGGTCAGCATATGTTGAAATCTAGATTGATAATCCTTCATAAAAACAAGTACAGCACAAATTCAAGGCATTTGTCTCTCAGGACACCATTTCTGGTATCAAACTAATTTTTCAATGGTTTAGCGTACAATCAAACAATTATTCCATCTGCAATCCATTCGAGAATACATCCTATTTTACCTTGTATTTGCTGATTATTTTCTTAGGCTCCATTTGGATCGCAGAAAGGAGAGAAAGGAATGATGTGTTAAAAGCTGTAGAAAGGAAACTGTTTCCAAGCATTTCAAATATTTTCCTTTCCGTTTCCTACTTCTTTCCAAGAGCTGAGCAAAGCATTAAAAAGTGAAAAATTATTTCATTTTATATGAAGAAAAGCAAACTGATTGCCATGACTATCCCATGTAGGTAATCTCATGTCATCACTGTAGGAGGTTCAATGCAGAACATTTAGACATGAGATGTCCTAAGCACAGTCAAACTAAAAGCGATGAAGAAAAAGATACATCAAGTAATCTTGACAGTAACTATTGCATTAAAGTTCAATCCACTCAAGCCGCAGGAACCGGAAAAGGAATATGTTCACTGACCTGCCATATATGTATTGGACCAAGAAAGCCTGTCAATTCTTCTTCTGCCTGGCTGTAGATGGACTTGAGCCAAAGGATGATGCCTTTTCCCCGGCGTTTCTTTTGTATTTTGAGGTCTGAGAGGCTGAAACCCCAATCCGAAACCTGTAGGACAGCTTCCTCCACAAATGGTTTTACATTTTGCTGTCGGACAGATTCCTCTACATCCCTCTGCCAAAACTCTTCAAATATTGGCTCTTCTATGAAAGCTCTATCCTAGACAAATCAGCATTGTCCACAATGAGAAACCATCAAACTAACAAACCTATATACGTAGAAGAAAAGCCTTCTACACAAGGACCTGGCACAATTCCCAGGCTGTGGCCACACCATTGGGATTCTTTAAGCCAAATTTTCAATCAATCGTTTGAGCAAATTTCTTCCCAATATTTTTACTGTACTACTTCCCAGTCTAAACCAATAAACAAGAAAACTAAATTCTAAGAAACTATTTGGGATCAAAGAGTGTATAGCTATGTAGTGGTTGACTGGCAAGATGACTTACCATCTTTCCCAGTGATAATGATAGCCACTTATCAATCGGACCATGGTTTCCTGACAGGAAGCTTCGGCGGTAGAAGTAAGTAAGAAATCTAGGAAACCTCCGAGCTAAAAAGTACATAAGTCTCCTTCGTGGTGTCCAATTCTCCCAGGTTCTAGATCTATCTTTCTTAGTCATGCTTGGTTCATATGGATTAAGCATTGGAGCAAGCATAACCGCACCTACATATTCAACCAAGGATAGATCAGAGATAAAGAGCACCAAGTAGAATAAAAGTATTCTTTATCCTGGGCAACACAGAAGTGCAGCTCTATGTCCTCAAGTATGTTCTTGGACATTGACTCTCAGTATTATAAAATAACATATTACTACCATTTCCAATGTAGACATATGCACATCAGATTGTTGCATGAAAATGGCTTAAAAAAATAAAAGATTATAAATATCATATACATGGTTGCACTTAATGGTCCAATTCCTTGAGGATTTGCAAGCTTCAAACTTCACTGCTGCAAACAGTACATTAAAGAAGCATGTGAGGATTGGCTGCATGAATGCCATTAGGTTTGCCTAGTGCACAAGGCTCCTGCTTTATAGCAAGGTCAGGCAGAGGTAGTGGGTAGGCTGCACGAATGCCAGTCATAGATCAAAAAGTTTGTATAAGTTCCAATTGGAGACCTATACCCTCTTCATAGCTTATTATATAAAATTTTCGAAATTTTCATTAATAGCTAATAGAGTTGGGCTATATGGCACACAGAATAAGAAACCTTTCAATCCACTTTTGTTGACCTATGTTAATTCCTAACAAAGAAAACTTACGACTTAGTGTACCTGTTTAAACAACATATTTTCAGTCTAACCTATTGGTAGAACATTGGTCTGTTTAAACAACATATTTTCAATCCTGCTCATCCTAGTGACCGTTGCAGATCAATGTTCTACATAACAAGACATGGGCATGAATTACTCACAATGAAGAGAAAATGCATATAAAAAAAGACCAATTTAACTCAATGGTGTAGAACAGCTGATCAGAACCCAGCCTTCCGAACTGGAGGCCATGGGTTCAGAACTTCTTCCCTTGGGGTCAGCATCTTATCTGGAGAAATTCACTCACTTAATTATGAGAGAGAGAGAGAGAGAGAGAGAGAGAGAGAGAGAGAGAGAGAGAGAGCAGTCCACCTGCTACTCTGTCAGGAATATATCTCAGTGCAGCCCAAGCATGCATGCTCCCTCCCGAGTATCCTAACACCCAGAACTTGTCAGTGACACCGACAGCATATGATAATTGTAACATATCCAGAGCTGATGACTCAAGGTTCCTGTTAGGATGGGGATCACTTTCCCCAAAACCTGGAAGATCATACGTTACCAGGCGAACGCCGAATTTTTGAAGTAGTGAAGCCTTTAACCCAGGAATTCCTATTTGCATATAACAAATAAATGTGTTCCAAACATCAGCATGAACTGGTATTACTCATCAACTCCTTAACTTAGCCACTTTGTTATAAGAGTTTGGCAGTGAGATCATTCTACCTGCAAGTCGGGATGAAAGAAAGGGATGTGCACTAATCATACAAAATCTAGCGCTGTCAGCTGGAACACCTTGCTCCTGGTAAGCCAAGTGTCTACCGTCCGGTAGCAATATACGACTAGCATTAGGAGGATGTATGTACATTCTCTTTACCGATGGAGTGGCAGTACCATGTCCAGTATTTACACTCATTGCTGCAGATCAGATAGCAGTGTCAGCAAAATTTTCAATATTGATATAATTAAGAAACAAATCAGTGCATGTGTTATAAGTTGTAGTCGTTTATTTTCCATTTAAAACTCCTGAGTAATAATGTGGAACACTAAAATGCTGTAAAATAGTATGAAGAAACAAGAAAAGGCTGTGATTATCCCTGAGAAACTGAAGTTTACAAATTAACATGGCAAAAGAATATAATGCTTAAGGTTTTGCAGCTTTACTCCACTTCTTCTATAAAACAGATTCAATAAATGATATTCTCCATAGATAATGCAACTTTGGGGTGCATATTGTAGGTAAAATACAGGAATTAAGAACTAAAAGTTGATGTTAGAACCTTTTGTACCCAACTACCCATCCCCAAACATACAGACACGCACAAAGGACCAAAAGACTTGTTCGCAATGATTACTACGGCTCCATAGCAAATGCATAAACTTCCAGAGTCCTACTTCAGCAGACCGCTAGGGATTTCTGCACTCTTTGTTCCGATTCCCTTTCTCCATGGATTCCTTAAGTTCTCCGACAGATCTTCTTCAGCAGTTGAGGCTTCCATTTTATCTTGGTACTCTGGCACTTGAGAAAGTTCATACCTTAGGTTCTCCATATGCCCCTAAACAAATCCACTTCGAACCTAAGTTTTGTCACACATTGTCCAATTGTCTGCTGTTCCCTGAGCTCTATCACGTTCATCAAGATATAGGCCATAATTGAAAACATACAACAGAATTGTGCTGCTTCTGTTGCTGCCGAAGGATTTGAGACTCGAAACGGGGACAATTGAGGTCCTTACATATAGGCATAAATGACTGAGGATATGCAATGTGATTTATCTCATTAATATGATCAATGCACGAGCATGGTGCTAGAGAATGTTAATCATTTAAATCTCATGCACTACTTGCGTAACTGGGGCAACTGATAGCAAGTGCTATAATCTGCATAAGATGTGGTTCACAAGGAACATATTATTTTCAATGCAAAGGGGAAGAATTCATTTCTCTTATTAATAGAGTAGCACATTACCATCACAATCAAGAAGAAAATAGGCAAAAGTGGACTTATGACAGTATGGTAATTGAAATATCAAATATCAATGGCTAACCAAAAAACATCTTACCCACGAATTCAAGATAATCCTCTATTATCATTCATGAATAATTAAGCAGTTCACCACATTAGCCAATAAATTGAAAAACATAAGATCAATTCTCAGCACTTAATTCAATTCGAAATCTGGCCTCAAATTGCATCCAAACAAAAGTATAGGCTGCACTTCTATAATTAAATTTTATTTATAGTTAATTTGACCCACGGGAGAAAACAAGCAAAATGAAAATCATCTTTCCAATAATCAAATTTAAACCTAAATCTCCAATTCTCCGTTTGGCTTTCGAGAAAATTCAACGTTGTTACTCCAAGATGAATGAATGACTTGCTTCAATTTAGGTAGAGTCAAGGTTGAATTAGGCTCAAATTGAGGGCCATTCTTAATTTCTTTATGACCAAATAAAAGAAGTAATGATAATAACAAATGTAAAAAGAGTTATTGTAAATTCCAATCGTTTTCCACCATTTTCTAAAAGGGAACCAAACAACAGCAGAACACATCAGTGATCTATAGCATCGAGAGTACCTGCAATAGCAACAATGGAAACCAAGAATATCACAGTCCATGCGTGAACCGGATCGCGATCCTCAGGCAAATACTCATTTAAGAACCTCAATTTCGCGCAAACCTTCGAACACGGCCCCCCCAATTTCCTCATAAAGTACGAATCCTTCGTCAGCAAAGTCTGCTTCACCACATCCCCACAACCTCTCCCGAACTGTACGCTCATCTCCGCCAAACCCTTCGCAAACTCCACCGCATGATACTTCCAATCTTCGGACTCACCGCCGGCATTGCCTGCGCCGCCACCACCGCCGAGGCCGAACTCCGCCTGCATCGGCACAGTACCCCCAATTCCGCCGCCCAAGCCGCCTTCGGAGGAGTACGGCATCCCGTTTCCGTTTACCGGACCCGCAGTCTCTTCCCTCCACGGCCTTGACTCGTTGACCTCAGTCATACTCGAAATTCATACAAATGAATTTGAATCACTCGACAGCAAACGAGAAAAAAAAATTCAACGCCGTGAATTTCAAGCTACCGCTGGAAATGTTGATATTATACAGCATATATGTGTGTGTATAAATATATATATACATATAGCCGATAATGTGTCTTTTTGTTTTTGGCTGCCATCAATGGTTGGTTTTGAGCTTTTTATCAAGAGGTGAGGACTAGAGTGTAATTTTGTGAAAAATTGGGGTGGTTGGTGGATAGGATTCTGTGGGGATGGAGATCTAGGGTCGAGATTTGTGACACGTAATCCAAGTGACGCGTCAGTGAAAGTGATGTACTGGGACCGGTCGTTGCGTAGTGGTGGGGGTGCTGATTTACTGGAAGTAACGGCCGTTACCTGCTATAGCCGGTCTGCTAACAGGATAGGAAAGTTAGTTTTCTAAAACTGTATATTTAGATATATCTATTTATATTTTTGGGAAGAGATGAAATATAGATATAATGTTAGTTATGTTGGTAGACTAAATTACACTAAGAGAAAACGGTAAGAGAATATAATATTATTTGTTTTAAGCATCACGCTTCTTTTTTATTTGAACTCTTATCCTTGCCTAAATAGAAATAAGATCATAATTATTGGGCTAAACGCTCGGTCAAAAATAATATATTACTAATTATATATTATTATGGGAAAACGCTCGTAACATTGGACAAAAAAATTAAAATTCAAGTCACGTGCATATTTACTAAAACCCTGACCCCGGCTAAATTTTTTAAAAAGGCCTTATATTTATTTTTAGTTTTCTAAAACTATATATATGTAATATATTAATCTATGTAAAAGAGAATGACATAGTTTGTGGTACGATTGGTTACATAGGACACACCTCTGCAAAATAAAACTCAAGTCACCTGCACCATGCTACAAGACACACGAACCAGACGAGTCCAGGCTTGCATTTGTGTGGTTGGCCTGTGCCAGGGTTGGAACGTATAACCTTAAGGTTAATCCCTCAAGATCTAGCCATTGCACCCCCAATAATACAAGGTTTTGTTATTTGTTATTTGTTATATAATTTAGAGAAATATTTACTTACATGATAATTTTAATATTTAAAAACTAGCAACCGTTGGGCCAGAATTTTGAAAACCGAAGTAAAATAGAAGACCTTGTTTCACTATAGAGTGTTTAGGTATATAGAGTGTTTAGGTATATGATCGATTATTTTCTTGAGACGCAAGTTCGCCGTTCACGCTAAAAATATCAACTTTATGCATTTAAATAAATAATGATGGATGAAAGGCGGTGTGAAGGCCAATTAGTCACTAAAAGCCACCTCTTAGATAATAAAAAATTAAAGTAAAAGATTTGTAACAAGTGCATGGTTGTTGGCATGTGGGGGCAGTTTCTAAAGTTGGGTTTCGGATTTTTGATGAGAAAAGTAAAGAAAAAGAAAAAAGTAAAATAAAATAAAATAAAAATATTTTTTTATTTTATTATCTTTTCTTTCACATTTTCTTTTTTCTATAAAAAATTCGGATTCCGAATGGAACTTTAATATTCTATATTTATCTCAATCTATTCTATTATTATTAAATTTTAAACGCCTAATTTGTAATGGTAGGTAGTAGTGAAAGGGATATTCTAGAAAAACCGGAAAAAGATTGACAAGGGTTCAGAAACCGACTTCACTGCAGTTTCACCAAATAGATTAAAAATTATTACTTTGTTCCCTTGACAATGAGGTTTAACGATATTGCAATTTTTCCTCTTTTTAAACGTCAAAACATTTTAATCTTATTCTTTGAAATTCAATACCCATGTGCATTCATGTTAGCTTTGAGCTCCATGACCGAGTAGAGATGAGATTAAGATAGAGCTTAAAACATACTATATATATATATATAATGTAAGCGCCTCGCTCAAGATTGCTCATGAGATAGAAAATGGTCGACTTTCATTAAATTTTAATTTAAAACTCAGTTTATTATTTTGTTGGATGAATGAGCACTTAAGGGTCCAAAAATATCGAGCTATTTAAGTTGAGATGCCCTTTTGCATCCCAAAATATAAATGAATGCATTTAATTTTAGCATCCTAGCAAACTACGGTTCCTAATCTCAAAATAAATGGGGTAATTTGAGGGAGCAGTTGCCTTCTACACATAGTACCACAATAGGAAGTGAAAGCAGAAGCGCGGCTAAAACATTTAAGCAAAAAAAGGATTAAGAATCAATTAAAAAACTTAATAGTAATATTAGTAAGAAATTTTTGTAAGACTTAATTGTAGTCTTCAAAAGACTTAATGAAAATTTATATGAAAAATCCAATAGATACTTAGTTCAAATTTAAAAAAAAAAAAATCAATACTTTACTTTCCAAATAGTTTTAGCAAAGTTTCCCACAAGTTTCCTCTTAGTTTTTTAAGAGATTCAATTAAGTATTTCACAAATATTTTAAATATTTTTTAAGAGTTTTTCAAAAAAAATTTTAAATTTCAAAATGAGTTTAGTACTCATACGCAGCATACCAGAAGCGTTCGTTTTTCCGCAATTATGCTTCAACATAAAAAAACAAAAAGGAAAAATCTATGTATTTATATATAAAAATAAGTAATTATTACTATACGAAATAAGGGGCCGACCACTGGAAGAAATTAGAGTGGCAGGTGAATGTCTACTTTTGCCCAATACCATAGCCTGGCTGCAATTATTTGAGCGTGGTCCCAAGCCTGATACATCACTGGTTGGAATTATCGAATCGTTAAATGTTGGATCCAACTCACAATGTAGGGATAATTACATTATAACCCCCTCATGGTTCAGATTTGGAATTAGTGATTGATATTCATTCTCCCAGCTTAGATGAATAGGAAGCCGGCTCTGTTTGGATACCAATGTTTATCTTGTTCATATTCATTTAGCTTGTTCTCAAAACTTAAAAAAACCCATTGTTTTCATATTGCTTTTATTTAGAAATGATTTTTTTTTTTGAAAATTTAAAAAACATCTTTTTATTAGATCTTGAAACTGGAATGTTTTTTTAAAAAATTTTTTGAAAATAAGTTCTAAAACTAGTTTATCACATATAGTTTCAATGAAAATAGATCAGTTTATCAAATATGATTTAGTAAAATTTCAGAAAATAAAAACCGTAACCATAATAACCAAACGGTTCGTCTTTTAAGCATGGGTTATGTGGTAGCATTCCTCATCAGTCCCAGCAAGGTGACCACTGCGGTCAAGAACTGGGGGCACCCAAGAGTTCAGGTTCAGCGGGTTAGGTCAAAGTTCTCCAAGGCAGTCAAATCAAGCAGCACAACCCAATTGTTATCATTGTTCATCAAAACTAAAAACCAATGCATTCTTGCGCATGAAGCAACCAAGCTAGTCCATTGAAAGAATTATTGTCAAACATCACAACCCAGACCATAAATACAATGCTAATCTGCTAATACAATTATCATAAAATGTCTCGTAGCTGAAACAAATCTACACCCAAGATAAGGATATTCTTTTTTCAACTCTGAGAGAGAGAGAGAGAGAGAGAGAGAGAGAGAGTTTCTCTTTCTTAGGGAATAACCTGTTAGATCTACGCAGCTATTCAAAACCTGGCCAGAAGTTGGCTCATTTGGAGCCTTACATGGAATCAATAATAGGATAACATACATCCAGATATTTCAGATCTGTCATGCTAATTTGTTGAGCTTAAATTGAAGTCCAGTAGCTATCTCAAGTACTGATAATTGATCCTTACACAAACACATCAGGCCATAGTTTTCATTTTTCAAGATCGTATTTTCTGTGAGTTTAGTTTAATCTTATGAAAACCGGCTTAACTCATCTACAACCCTGTTTTCTTGGGCTATCTTATTGATTTTTATCAACTAAAATGCTTCTTTCATCAATTAGCAAACTATGCAAGTCTATAGTGAGACTATATTTCATCCATACTAGAAGTAGATTGACATGTAACTACTACGTCACATTATATCGACTATAACCATTCATATATATTTCAACACTTGAAAGAAATGTAAGCGGTTATCACGTGTAAAATCACCACATTTAACCTTTACAAAATACTCATCAAGCAGTTGGAACTTATTATGAGAACACAACAATGCGATAGAACTTCAATGCACCAAATGGCATGTTGCCCCTATAGTACAGTTTAGACTAGTGTGTACGCATGTGCGTGTGTATATCTATTTTTTATTCAATACTTCCCCCCACCAAAATAGGAAAAGGATACAGTTTTTCTTTAAAAAAAATATTAAAGCTTTTAATCTATCTTTTTCTCCCTTTTTCTTGTGCGTGTGATGCTTTTAGCATACAGGTTGCATCCCCATTATAAGGATTTCTTCATAAAACATATCAAAAAACCAATAAAAAAAAAAAAGTGTTTGTCATTTTGTAATTAGATTTCAAAAGGAATTGCAACACAAATCACCTTTTTTTCTTTTAAGTACATCGGAAGAGATTACATTGAGAAAGGCCTAAGCCGGAGAGAAAATCAAGGAGGACGAATCAAACCCTTGACCTCTTAAGAAAAGTCGGGATCCTGACCAATTAAGCTAACTTTAGTTGGTTAACACAAATCACCTACCAGAGAAGCTTGCATGATTCAAGTTAACAGGAGAAACAAAAACCATGTAAATGCATGGTCTAAAGCAATCAATGGTTGCTTATGAGATAGATATCAACTCACTGAGTATCCAATCATTTTTCATCTCTCTACTAAGATGCTGCATGAGGACATCTCAACATGAAATACATTGTAGTTTGAATTCTTCAAAACACCGACAAAGCAAAACAATTTGGCTTTCCCTTTTTTATTCCAAATATCCGAGACGCAGATACAGACGAACAGAAAAAAGTTCATCTGTAAAAATGATCCATGGAACTGCTACACAGAGCTCTCATCAATAGCCCCAATAATCATTTCGGATTTCATCATCGAACTTCTTCTTTACCTCTGGATGCTTCTCAAAATATTCTTCTGCAGTCATGGTGCTGATTTTTTTCTGTTACATTATAAACAAACACATCAGAGAACAAAATAACGAAAGCAGGTGAAGAGATGGAGAGAACAAAGCCAATATATTTACATTACCTTCAACTCTTGAACTTCTGCAATTTCTTTCTCTAACCTTTCTGACTCCTTCAGAGATTTCTCTTCTGCTTCTTTCAGCTCCACCAACTGCAACTCGAAACATATAGCTTTTTTAGATTTTTCTACTTATTGAAGATCAACACAACCTCTAGGAAAACTATGTTATGAAGGTCTAACCATCCTTGCCCTTGTTCACTATCCATTCTAAGTGGGGCCCATGACTAAGGGAAAAGTAGATTTATGAGTCAAGTTAAAGTACTTAAAATACTTCTGAAGTTTATTGAGCAAAACTTTACAAATGGGCTACTATTCAGCAAGAATTATCTTTCTATTTTGACTTGTGATATAGTTTTTCTTGGTTCAATTTCTCACAAGATGACCACACCACATACAGAAATCAAACATTTACAGGGCCCTGATATGTTGCATTTTCGTAAAAGCATGGCTGTTTACAGAATTTTGCCACATAGGAAGATGAAATTGAAAGGCAATAACAAAGAAATCAGCTTCACGATGGTGAAAACAAAGAAGTAGAAGAGGAGAGTAATGAAATCCTTTATAGTCTACCAATCAACAAGGAGAGACTTTGGGTTCTCACCAGGGCCTCAAACTTAGGTTTGTACTGAGGAGTAACAGTGTCTACATACTTTGGGATTTCAACACCTGCAGACCAACAAACAGTTAAACAATGCGAAGACAAGCCAAAAAGAAAGCAACAAAATAAAGGATTGAGTCAGTGACAAAATACATTTCATCCAATAAGATAAGTTTCTGCCACTACTTACCGGGGAAACAAAAATTTCTGCCACTAGTAATTGAAAACCATGATCCTTTGTTTTTTTCCCCCCAAAATTTTTTATAACTGAACCATGATCCTACTGTTACAAGGACAGATGATCTTGCATTGCAATTTTGGGCCCTCTTTGGTATTGGTTTTTTTATCATTTACATGTTTGGCTTTACTTTTTATTTTTTGAATTTACAGAAACAAAAATAATACAAAACGTCTGAAACCACAATCTATTCCATTTTTCATGAACTTGAATTTTTGAAAATTGAGATCAAACATAAGCAGAGACTGAATTCTCCTTCTAATCTTCACTTCAACGAAATAGTGGCTCTGAATAACAGTGAGATCAGCAAAACAAGAATGTATTCTACGAGATGATCATGTAATTACACCTAAAAACTGCTACCGAATCACCAATAAACATGAACTCAAAAATAGGAGTCTATCACTTGAGTGTCTTTCTGGTATGAATTGGACATCTGGTTTGGTTCACAAAACTGTTACTGGAAAGATGTACATGCTTGAGCCTTGATCAAGTTTATTTAGTTTCATAAACATCGGAAATCCTTTGGGCTGGTACTTCCACAATGCACAAAGTACTATACCAAAGAAATAATGCTCTTTAACTGGAAACCTAGAAACAAAGTTTTCGTTCCCAAATGGCAAGAACAGCACAATGATCTTATTCCAGTATCTCATCTCTACAAAAACAAACTATTTACTGATCAAAAATATCTGAAGTTCAAAACCTTAGGAGACTAAGGATGCGTTTGATACTCATGGAAGGGAAGTGAAGAGGAGGGAGAAATGCTAGGGAAAATGGATGTCTTTCCTCTGTTTGATTTCCAGATAAAATGGAAGGAAAGTGAAAAGAAACTAACTTTCCTTTGTTTGGTTTGAAAGGGAAAAAGGAAATAAAATAATAGAAGAATTTAACTTTCATTTTCCCCAATTTTTAAATTCAAATTTTAGTTGCAGAAGAAAATTCAAATTTTAACTAACCTGTTCAAATACAAATTTAACTAACCCAACTCAATCAACATTTGCATTCAAATTTCACCAGTGGGCCCATCACTTCTAATGTCCTTCTCTTTTCTCTCTTGCTTCCCTCTTTTTTCTCTCTTATTTCTCGTGCATGTTTTTCCCTTCCTTTCCACACTACAAACCAAACAAGGAAAGGTAATGGGCCTTTCTTTTTCTCTTCTCTTCTCAAGTATCAAACACAGCCTAACAAAACAACATTCTACATAGAAATCTAAAGAAATTCAAGGACTTACATTTAAGTATCTACTTCCATTTTATGTATTTATCTCCTCCCCTACACAAACCATTAATTGTCTCTGCATCTGTGTGCACACAGCATGTGTGGTTCACCTTTAAAGATATTAGGAACAGGTTTGAAGTGGTATTTGCCCTTGAAAGGTAATAGCAATATCTTTCATTAAGAGGGCAGTTGACAATTAACCACACACCAGGGCAAATAATCAGGGCCATTTATTGGGGTCAGTTATGCCAATCATGGTAGGCCAGCATAGGTCTAGGACAAACTACAATATTCTGCATCATTCACTCGGTAGATTTTGAGAAAATATTTGATAATCATTCTCAGTTATTACCAATATAGGAACAAGAGCTTGCTCATTTATTGAAATTCATATATTAACTGACAATTCTACATTTTTTTTCTTTTAAAGATCAGTGGCAATTCTACAACTTCATTTCTCACTATTCTAGGTCTTGCTAAAAACTTGTTCGACATTACAAACTAAACGTGATGAGAAACTAAAAGAGAGATAATTCAGAAAGATCAGCACAACACAGTCAACCACATGTCACTTAGAGCTACACAGCTGAGACATATCACCAGCAAAGGATCCAAGTTCAGTGAACCATCATCCAAACAATTTTTTTTTTTTTTGGATAAGTAACCATCCACTGAACAATACAGTTCCCATACAGGAAGAAATAATAGTATAGCACGGTTAAAACAAAAAGGAAAATAAAAAAGAAATGAAACAAAAATTAGACTTCAGCAATGTATAAAAATTACTCTCATATGCTTCTTTGTACATGTCAACCAAACGAGATCCGATTCCTTTTCTATAGTATTCCCAGTCAATGGGTTCTGGTTCCTGCATGATTTTAAAACGAATATTACTCAAAAATATATTATAAATGTAAGGGATTGAGCTGCTAAGCAATCAGAAATCTACAGCACAATTTTACTCTGTGAATCTCATCAACAGATTCTGGCTCAATAAAAAATCAACAGAAGTCCGCAGTGAGAAAACAAGAATTTATAACCAATCCGGACATTGGTTACTGTTTAAAGAACAATGCCAACAATGGAGCATCAATGTGTAGCACGAGATACTTACATGACACATAAGTCCTCTTTTTTCTTTGGAAAGGGGAGGGAGGGAGGGAGGGAGGACATAGGTCTCTCCTATGTCACAGCTTTAATTCACCAAGGCAAATTCATAATCACAAGGCGCATGAACTAGCAGGGTGCAAAACTAGGAAGATTTTCTGATATGGGAAAGAAAATTGACCACAATCATCATACTTCCCATATTAATTCAACAATGACAAAGAAACTTTCAGAAAGTATACCCTAAGGTCTAAGGAGTAAGGATTAAAGGGCTAATTTAGCCATGTTATAGTCACCGAAAGTGGTGATAGCCATTCACGTAGATTAACTTTGATACTCCTATTAGTTTCTTAATAAGAAATTCTTTGATTACTCTATTGTTCAAAAACTATGCATATCACAATGGAAAAAAACATAGAGAGGACACCATCACACACAGCAAATGCACAAAAAAGAAGAAGAAGAAGGTTTTGTTTTTGCACAGGTAACATGTACATGTACATCCACACCAAAGAAGAGGTGCTCAAAGGGGGAAACTAATGCACCAAACCTGAAGTTGGATAACTTAATGGGGAAACAATTAGGTTCTATGGTATGGCCAATTGTAATTTAAAAGCAGGGCTTGTAGCAATTAGCAAAAGTTACATGAACAAGGTCAGTCCCACAACTGATTGCAGGAACTAGGACCAAGCTTTGTGGGGGAGTGAATTCAACATAGACAGAAAAAAAATACATGAAACCCTCCAATGTGATGAAAGCAATATGCAATCATATGTGTCAACAAAATAACATGACCTTGAAATCTTCACTTTCTCATATAAAGATATATTAATATACGTGAAAAACAAATTACAACGTGCACCAAATCAAAGATGCCAAACCCAAATCTGAATCCACCAAGAAAAAATTGCAAAAGTGCAGCCATATCAAGTTGTCTTTGTAGTACATCATAATAAGAAATAAAACCGTTTTCAAGCAAGGCACTTTACCCACACCATCTCACCAAGGCTCTTCATTATCTAAAGGCAGCAATTGGAGAATCAATGGAGGATCTTATTGGGATTCATTTTGGTGCAATGTGAGGTCAACCCCAAAATTTCCAAGAAACGCAAAAATTATAGAAAATTTTATTTTGCAACACGCACTCCAAAACATGATAAACTTTCCTTCCAAAACAGTTAAATTAGCAATCAAAAGAGTTTGTGCTTATTTCTACCCATCATTTTCTTCTTATAAGATTAGAAACACAGAATTAACAAACATATAGCAAGTTGCAAGAATACAAAGGCCAAGGCTAAAGAAAATCACACTTGCATTAGAACTCTCTATGACAATCCTACTATGTGATCCACAGAAGTAGTTCTGTGCATCAAGAAGTGCAGCATATCATGTTCAGCTACAATTTTGCATAAGAAAATGTTAGGTAGTTTTGGGATGTCACCACAAACAATGAGATTATTTACTTAACACTCCGTTTGGCATGAGAAAAGAGAAGGAAAGAGCAAAGCTTTAAAATCCTCTATTAAAGCTGTTTGGTTTGCCTAGGAGAAGAGAAACACTAAGAATGTGCAGAGAAAATTTTTACCAAGTTCTCCTTTTTCAACCAAGAGTATCTTCTTGGAAATGAGGGGACATTTGGAAAAAGGAAGTTTAAGAGTACAATATATGAGAATAAAGGTACAACCATTTAGACAAAAGGCTATCACATTCTCCTCTATTTTACAATCTGCTGCATAAACCAACAAAGTAAAAGAATTGAGATACATATTCTCCTTTCACTTATTTTCTCTTCTCCATTTCCCTTCTAGTTTCTCATCTATCAGTGAACTAAAAACATATGGTTACACTATCAAGATACCAAAACAACATATACATGTTTGGTTTCCTAGAACATGATGATATTGGGAATGACCATTTCCAAACAAACTGTCCAAAACGATAAATTGTCACCACAAATGCTATATAAAACACAATGGATTCAACAGTTTCCGAAATGACACGGATCAAAGGTTGATTAATTTGGGAACAGGTCCAAAAAATTCACTCTCTCAAGGAAGAAAGACAGTTTGAACAATTTCTTCGCAGCTCAGCCAAAAGATATCACAATCAATTGATTACAAACCCCAACGAATCATCTCATAGCACATAAACCCCTAACTAACTAAAGATAGTAGATCTGTCACATAAGCGCATAAAAACCGAACCCTAGGCACTCAACAAATAAGGAAAGAGAGAGCAAACCCTAGATGTGGAATAAGTACTGATACATACCTACACATATGTATGTATCCACATATACATATATAGAAAGAGGGAGGGAATACCTGACTGAACTTGGTCTGGAGAGCGTTATTGACTTCATCGAAGGTACGGCGGAGGGTAGCGAACTCCTTTCGAGCCTCCTCGGAGACAAGAAGCTTAGCCATCCCTTCCCAATCTATACTCTTCCCAGCCTTGAATGCTACGTCCGCTACCTTCTTCACTGTTCCACTCATCCTCTCTCTCTCTCTGTCTCTCTACGCTGCAGACGACGATGATGCTCTCAAGATGCCTGCTTTCTGTAAATTATACGCCCAAGAACATGCACACAAAAATGTGAGAACAACTCTTTAATTTTTTTTTATTAATTTGTTTAGTAATTTTTTAATCAAAATTTATTTTTTACTTTTACTTTTACTTTTATTTTATTAATTTATGTTTTACTTTTATATTTTAATTTACTTCGCTTTGGGCTAGAAACTTGTCCCACATCGAACAAGTTTTTATGTGTGTATGTTTAAATACATACACTTAACTTCTCCTTTTTAGAAAAGGAAAACTAGTAAAACATTAATTAATTAATTAAAATGGGTGAAAACTAAACTAAACGAGTTTTAACTATAGCATGTCGTATTTTTCTATTCTTATTTAGTTTTGCAAATAAAATAAAAGGAAAGAAAAAAGAGAAAGAGAGTGTGGTTATTTTTTTTTCTTTACTTTTTTCTTCCTTTCTCTTCTCTCTCTCCTTAAAAAAAAATATATATATATAATAATTTTTTCGTACTCTTCCCTCCCCTCCCATCATTTCCAAGCAGGCCATTAGTTATTTTGGCCCTAAAGTAAATTGTCACGTATATAAAAATAATAAGGGATAAAAAAAAACGAGTAGAGATCCAATAATTTTATAATTTAAAATGTCTTATTTATTTCATAATATTTGAAGGTTTATTTTATCACAAATGTATGGCATATGTTTTTTCCCCCCTCATGTATCTTGCATATGCTAGCAACATGAGAATTGTACTTTTCCAAATTCAATAGGTGGATGTGGTATTCCAAAATAGAATATAAATGCAATATAGTTTTAAAAATTAAATAAGTTGTTAAATAAATTATAAATAAAACAACTTAAATTTAAATTTTCCGTGCAAGATGAAGGATTTTAAAAAAAAAAAACCTATACTTGACTTGCAAAAAAATTAAAAACCCCTATTCTTTTAAAAAAAAAAACTTTTCTTGTATTAAATTGGATCTAACTTCAACACTAGAATAACTCTATTCAACCAATGAAATAAAGAATTATTTTGGGTAAATTCTTACATAGTGTGCTCGGTATATATTTTAGTTGAATGCTCAGTTGCTCACAAAGATGAATTCAGATCCTTTCCATTTCCTAGCATGCCGTGATTGGGTAAACTTAACTCATTAGAAGAACTAGTAAGTTAATAGCATAGGGCCATGCTGATCTTCGGTGTATCATTCCAATTTTATAGTAATTTAAGGATACTAATTCTACTAGTAAGAACTTCTAATTTATTATCCATTAAAAAATGGAAATAACTAAGGCACGTATTTCCAGTTAAACTGGACCAAGGTACACCTATGCCTCTGTAAAATTGAACTGTCTCAAGGGCAAAGAAAACTATTTAGGTGTTGACCGTACTGTTGGAGGCATTTTTCCATTCTTGCTCGTCTAAGAGAAAATCACAGCATTTTTTTGCTTCCCAAAACAAGAAAAGTACTTTCATTACAATAAAAAGGGTAAGTGAATTTTACTTTGCTTTAACAATAAAAGCAGTACCTAATGAAAACCCAGAAATACTTAATTATCTCCTTCATGACACTTTTCTGTGAGATTCATCGACCGAAACAGTAAAACCAACAACCCAAGGCAAAAATCCCAGAAGACCATAAGCAAAAGCCAACCACAAAGGTCGGCATTAACCAAGAAATGCCTAAAATCCAGTAAAGGAGTAGCATCATTCACCTGCTTGTCGATCAGGCATCAGATAACAAAAACCAACCCGACAACGTCCTTGGTTTCGAATTTACAGCTCAGAATCTCAAGATATTTAGCAGATACAGACGTGAAAAGAAGAGAAACTGCATCACTTGACGGAGGGGGATTTACAACAAGGCAAGAATTAGAAGTGCAATTTGGTAATTCCGTTTAAGGGGCCAGAAAGGGCAAAAAAAATTTGGACCATTTCTCGATTTGTGCGTGTCATCCTTGCGCAGGGGCCATGCTAATCTTCTCTGTATCGTTCCAATTTTATCGGATGTCCCCGAAGGGACGTCCTTGTGTGTTAGCCTGTGATATATAAATGCTGAAAGATTCTCATCCTTTGTCGATGTGGGACTATTTATTGGTCAAACCACATCAAAATACACAACTACTGACTCCGCTCATATCTATTAGTGGCAAAGGGGACACTATTTAGCATAACCACACCATACTCTGAACAGAGTCATAATATCTATTAAATACGTCATGGACTTGCTGCCTAATATTGACATCAAGAAGTTAAAGATACTTACAACGTAGCTTACCAATCACAAACTGTTCAACGTCCCACTACTTGGTTTCTTTAAATCCTTCTGTTGCATGCTCCAATAAGAATCAAGGATTGTACCAATGCCAGAACTGAAGTAAAGTTTCCTTACTAGTTCCACTTTAATCAATTACCACACCAAAATGTCAATGTTTGTCACTAATTTTCTTTCTTCTTTTTCTTCAAGAGGAAAATCAGTCCATGTCCATACATTGATACTCTGGATCAGAGTGAGGGTATTCCTTGTCATCCCTGTCTTTGTTGATGCCTATTGTGCTCACTATATACGATATTGCGCTCATCCCAGAGAGGACAGGTACAGGTAGCTTTCTTGTTCTTCCACTCAGCTCCACAAATGTAGCAAAACTCGTAACCACATCTGCAAAAATAACAAAAGCATAACAGGGAACAGGCAATCGAAGTATTGGCATAAAGGTGAACTTCGACAGAGAAGGAAGTAATCCAGCACATTAGATTTATCATGGTTTTCCTTTCCGGGAAGTAAGCAACTCACAGTAGTCATAGGTGATAATGAAGCTGCAGAAGTTCGAGGTATGAAAACAGCATTTGAGGGGATCTAATGACTAATGAGTCTGGACAAGTGGTTTGTTACCAAGACACATGGTAAAGAGGCAGATAGAGAAATCAGCATAACTTATCTAGATCAGTTTGCTTAATTTTTCCCACAGCCTTGATCTACGTAATTCTACTGTTTGGAGTGCCTTTAGCTTGAAACAGAACTAGTGCAGTCAGTTCATACCGAACATAAAGCCTTCAGATACTGAGCATTCATTCATTCCCTATTAAAATCTTTCATCATCTTAAGACTTCTTCATCTACTATTGCAGCTATGCTGCTTTTTTGAATATGTTAGATCTTTAGTGCCTAGAGAAATGTACCATATGGCTGGGCTCATATAATTCTTCATTTATAATTAAAAAGCATTTTATCAATACACTATTTGGACCATCCTGCATCAAATTGTCAAGTTGCCTCTAAAATCTCTTTTCCATCAGACGATGAAAAAGGGAATTTGGCTGGATAAAATACTATTCAATTCAAGAGAGCTAATATCTCTTCTCATTTTCCAGATCTTAGCATCAATCTTCAGTAAGTACAGTTGGAATAGAAAACATAGATATATTAAATAAACAGGAAAAATGCATGCTACAAATTGCACAACCACTGTAACACTAAAGAAAGAGATTTGGAAGTCATACAATATGCAATAATTAGATGACATGTAACTCTTCCTCACATAAGGTTTGTGGCCTAAAATAGACATTACTATAATTTTTTAAGAAAAAATTCACAAACTTCAGCTGATGTGAAGGCTGATTCCGTTGCTAGAGGAAGAGCACTTCCAAATATTTTAAGAGGCAATTCTGTTTCTTTACTAGGCCTGCCAAGCCCAATATTTTACATTGGTTCTGAGCAGTTAAATCACCTTGATCCATTTTTTTTTACCGTAGGTAACCTTGTTCCGTCTTGTTCATCATTAATTAATATGTTTCTCCTGTTTGAAAAATTGCTTTTCCTGGGGCAAGTCAACATGTATCGTGGCCAAGTTGTCACTTGGGTCCACTATAGAGCAAACAACAGGATTCAAAACCCATCATTAAAAAAAATAAAAACATTAAGACAAGTCAATACGGAGGTGGCTGGAATGTACCTGCAATAAATGTGGTTGCAACCTGCTGCAAGTTCCACCATATGGTTGCACTTCACACACTGGCGCCACAGATTCCTTGTTGCAAGAGACTTCAGCTTTGCATCTTCTGCACACGGATGAGGATTTGTTATTTTGTAAAAATTGCAGCTCATGTTACTATGCCAAGGGACCTTGCAGTTCATACAGAACAGGCCATGACATATGTTGCATTTGCTGGCTCCAACATTATTAGTATTTAGTAAAGCCTCAACTCTTGACATTAACGCTGAGCACAGAGGATATGGGCAGTAGATTTTCTGTGTCGCAGGAATGGAAGATTCTTTTATACGTTGGTTCATAATATCAGATAATTCTGATGTCAAGAATGTTTTGCAGCTCTCAATTTTCAGATCAATCTTGCATCCATCATGAGGGCATTTTGGCAGCATCCCTTGAAGCAACTTCACTTCTACATGTTTTTTCATACAAGAAGAGCAATAGCGGTGCAGGCAACCATTAACAGTAAACATCTGATTAACATCAGTATCTTCAAAACAAATTGAACAAGTCTCCTTCAAATATTTGCCACGGCTACCTTCTGCTGTCCAGGTGACCTGAGAAACTATTGCCTCATTTGCAAGTTTGAGTGCAAACTTAATATCTTTTGGTGCCACGATAGATGGACCACAATATGAAAACTTTCTTTGGAGAAGAGTCACCTGACCAACTAAGGTTTCCATATTTCCCTGCCTTGGAATCGATTTCCCAGTAACCTGCATTAGTAAATACAACATCAACCAATCGTCTATTATGTATTTGATGACCTAGTAGCGTCATCAGTTCACTAAGTGAAGCGATAATAACTTTGAAAAGATTTCTGAAACACTAGAAACATTACAAAACCAAGAAAAATAGAAGAAAAGCAATAACCAAAGTCACATTTTCCAAAAAGATCTCTAACATTTGTAAAACAGAATTCCATAGAAATAAATGATGGCAGAAATACAAAAAAATTAACATATCAACGAAGGGATAATAATAATTATTTCTGAAATTACCTTAAAAAGTAGTTTGAAATTTTCACACATTAATCTTATCAATTGATGGTACCAGACAAAATGGCAAACTAAGGAAACACCAAGAAGGTAACTAGAGAGACAAGAACAAGTTTTTCCAAAGAAAATATTGATTCTCATGCCTTTGTTTACACCTCTTGGCTGACTTCCTCAAACCATATCAAGATGAAGAAGAAAACGGCAACCATGACACTTCCTATATGCTGGTTTTGTGGCAAAAGTGACAAAACCAGGACCACTATTGTTTTCCAGTTTTAGTCTTTAATGTGAGATTTTGTTTGAGAAAAGCTACAGAAGTAAAGAAAACAATGGAGAGGAAAAGTAAACAGGGTGGAGAAACAAAAATATTACCACTCAACTCAGTAAAAGCTTTTATACCTATCACTTTGGATCTACTTTTTCCAGTTAGCTTTGTATAGTCAGGCCTCCCTAGTAGGCCCATTAATGGTTTTTTTTTTTTTTTTAATGCCTGGTAATTCCAGTGGATGACATCTTCAAAAATGATGAAAATACAAGTACATGTCTAGGCGTCTGAGTACGTATATATGTCTATAATACGCAAATAAGGTCAGGTTGTGTTTCAAGATGATTAACCCTATGAAACTTATGTCCACGCACCCTTCTCACTAACCTCATGGATGAAACTTATTAGATATACCGTTTTATTGAATTCACTCTTCTAAATAAGATTTTTGGGGATTATGAGGAGAAAACTTTTGACAAGATTGACGTACATAGTCCTCAAATTTAGCAAAAAAATTCATCTCCAAATGTTATATTTTTCTAATTCAAATAAATCAGAAGATCCTTTATCTAGCACCAAAAAAAAGAAAATAAAAGAAAAGGTCACCAGGCAGTGTTAGTCACATTAACCAGATGTATTTTGTTTTGTTTGGGGGTGTGTGTGGGGGGCTACATAACTAACGTGTGAACTCTTCTTCACAAATGATAGCTTTAGCATTTCCGCTTGCAATAAGAAAAAAGGTCTGGATTTATCTAGCATCAACATGGCATCTGCAACAAGGGAAATCAATGACCCATCTTCACTCTACAACTAGCACAAAGGCACAGAAAAAGCAGCATACAACAGGACAAGGCTTCTTCAAACCGAAATCTTGAGGACGGATACATAGATACTCCCCACAAGGCCTTCAAAATAATTTGAATAGAAAGCCTCAACTTCTTGGTGCCTACTCAATAAATAAGCATTTCCATTCTTTTCAAAAATAAGCTTAACTCATGCTTCAACACTCTGCATAAAAACACCAATATTCACCCTCGAGTCATCCTGTTATGTCCAACAAGTACGGTACTATCGAATTTATGGCAATCCCCATGCAAGCAAAAGCCTGAAGTTATTAGAACCAAAGACTTTTCCTCAACATGCAATGAACTAAAGCCATGATCTTAGAAGAAAACTTCGACATCCAATTTATTACAAACCTAAAATACAAATATGCATACATGTAGACACATTCAGGCATATTAGAAAATTTTCAAGGTAAAGGTGACTGACTCACATATTGGTAGAGCAAATTGTCATCACAAAATATGGAGATCCGCTTTATACCCAAAGTCATAGCAGCATTGAGGCCTTCAATCAGCGCTTTCACCTCGGCCACCTCGCGGCTCATCTCACCACCACCAAACAAAGGCTTCCGCAACTCAAAAATCCGATCGTCTCTCAAATCGCATATGGCCATCCCAATCCCTGCAAACGTTGTCCTAACACCGCTGACCGTCTCTTCTCTGACCAAACCCTTGAAGTACAACCGAAAAGCCTCGGCATTCCCAACTGTGACAGAAGAAGAACCCTCACCGTACGGTCTGCTGAAGTGATCGCCGGTTTTCTTCCATTCCTGCTCGGAGATCCGACATATCTCGCGAGCGAAGACCTCATCGTGGACCCGACGGTTGAGATCGTCGCGCATTCGCCTCATCTCCGCCTCGGCCTGCTCTCGATCGCTGCGTTCTCGCTCGAACCGCGAGATCTCGTCGGCCATGAGGCATGCGAAGCTCGAATCGGAAACGTCGTCGTCGGGAAACTGAAGCTGTGGAGGCGTAGAAGACGACGAGGCTTGGACAGCGCAAGAGGCGTTCATGGCCTCCTGCATTTGGAGTTGGAAAGCGAGGTTGAGGTCGGACTCGACGGCTTTGGCCCTGACGAGTTCACGCCTTTGCTCGGTGAGTATGGTCTGTAGTTCTTCTTGAGAGTCCATGCTCGCGCCAAATACAAAAACGCTGACCGTTATTGTGTTAAACCCCACACAGGGCCCCACACACTTTCTCTCTCTACTTTCTCTCTCCGCTCTCTCTTGACGTGGTTATGCAGGAGTTAGGGTTTTGACTGGAGGTTCAATTCTTACTGTGGAAGAAAGAGAAAAGAAAATATGAGCACTAAGTCGGCGGGGTTTGGCTTCATAAAAGGAAAAAAGAAAGGAAAAAAGAAAAAAAATTAATTCGTAAAATGCTGAAGACATTTACATAAATGGATATGGAAACGGGATAAAAGAACATGACAAATTTTGTAAAATTAAATGCTTAAAATACTTGTAAGTTGTACGTTTGTAAATTTATATTACGGAATTTTACATTCTATTCATAAAGTCATCTACAATAAAATAACAATTATAAATCTTATAATAAAAGTGATTATATGAAGGGTTGAGTTTTTATTTTATGTCAACAAAAATTGAATCAAGTAATAAACATATTCATGGTGATGACAATCCATTACCACTGACCGAGTAAAACTTGCTTCATATTAACAATTCAAGAAAAATAGATGACATATACACCATTACCATATAGTTATCATAATTGAATCGGAATGAACGGTTCAACCGGTTAAATCGAAAATTAAATCTTTAATTAGTATGATTTAATTAGTTTATCAAAAATATATGTGAATCGGTTTGAACTAAAAATTGACCGGTTCAACCAAAAAATCACTTTCACTTTTTAAATAATTTTAAAATTTTAAATTTATGTTGAGATGAAGATTTAAACTTGTGACTAGCATAAAAAGTTTACCTACTTTACCACCAAACTATTGCTTAGTTGGTGATTAATTTACTATATTTAATATACATAGGTATATAATAACTTTAAAAAAAATATATATATATATATATAATACTATAATACCGGTTGAACCATTAATTAAACTAATGAACTAAAAATCAATATTTGGATCGGTTTAATGTCCAATTTGGTACTGATAACTATAACACCATGTCTCGATCTTTGATTTATTAAGGAAATGGAAAAAGACAAGAAAAGAAAATGAAATAAAAGAATCTAAATTTCTATTTATTTTCAGATGTAATTTTATTTCCATTTTATTTTATTTTCCCTCAAAATCAAAGATCCACCATAGTTTAAGGCCTTTGGGCTGAGTCCAGTAAAAAGGCAATACTATATCAGCCCAATGAAAAAACAAGCCCAACTTTGTTTGAATTTTGTTAGAGGTTTGCAAGCCCAAATTATATGCAGGCTGGCTAGACATGTCTTGCCACCCGGCCACCGGCAATGGAAATCAAGGCAGGCAGCCTAACACTAGCAGGAAACATGACTTTCTCTCCCAGAAAGAGAAAATTTGATGGATAGAAACTATGCAATTGTTGGATCACCTTCCACCCTTAGCCAAAAACCATTTTCCACCGCAGAATGTCGAAAGAAATTTCTCAAAAAATTCTCTGGCGGCAAGTTTCACCAAAGGGTCGATTCAGTCCTGCGTCCAAACAAATTTAGGTTTTAACTTATATTACCTAACAAGTCCGTAAGATATGCTTAAAATTGACACGTGATATTTTTTTAGCTTAGACTGCATGACCCTTTTGAAAGTTCTGATCGGACCGTTCGCAGTTAACTGCCACAAAATTCAAGTGCACATTTTGTTTTTTTATTAACTCGTATTCAATTTTCTCAAGTTATCTAGAAAAGTCCAATATTTTCCTACATGAAGTACTTGTCTACCGCTAACTCGGCGATGTGACCTGGTTGACTCAATCTAAGGTTTTTGGCACATAGCTGAATTTTTAGCTAAAAAACAGTGCCAAAAAGTCATTGTTTTTCTGGGCTGTTTGAACTAAGGACTAGTTCATTAACAGACAATTGGGCCTCCATTTTTTCAAAGTGTTTAACATATGTTTCTACCAACTCACCAGTTAAGCCTTTATCTTGGATCACCATGTCCATGCACAGATGGTCCAGGCCTTGGCGGAACAGTTTCCCTTGTTAGTTTGACTCCTGAAAATTTTTTGGTGTATTCTAGCTACATGGGGTAGGCAGCAGCATAGAAGAACTAAAATAAGAAGGGAAAAAAAAAAAAAATGAACACTAGAATAAAGAAAATGAAGAATAAGATGTAAGTGTGGTCATAGGACAATCTAACAGTTTAGTATTCCATAGGTCTATGTGTTCATTCATGGAAAAAGAAATGAAAAAATGATATAGGTAAATTACACTCATCTCTCTTGTAGTTTACACTGAATTCTAGTTTAGTCTCTTATTTTTTAATTGTAATAATCAAATTCTTACACATACAGTCAAGTTATAATGTGAATATTTCATCAGCCACCACCATTTGTTCATCTAATAAAAAAATATCCATGAAGGATTAAAGTGAGATTATGCATAAATTACTGGGTGATAACTATAATAACTTTATTTTTTGCTTGTGCTTTATTATTATTTTTTTTTGATATAAGTCAATTGAGGGTAGGGAAAAGGGTTGGTGGAGTTCAAACCCTCGCTGAATAAGCGGGTCCTAAGCGTAGACCCCATTTTTTTTGTACTTGTGATTGTTTTAGTGAAAAACAAGAAAATTAATAGTTTAGAGTTATTACACTTAGTACCTCTACACTATCTCAATTTAGTCTCCCATGAAAAATTTTCGTTGGCTATATACATATATATAAATAAGAGCTGACTAAATATTCACGTTACAATTTTAAATCACAATTGAAAAGTTAAGGACTAAAGTGAAATTGAATGTAAATTGTAGGGACAAAAGTGTAATTTATCCAATTAAATGTACTAGAAAAGTACGACATATGTTCTTTTTTTAAATTACAAGAACTTGCTAGTCCAAAATGCATAGCCAACTTGATGGGTTTTCTATATATATATATATATATATGCAACAGCTAAATAGGACAAGGTTACATGACATATTGAAGTGAATTTTTTTTATTGTAATAATACAACTGAGTAATGCCCTATCTCTCTCCCTCTCGCTCTCTCTCTCCCTCTCCCTCTCTCCCCCTCTCTCCAGATTTCTTCTCCTTTCCTTTATTTGTTTGTTTATTTATTTTAAACATTGTACTTAGTACTTACTGCTTGGATAGAAAAATATCACGGCCTTTTCATTTTACTAGTTGCATTCTCCAAATGCAAACCAAATGAGAAATCATAGACTACTTAACACACCAGTTTTAGGGCGATTAGAGTGACTTAAACCAATTGGTTTTACATTACTGAATAGTATAAAATAAAATAAAAAAATTATCAGTGAGAAAGTAACTGAACCCACAAATTAGACCATCCAAAAGCTTTTCTTTGGATGGTAATGATAATCAAACACCAAGTTTTTTGACTTTATATTAATGCAAATTAATGAGGTGCTAATCTCCGGGTACATGGCGGCCCACGTCTGACAAAAATGTCAGAGACCAATCCCTAGGATCTATATATGAACAGATTGATGATCTCTCCGCGTATTGAAGAACCACTTTTCTGAAAACTTTTTCGGCATATGTCTCACCATTGACGATCAATTGCACACGATGTACGGTCCAAATTATGTCAAACTCTAATTTGTGATAATGTTGGCTCTACTTTATCCCCCAACTTGGAATGAAGTGAGAAAAGAGGAAGCAAATATCTAAGAACTGCAAGACCAAATCGATGTATATGGCCAAAGTTTAGTAAAAAGTGGTGCAATACCTTTAAAGCAAGAGATAGAAAGAAGATAAAGAAGATATATGGAAAGGTACATGCACTACATGAGAATACAAATCAAAAGTTAGATTGTGTTTGTCTGGCAGGTCTCATTCATGAAGTAGTGTTTCTTTAGCCCAGTTTCAAAAGTGGTGTCTTGGTTCTCACTAGCACAACCCTCTTGGTGGCTGCTCATTTCTTGAGTTTCCCTTCAGACCTATAGATAAGATTTCCTCTGAATTGTGCCCTTTGAGTTTGGCTTTTCTTTACATGAAATGCTGAAACGTTTTTTTTTAAAATGAAAACAGTCTTTCCACACGCACGAGTAAGAATCCTCCTCAAATGGCAGAACCTCGTGTAGTAAATTGCCCTTTTATTTGCGTATATTTTTGAATATTCTCATTTGAGCATGGTTAGTTAATCTGGTCAAACAAATCAGCATTTCAGTGCGTTATTCGGCTTGTCCAAGACATTGTTGATTATAAATTGTTGGCAGCTGAATTTGCAGATTAAATTATATCTGGGTTTACATTTGCGAAAGCTCGGGTCTTCGTCGCATCCTTAAATTCAAGGGTTTCATATCTGAAATTGTGGCTGCTTCAAATCTTCTTTGATACTAGTAATCATGACATTCACATTGAAGGTTTTGCTAGTAAATCCAACCAAATCAAACTCGTACCATCAGCATGCTTTTGTCTATGTAGTAATTAGATTACAATTACAAGCAAGAAAAATGAATTTTGGCCATGCAAGTTGCCATGACTGATCCAAACTGTGGGGCTGCACGGTTGTGGTTGTGTGGTTATGGTTCCGTTTTTGCTTTTGTGTTTGTTTTTCATGTTCTTGGAAACAAAAAAACTTTGAAACTTTTCATTTTTTGCATTTTCAGAAACAAAAAAATTTGGGACCATAAAAAAACACAATGCTTTTACTTTCAAATGAAAGTAGTTCCGAAAAATTTAAAAAAAAAAATACATTTTTCTTGATTCTTAAAACTATGTTATTTTTTGAAAAATTTCTCAAAAAACAAGTTCCTGCACCGTTATATCAGATCTACAAAAATAGTTTTCGAAACCAATTTATCCTAAGTGATTTCATCAAATTTCTAAATAAAAAATAGTAAACAAAAATCAAAACTGCAACCAAGAAGGCTAATATCGTAGTTGTAGGCGACGAAACTAACCAAATCAAATGCTTGGAGATCCTGGTCATCTTATGAGACTTACGTATTCGATGACGGTATCAAGTGAAGAAATAACATAAAATGAGACCGTTAATCCTAGCTTGTCGTCTTATCTTCTTTTTTTTCTTTCAATATTTTATACAAATTTAAAGAAGAGTGATAGATTTTCCCTTCGCATGACTAGGTCATGTACTATATCGAGAAGAAATTTTGTCGTCGAGTGAAAACTCAATTGGACTTGCTAGCATTGACTTTTAATCTCAATTCACTGTGATTGGTTAGTGTGAGAGTAGATTAGTCATAGATTGGTACATGTTTGTCAAAACAAAATGAGTTCCCCTCTCAACTGTAGAAAATAAAATCCGCATGTTTGGGTTTGGGTGGCTTGAGAGGGGGAGATTTTGAAGAATTAGAAAGACAGTGCTTTTTTTCTTTTCTTTTTTTTTCCTGATCTTAGTCATGCAAAAAGACATCATCAATTGGTCACTGACAGGTGACGATGGGTCACTCTTGCTTAATATCAAACTCACGTGGGGCGCACATGATTTTGATTAAAGCTAAAACGCGTTTAGGAGAAACATCAAACCATCATTATTCTCAAAGAGGTCACCTTAAAGACCCACAAAAGCATATGTAGTCTCGATCAATGGAAGCTTATGATTTGCAACGTTAATCCTATATAGTTCTAATTCTCGCATATTGTCTCAGGAGAGAGCGGTCCAGCTTATATATGTTGCGTAAACACGGTTAATTTAATCATTGTGAATGGCAGTACTTGAGAAAATGCTAAACTGAACATCGACAACAATTGGCAATTAACAACTTTTTTCAAAGCAATAATTTGGAAGAATAAAACTTTAGGCAAAGTGCGTAAATTCTGCAGGTTAATTTGTTGAACAGTTGATTGTATAGCACCATTTGATGTGTTACATACATATATTGATTAAGTTTAAGATCCTTGATTGGTCTTTCTTCGTGATGAATGTCTTTTTTATTTTATTTTATGGAAGATGATTAACATATATAAAATCAAGTTAATGATGAGCCCCAGGTTATCCATCTGCTGAAGACATTAGTTATGAAAGAGGAAACTGTTAAAAGTGTTGAAAAGTCAATTGGGATGTTTAAGTTCTTGCTAACTTCAAGATGTTGAAGTGTTAAAATGCTGAGTTTGCATGGTTCGTGTTAATAATAACTCTGCACAAAATCGAGAGAATAGTATGTTTAAATATCGAACACGCTAAAAAAAACTTGTAAGTACAAAAAAAAAAAAAGAAAAGGAAAACAACTTTTAAGATGTTTGTTAAGTAGGCATGTTGCCTATTGACACAGATTGCATGGAAAATTCAGATGGAAAATTCAGCTCAAAGAGGCACCACATCAGAGTTTAAGATAATTCATGTATAGTTGAAAAACAGATGGCCAATCTGAAAGGGAACCCATGGAACGTCACTTTTAAAAAATGGACATTAGGTGACCAGAAAGTTGGTTTCAGATTCAACAATGAGGCATATGAGATTGGACTTGCAACAAAGACTTCTCTTTCTTTCTCTCCCATATTAAAAAAGATAACATGCAAAGGAAAAAGACCCGTCACCTTCTCTTTTGCATTATATGAAAGGACATTGGAAACCTAATTTGCCTTATCTCTTTAGCCCTTTTCTTCATACCATATTCCATTTATTCATATATCTGTATATTTTCTTCAAAGTATCTCCTTCCCATTACTGCAATTAGCTTGGAGTTAGGAGAATAGCATTAGGATTTTTTTTTTTTTTTCTCCAATGGAACTTCTAGTTGTAGAAGATTACAATTTGATCATGTCCAAAGAGGATCCCACAATGAGCCTAGATTGTTCTCATCTAGGAAACCCAGGTTAGTCTGGAAGCTCTGAGGATTATTAATGAAGTTGTCGAACGGTGGATGCGACGACGATGGTGGTGGTGGTGGAGATTGTGCCATTTCCATGTAAATCCAGGCCACAAGGTCTTTCTGCTGGCATTGCATGTTGACTAGCTCGGCTTGAGCCTTTGCTAGCTGTGCTTGGAGCTCATTGACTTGCCTTTGAAGCTGAGAAATTGCCCCTGCGCAGCCATAAACTGGATCCCTTAGCCTGGCATTGGCCTCATAAACCATGCTACTCACTGCATCAGCCCTTTGAGTCTCTGGAAGTTCCTGAAAAAAAAGTCAAAAGAAGTTCTGTTTCAAAGACCAGTGCAATATGAAATTCAATATCTACATTTGTTAGTATTCGGAAATTATATTATCAATAAACAAAAGGCAAAACTTTAAGAGCTGTTTGGGGGGGAAAAAAATTAATAAAAAGACAAGAGTCAACAGAACCCAACGAAAGTCCAAAAGGGAAGTTTATTTGGTAACTGAAATAGGCCCTACTTACCAAACAAAATAAATTGTGAGAGGGCCACCCTTTGAGTAGTTTGATATTAGTATCTTTCTAATCCTAGTTTAACAAAGCAAAGGTGTCTCTGTCCACCGTGTGAACAGTGAATTAACTCGTAATTACTTGTCAAATTTCAAGCTTGAACGCACTTACATTAGTCACATCACATCAAAATGTAAGCCTCCTTACATAATACAAAATTAATCTTAAAAACCAAAATTTATTGTAGAGTAGATTTAAGAAACAGAGAAATTCACGAGAAAGGATTGTGAAATTATAAAAAAGAATTAGGATAAAAGTCTCAAGAACATCAGTTAAGAGGACAGACTTAGAACTTCGTGCCTGGGACCTGAAATCTTATGAATGTTTTGGCCAAGTTGAAGGGTGATCCTAGAATAGTCTGGAGGACAAAACTGGGGTGATTAAAAATTTTAAGTACCTGTAAGAACTTGATAATGTTGCTTGCCCCAAACACGCGGTGAGCGGTGGTGAACTTGAGTGGCTCGGTGGGCGGAAAGTAGGGCGCCAAGACGCATTTCTCGGCGCATCTCCGCCTCAGGATCTTACATGCAGCACAAGGACTAACAACACCTTGAGATGGAGGAGGAGGAGGAGGAGAAGATGATAATGAAGGTGAAAGAGTGTAATTAGGAGATGATGAACTATTGGTGGTTGCTACTTTTATGTCACTGTTCTCCATCTTAGAGAGAGAGAGAGAGAGAGAGATAGAGAGAGAGAGATGAATAATTGTAGAGAGAGAGAGGTGGAATTTGCAGAAGCCGATGAGACTTTGAGAGCGTGTCTATACGTTTATATAGGAAAAGTGAAGCCCAGGGAAGTGGGAGAATATGACGTCAAATATGACGTACGACAGACTTTTGAAAATAAATAATTAGTTAATTAATGGGTGAGCGTGGCTGCGGTCGATCTGCGTTTTCATTAGGGTCTGTTTGGTTGGTGAAACGTTTTTTGGCTTCTTGTATGTGAAAGGTCCACGAGTTTGAAATTTAGATGTATAGACTTGGGTTTAAGCGAGTGGAAGAAGTGCAACGGAGGACCTTACAACTGTTTCTGCGAAGAAAAGCTGACGTTTTCAAAGGATTGAATGTCATAGAGTTCTATTTTTTTCTTCTCAATTTTTCTGTATTTTACAATATATTTTTACGGTATAGTGACTGACAACTTGATATATAATTGCTGAACCTATTTTCTCATAACTTAAGCTTTTGGAAGTATGAATGGCCTAACTTGGTGACAAAACTCTGATTATAGACAGTTTTGAATTCAATTTTTTTTATGCTTTTGCTTTTATAAGTTAAGATAAGAAAATAATCACAAAAAAAGCAAAAAAGTATAAAAAAAATAAGCCCTTTTTTTTGCTCAAAAATCAAAAGAGCTAACCCGAAAAAACATGACAAAAAGCTATACTTAGCGGACCCTTTTAACTTTTGTTTCTTGTTATGTTTGTTGTTGATTATATATGTTGGTGGACTAGATACAGTTTTGATTTATTATTTTCTCTTAAGGTGAGGGACAGGTCGCACGTAAGAAAAGTGATTAAAAACTTGATATACATTTTTAGGCTCACTTTATGATATCTTAAACCTATAAGAGAATTGTGTTCCTCTTCATTGCTTCTGTTTTTGTATATCCCTTAGTCTTGAGGAGAAAATGTTTCACTTTGTAACTTAATTTGATGAATGCACCCTCATTATCATGTCTAACTGATATATATCTACTGGGTGATCTTTTCTCTTTTGATATACCTAATGTTGATGGGCCTCAAAGTTGGAATGTGAGAGAAACTTTTCCCTGTCCTCACTCTACTAACTTGGGTAAAGGCAAGATTCCATCTTAAAATCAATCACCGAGAGATGAGTTATGTAGTTGGCACCACATAAGGTCTTTTTGGGACATGCTAGCCATTGTAGGTGCATGTTGGTGAAGATTTTCATTATTTAAACTCAGCTCAAACATGACAATAGTACTTGGGACATTGATAAGTTAAAAAAAATATAGAGTTAGTGTTTTGTTTTCTTTTTGGGGCTAAAGCTTATACGTACATATACGCAAACAACACGTTCTTACAACCTTAAATACCCTCTTAGTTGTATCCACGGATTTCCTTCTCGTGTGGGCTCACTGATGAGACAGAGAGAGAGAGAGAGGATTGTGAACACAACGATTTTTAGCGGTAGATATATTCGCACTTACCTAACTAACAAACAAGGAATAGTATGAGTTTGTATTTTATTTTGATAGTTGGGTCTCTGTGGGCCCTACATTATTTCCTAATCCTAGCCCCTATCTAACCCCCTTCCCTCAACATGCCTCCAAGGAGAGGCTCAAACTACCCCTAACTTGATAAAAAAAAAAATAATACAAGAAAAGAAAAACTCTACCCCAAAAGTGAGTAATTTGTAGCTATCAAAACTTAGTATTATAATTTTTCAAAACCATTTTTGAGAACATTTCCCAATCTTTTGATTCCAAATTCTCCATAAACAATGGAAGTGGACTTCTTGCCCCCTCAAAATTTTAATTTCTCAATTTTATCCCTAAAAATTTAAAAATGCCCTCTTAAATAGTTATTTAGTTTTAAAAGTCTTTTTATATATTATATAAATTTTTTTTATATATTATAAATATATACAAAAGTTATGTGATCTCTTGTTGATTATGTATAAATTTCTTAAATTGTCTAGATGAATTTTCTAACTCGGCCACCACTCAAGAGATAGAATAGGTGACCATATGGAGCCAGTCTTTGAAGGGAAAGAGAGGGGGAGTAGGGGATGTCATGGGTTTGAAACTTCTTCCATTCCAAAATAATTAAAATTCTAAACTCCAAACTATTGTTTGTTTCCTATAGAAATTCCCTTGATTGGAAATTTAGGGACAAACATTGCTATCCTACTAAGAAAGAAGATTGAAAAAACCCTTCCCTACCCTCCGGCTTTTTTGGAATTGAATCGGTGTGTGATTTCAACTAATGAAACCTAAAAAGTCTATTGTGAAAATGAGTGCTTAATTAGAAATACTCTGTAAGACTACGAATAGGATGACTATCGTGTTGGGTTAGTCGTATTCATTAAACTGAGATAAAGATATTTAGAGTTAGAGATGGGTTAATCTAAACACGATCGAGTTTTTATCTATGCAGTAGACAAGTAGTACAATAGTTAATTCGTGAGCTAACTATTTAAAACCCAATATTCAACCTATTTGGTAATTTTAATTAAGTGGATTTTGACCTACTTCAATCGGTTTCGGGTTACCTGAGCTGAGATGACTCGTCCAATTGAATGTTTAAATCTTGTTAAATGAATTTAAGATGAAAAACCCAAAGTAATCTTTTTATTGGTGTCACTATCTTTGAAAGAAAGATGGTAACATGCCGTGTGAATTCTTTTAGGATATCTCATTGAACGGTAAACTTGACTTTTGCCTCATAACTTTTTATGGGAATTTTTAAGATTTTTGATCCGATAATTATTTAGTTTGTGTAAAACGAAAAAATTGCACAAGTCCAAAGACTAATCAAGATACACGCAAATTGATCCGGACACCCGTTAGCATAAAAAAAAAAAAAAAATTGACCCTTGCTACAATAATTTACTTTTGGACTTAGGACTTGCATGATAAAACTAAAAATTAAGGATTGAATTTTTTACTATTGAATTTCATGAGCTGAAATATTGTAGTTCTAATTTTTTAAGTTTTTTGATAAAGGAGAATGGGACAAAAAAATTCTGTAATAAGTCAAATCTCTATGACATTAACAAAAAAAAAAAGCGTTTCTCACTTAAAATTAAGACTCATTTTTAATCAATTTTCATAATCACATACCTACATTCAATATACTTGTCTTTTTTTCTTTTTCTTTTTTTCAGAGATCAGTTGATTATGAAATCACTGAATACGTCCAATTTTATGTAAAATAAAACTTTTGCTTTCTCCATGCGTAATGGGAGTATGACACGCACAATTAATAGTAGGAAAATGCTATATGTGATTATTTTTTTTTAAAGAAAAATACTAAAGTCATCGATTTTATTTACCAAATTATCATCACGAATAGACACAAGTGAGTGAATCTCACATGTATTAGATAATATGGATTCAATAACCTTGTGTCTATCTGTAATGATAATCTGATGAAAAAAGTCGATAATTTTAGCATTACTATTTTCTCTATCCCTGGGATTGGAAAAATTATTATCTTAACGGGATTATTTATTTATCGATAAATGAATAATTTGTTAATTTATCAATAAATTAATAAAATATTAATTTATAAAGAATTTTTTGTTTTTAAAGTAAATATGTGCATGTATCTTATAAAAAGCCATTACAAAAGGCATGGATTCTCAACCACAAGTTGGTGAGGGTGAAGGCATCAATTTATTACGTCAAGTCTTTTTTTGTTTATGTTATAGAAATGCGACGGATGTTGAGAACGTTTTGAATTATTCTACTGAAAATGATACAATGATGGAATCACCTACTGATAAAAAGATTATTGATGCAATATTAAATATGGCTACCAATAAGGACCATGGTAATCTATATGATAATTGTGTTCTACCAACTGTTTCTTTAAAAGAGATCTTTCAAGTAATAGTAACATTGAATAACTACTTGCTACAAAATGAAAAGAATATACCAAATATGGGGTCTTTATTGCAAAAAATCAAGGATAATGTTTAGTTTAGATTAGGTGCAAGGAAAAAACAAGCAACTTTTGAAGTACTTTTTGAGAAAAATTAAAGTTGTTAGGTAAGTCCATCATATGCATTATAAATTTTTATGTACTTTTTTTTGGTATTTTAATCAGTTATTAATTTATATATTAGATGGGTCCTAGGGAAAGTTAGAAAAAAAATATTATCTTATGCACTAAGCGAAATTATTATTTTAATATAAAGGCCCAAATCGAGACTGAAATTTTTATTATCTAAGCCAGGTTATTACTTTATCGAATATTCATTTATTGAGATTTTACTATAATCTTAATAGTACTAGTTGACGGTTTCTGTTATTTATATTTCTATTGTCTTGACTCTTTGATTAACAAAAAGAACGAAAAAAAGAGCAATGGGTTGATTATTCTTCATATGTTAATGTTCAAAATATTTCAGATATACTATTCCATTACAGCACATGTTAATAAATTAAAATTTAAAAATGTTATTATCTCTTTTAACCCACAATTGTACTTAATATTGAACAAAACTAACGGAACTATGTTGTGGGTTAAAAAAAAAATAACAACATGATCTTTCATGTTGGATTTATCAACACTTAGAGCATAATTTTAATATACTGACAATATATTTTTGTTTACACAAGCAAAATATCAAAATGGTTGTATTTTAGTGTTTAAGTATAACATAAAAAAAATAAAACTCATAAAAACGTGTCACATTTTAATAATTACTAACACAAGAAAAATTTCAACGCAAATGGGGTAACAGAATTTTTTTTGGTTACTTCGAAAAAGAACAGACGGGAAAAAAAAAACAGGGCTAAGCTCCCGTTTTTAGTAATTTATCAGCACAATTGTTTTATTTTCTTGTAGTGTGTTGAATTGTGATTATGTATCTCCCCAATAAAAAATTGGAGTATTCTGTTAGAGTAATCTGTGAAAAACTCTGTACCTCTCCTTTCTTAATGAGCATTAGAGCCTCTATCGAGTCTGTTTCTACTTCCACAAATAGGGTAGAATTAAAAGGTTAGAAAAGTAGCAACAATTACAATCACTGTTGGAATAATTGGGGGCGCTGCCAGCAAAGGGACAGCGCAGGCTGGTCTTTTCCATGTTTCTAATTCTAATCCTCCCTTAACGGCCACTCAATGACGTGGCGGCTGTTTGACGGTGACACCTCAAAGCCCAAAGTGGTGGTGGTCAGTGGTGGTGGGGCATGGGTTAGGTGGTGGGTTGGTCAGGGTCAGCTCGTGTGGCACATGCCGCAGCTGCGTACTGGATTGTGATATGTATATATATATATATATATATATCTTTATATGCATATGTATATATCTTTGTTGTCAAGTATTAACCCTCTATCTTCGAAATCAATTGTAAGACTTCTACTAGTAAGTAGTAGAGGAGGAAAAAGGGACAACAAAGGTGTCCTGGTTTTCCATCCACGAACTTCCGTTCTATATTGGTCAAGAAGAAGGAAAATGAAACATTTTATAAAATGAAATTCAAATATTTGTACAAATTTGAAACATGTTGAGCCAAAAAAATGACCTGACAAATTAATATTCTTTTTTACATACAAATTACTTTGACGGACTTTTTTGCTTCAAGTAATAAAACCCAATTCAATCAAATACAAAATTCTTAGCACTATATTCCCCTGGCTAGAATGAAAAGGAGAAATGAAAATCTTTTTTTCGTTTGGGTGTCTCAGGAGACATGAAAACGTCTAGTCATGATGGCGCCCAAAATAGATTTCAAAGGAAGTGAGAATCTTATTCTCACGCCCCAAAAAAATCTGGTATTTTTTTTTTATTGTACATGAATCTTAAAGAAAGGCCCATAATATTTAGAATCTTATAATTTTCTCGCATAAAATTCGTGACTATTTTAAACACTTGAATAACATTGATACAAAAATCTCATTATTAATAATGTAATACCTAGCAATGAGATTCGTGTTTCACATCTTTCATTCCTGCATTCCAACGGTACGTAAGTGATATGCCTTTATTTTGAAAAATTAGGTGCCAAATGAGATAAGATTATTTGGTACGAAAGTTCTATGAATGGTTCTATTTCCCTTGTGCTATTCTTGTCAAATATGTTTTTTGTACAGTGATTAAAATATAACATTGGGTATAATAAGATGTTATCTGAACTTCCCATCTTATTATTTTCAAAGGAAAAAAAAAAAAAAGATGAAATTTCTTCTCTTCCACTATATATTCATTAAAAGAAAAATCAATACATAAGCCTAACCAAGTCCGTAAGTCGAAAAAGAAGCAATTTTGTTTTGAGAATACAGAAAGTTTAACTTTAGACAATGTAAGTAATTCTACTCTTAACAAATAAAATGTTTTATACAAAAGTTAAAAGACTTTGAAATGTTTTTCTTGAAAAGGATCGACAGGTAGTTCAATACATGAAATTTCTATCACTATCACCGCGAAAGAGGTTGATAGATTTATAGCTCGATACACGAAATTTCTGTCATTGTCACTGTGAAAGAGGTCGATAGATTTATGCAAAGAAATAAGAGAAGAACTAAGTAGGTAGCTCATGAAGGTACTTTCATGATAAAATATAGGGTTTTGATTTAGTGGCCTCAATCTATCATAGGTTCTCTCATACGGCATCACAAATCAGTTCTTTGATAGTTTAATGACGTTTGAAACTTGCATCCATTTTGTTCTGAGCCCAAGACACCAGTTTTTAGTTAAAATGGCCTGTGAAAAGGTACCAAGAAGGAATGTAGATACCAAACCCAATAGGAGGAAGCTCTAGTTATTAATACATCACCCTATTATATATATATATATATATATATCTGTATATATGTAGGGAGAAGAGATATATCCGTTTACACATAGTGTAAAACTTTTTAGTCTTACGTTTTTTTCTATAATTTTTTGTCAGATGATTACATGTTCTTCCTATTACTCCATATGCCAAATTTAGGTCGATCAAAAATGAGAAATCCATATGCTAGTATTTTAAATATAACAAGAATCGAATTTGGAGGTTTGTGAAGTTAAAGGACTTTTTGATCTCCCATTAATCTGAAAAAGTGCCAAATGTAAAAATTCACTAGATGTAAACAAATCTCTCCCTATGTAAACACAGAGGGTAATTAAATAGGATAAGAACGAGATATCAAGTTTGATTTCTCCTCACGTCCATTTATAACCGATCATCATTCATATAATAATTTTTGTAAAAAATAACATTGCCCAAGTTCAAAAGATCTATTCCTTTATATATAAGCACACTTCCCAACAAAATTGATAACGGAGGATATATGATTTTGACAACTATGAACAAGAAGATAAAGATAAAAAAAATCCACCATGACCGTACAAATGAAAGCAAACATTATGCGTTCTAGCTATATGTATCGCTAAGACATTTGAAATAACCGAGCTTTTAGAAGATTCCAATTATTTTCAGCTTTTAGATCGGATGTGTCAAAAATTCCCACCCTATAGAAAAAACTAACCTTTTGGCTTTTTAACCTATGTGGTGGAGGTGGTTGAACTTTATGTCATTCTTTCTATTTTCATGGAAACCCATCTCTACCTCTAAAGTCTATTACGTGTGGACCTGGCTAATGAAAAAAACAGGTTTTTTTTTTTTGTATTTTTTATTACTGTTTACTCATTTACTTGGATCTATAGATAATTTAAAAAATTTGCAATTTTCAACTAGCACAATAAAAATAATATAAGCAGCCCCAAACGCATACTAGAATCTAAGAATAAAGAAGGGTTAATTATGCTTTGTCCTTGTAGTTTAAAAGTCAATACATGGCCTCTATGGTTTAGACTTATTTGTAAAATTGATAAAAACTATGAAATTTAACGAAAATTCTATCGTAGAGGTATCTTTGTTATTAAATATGTCTAAATTAGAACATCAAAAAGACGATTTTATCATTTTATGCCAAAATAAATGGTTGTCTTTTAAGAATTTTTTTTTGTTATTTCATAAAATTGTCTTTTTGATGTTATAATTTAAAGAGAGAAAATAATAAAAATACCCGTACAAAAAAATTTGTGTTAAATTTAATGGTTTTTATCTATTTTGCAGATAAGTTCAAAACACAAGGGCGTCATATGTTTACTTTTAAACTATAAGAGATCATTTAATTTTGGATAAAATCACAAGGAGGTAAAGTGTAATTACTCCAATAACCAATAAAAAAATGGATGTCATATGGTGCCCTTTTGTGCCTAAATGGGACGTAATGTTGCATGGACATGGATGCTCGCCAGCTTATATAACTTAGTTTATAAGTTGACTTATTTAAGTAGTTTATGATTTTTTTTATTACTGGCTTATTTTATTTTTAATAAAAAAATTAAACTTAAAAGTGCATAAACAATAAAAAAATTAAACTTTAGTTAGAAAAAGAGTTAGTAAAAACAGAAGTGCTAGTTAAATTAGCTGATGCAACCAAGAACACTTGTGCCACGTGATAGTCCATTGATCTAATGATTCTTGTTGACACAATCAACGTGTTACGCTATTAGCCACCTAAAATTTTCTTTGGGTCTCAGAATTTTGTTTTAAAATATTGAATTGTGAAACTAAGATTTTTAATTGTTTATTAGAATTTAAAAGTGAATTATTGTCTCGGAGGCAAATTTGAAATTTAGTGCTTTGTGATGAGTTGAGTTAGTTAATATCTCAATGCCAAACAGCGTTAATTATGCTCATAATTTTGGTGTGAGCTTCACAACGCTGCATTGAAAATACTTCTAGTTGTGGTCAATATAACCTATCATTTAAAGTGTCCTACTCAATATGTCATCACGTTTCGACATTAAAACAACCTGTTGTTATCAAATGTGTGCAACCACATCGACCAATCCTTCGTGGCGCATTGATTGTAAACTGCATTGGTTACCTCGTACATTTAATCATCCTATAATTAGCCAAGAAGTCTCAACAAATTTAGCAATAGGGAGTAGGTTGAAATCTTGCATGCCTAATTAATGAAAATATGCTCATGTGATAATAACAAAAGGGCCATATGGTTTTTGAGCCTCTTGACCATCGTAGATCTTGTGTCTTGAAATTGGAATTGAAGAAGACATTTTCTTGAGATATGGCTGCTCAGTTGTTTGCAAATGCCCGATTTTGTACGGCAAAGACCAAGACCAAACATTCTTGACCAAAGAATTTTTAGATTAATGAACCTAAAGCTGTAACCCCAATTAATGAGAAGAAAATCAAGTGCTAAATTTTGTATCCAGCTTTTTCAGGTGCAACTATAATTACAAGCGTGTGTACTGTAGTAAATCAGACCTCTCTATATAGGTGACGAAATTCATTGACTAGCGTAATGAAAAGTTTGTCCAAATTAATGATTTTGGTTTTTGTGACCAATAAAAACCCAGTTTAGGCAACCTGGTCTATGAAAAATTACGTACTCACACTTTTAGGTATTAAACTTATTGTTTTCAGTTTTTACGGTACTAAAATTTCAAAACAACGATTTTAAGCCATCAAACTTGAGACGGTGTAGGCAAGAGTAACAAGTGAGAACCAAACACAACTAAGCCGGACTCCTAAAGTTGGAACATTTTTCAATGAATGCTTGTAGTTATTAACTTTTTTGTTTTGAGATTTTATGTGCTAATAGCCCGAAATGGTATCATTAAGTAATCAAATTTAACACATAGCACAGTTGAGGTGTGAAGACTATAGATGTGCATGAATAATATATATATATGTCAAGTATGCATATATACATGTCAAGTTTCTAGAGTATGCCGGCTGACCCCGGCCGCCATATCTGTTTTCCATTTTGTGTGCTTTGGGTTATAAAAAAAAGGCCCACACGGTTTTGAGTTGTGAGCGTTAGAAGGTCTCGACGTCGTCTCAATGCGTTGTGTTCCAAGTTCCAAACCAGTTTGTTCTTCCCCACTGAGACCGCTAGCACAATGACTAGTGACTACAGCGAGGTTCACACCCCAAAGTCGTAAGCTTTCGTTCTCTGATTTCATAAATTTATACGAGACTTTTGGCAGATAGCGAAATCAGTGGACACGGTCGAAATCGGCTAAAAAATCAATGGAAAATTACTTCTTCTATGGGCCCACGCACCCCTCACTCCTACCAAATGCTATACAGTTAGATGTATAACCGCGTTTGATTTTGTTTTCGAAAATTGTTTTTTGTGTTGTCGAAAATAAATAAAAAAAATAGAAAGTTCTACGGGAAACTCGTTTGACAAACTATTTTTTTTTTTAAAAAAATTTGATTTTAGAAAAACACTCCATTTTAGTAAAACAGTTTTAAATTATTTTATAAAATTTAAAACATTGTTTTCCATGTGAAAATGGCATTGGTGTGAAAACCGATAATGGTTTCCAACTTTTGATATTTTTTCTTTCCACAAACATGAAAAGTACGAAAACGAAACTTTCGAAAATGATTCCAGGAAAAAGAAAAAAAAAAAAAAACTAGGTAAGAATTACACGTAAAGACTGATATAAGATGTGAATAAATAGTGAAAATTGAAGCTTTTTTAAAATTTTTTTTGGGTAATTAGGAAAAATGAAGATTACAAGTGCTAGGGATATACAATTTAATTAAGAAAGTACTAGAATGTTGAAAAAGACTTTGAACCTAATTCAAAAGTAGAACCCTCTAGGTAGGCTTGTTGACACCTTAGATACAACATCAACTTGCTATAACTTATATTGCAATGCCATACGAATTGAATTTTTGTACATAATTTTTAACAGAATAATGTTATTTAATATAATGCTATATAAACATTTTTCGCATGAAATTTTTATACAGAATGATTTAAACGTTTGAAGTTTTTTTCATTTTAAACCAAAATATCCATTTTTTTGTTCAGAATTTCAAAAACACCACTATTATTCTAGTTGATTTTTTCTGTATGAAAATTCTATAAAATAAAATTTTCTAATCTTGTAATGTATCAACAATTTTTTTTTTCTTGGAAGTGATGAGATTGCTTCACAGTAAAAGCAAATTATATATATTTGTATTGAGCTTTACTTTCAAAGAGTTCGGTGTTTTGTATAGAGCTTTACTTTCGAACTCGAATACAAATTTCTACAATTACGATTTCACCTCTGCCGGTGCTGGCTCGTCCCATTTTAGACATATTTCGGTCATTTGGGGTTATTTTTATTTTTATTTTTTCTCTTAAAAAATTAGCCATTGTGACATGCCTGTGGCTGGCCCATGGGCCTGGTGGCGTAGCCTGGCATGACCTGATTGTCCTGCGTCTGCGGTGGTGAGCCCGGCAAAGCGTTAAACCATCGTGCCCGGCCGTCCCGTCCCAGCCAACTTCACACCAATATCATTAATGTTTCTAGTTCACCTCATAAGCAATTTTCAAGTGAAATTCTCTAGTCTGTCAATGTTGATCATCTCACAACCCTGCACAAAGATGCTTCCAAGTTCCAACTACCAAGCACGCCTCACCAAATTCTTCCTCTAAACTAGAATCAATCATCGCGTTAAGCCTAAATTAATCGAAAATGAGGCAACGATGATTAGTTTATAGATCAGGAGACGACACACATCAATTTCGTTGGAAACTAAGCGTTAGGGGTCGTTATCTACCCTCTAATCGATGACTAAACCTGTCATGCTTAGTCTCTCGAAAGTCTTGGTACGCCAGTTGAGTTAGGTTCGGCTTGACCATTATTCATAGAATAAGAGTAAAAGTTCTGATTTTCTAATACTTAACAAAGACAGGAAATGATAGGCATATACTCAGCAGTTTCCAGAGACAATAAAGCAGACATGTTCAATTTGAACCCTTCAATTGATGAAGTGTTCCCACTTCAGATCCTTCAATGCAGTCCACCCAAGAACACACTTACCATCACACAAAGCACTGAGTGGTGGATAGGCAGAAAACACATACCAACAAAGAAGAACCCAGAACTTTATACCGTATACACAAGTTAAAGATCCCCAGACTGTCTAATCCAAAATGAGGATCCAAACCTTGCGATTGATGGATTTGCGATATCAGAAATATCCCAAACTGAATTTTTTTGGTACAAAGTTTACACTACGACTGATTACCAAGCAGGATACTTCATATATCTCCGGATCAGGGTTAAATTTATACCCATCAGGAGCTCATAAAACTTAAAGCTAATCGGGATTAAAGCTGATTAGTACATCCTAGGTATTAGTTGCATCTGTTCAAAAACTGAAACAGGATCCATAAATGTGTCGGAATTTCTCCGAAATTACTTGGTAATCTTCCAACCCAAAGGAGGGGGAAGTTTTTTATTTAAAAACAGGGGATTGATATAGATACACAATATGCACATATGTATACATGCATAAAAAAATTTACATACTTGGTAATGAATCACAGCTATGTTAATCCAATGTTTTCAACATATGCATTTGGCATAATGCGATTAACTCGTGATACGAAACCAACAAAATGATATGACATCACTGTCGTATTGAATATTTTCTCCTTTTTCACACTTCAAAAAAGATGGGGCTGCAGCCCCTCCTCCAAACTATTTTGCTTTTCAGCTCTTAAAAATGTCACTCAAGACATCTCACATACTTTCATCAAGTTCTGTTTTCCAACTACTACTTCAAGCAGATATCATATACCCAATCACTAGAATTTCATTCGCTTCAAGAATCAAGGAAGTGGGCTTTTAATGCTACGTTGGAATTTCACCAATGCGGGGGCTGCTAGTTTCTCCAACTGAGGTAGCATGGATTGTTTCCCCCTACAAAACTTGAGTGTTTGTCAAAAGACTGGATTGGTGGACTTCTAGGCTAAGG